>CM021102.1:626966987-627309132 GCA_007115665.2 Sequoiadendron giganteum
AAACAAAGAACCAATCCTCTGAATACTTTTGTCACTGCATATGCAAAAGAAGTAAAGGTTAGCATAGACTTAATGCAACATTTATCAGCACCTTTTCCATCCTTGGGACCTATTACTCACCCTAGACAAATTCAAGTCCTTAATCAGGCTTTGACCAGTAATGCTCTAATAATGAATCATGTACCGTCATTTCCTTTGGT
Organism: Sequoiadendron giganteum; assembly: GCA_007115665.2. Lineage (NCBI taxonomy): Eukaryota > Viridiplantae > Streptophyta > Pinopsida > Cupressales > Cupressaceae > Sequoiadendron > Sequoiadendron giganteum. Next base: position 626,967,188 of record CM021102.1, read on the forward strand.
TCCTCATCTAGGTCCACTTATAAATCAAGCTCAACCTATGACTTCTTATCCTCAACAGAGAGCTAATCAACCCTTACAGCAAAAAAAAGTTGGCTTCCCTACATATTTGCAGAATTCAAAAGTCTTGAATCAGGTTGTTGGTTCTAGGAACATTCCCGGATATCCTTTTGGAGGTAATCCAACACCACCTAACAATCTAGATAAGGAAAGGTTGGATGAGTTATCTAAACAAGTGAAGAGGTTGAATACAGAGGTAACTTATTTGAGAAATTAGAATAGTCAGCTTCAAGCTACTCAGAAGAATATACAATCTAGCTATGGCAGGGAAAATAGGAATTTCGAAAGAGGTCAATACTTTGACAGGAATCAAAATTTTGACAGAGGACAGGGTTCTAGTCAAAATTTTGATAGAAGACAAGGCTCTGGTAAGAATTATGATAGAAATCAGCAAGGGGGACAAGGATTTGACAAAGGGCAACAGCCTAGGCATAATAGGTCTTGGAATATTGGGCCTAATAATGGAGGGATTCCTACTCCCTTGGATCAACCTGCTACTCAAGAGAAACCTCCAAATGGTGTATACCTAGTAGAAGCAGCTTTGTCTGGATGGTGCAGGCTCCATAAAACAAGTCAACACTCTGAGTTAGACTGTGCTGAATTTCAGATAGCAACTTTTATCTTTCAGTATGAGGTTGAAAATAATTCTATTGGATAGGAAATAGTACCTTCAAATCCATATGATTCTCTAGTACTGGTACTTAATCATGACCCATTTCCAAAGGGTGAGGAGAATGAACGAGAAGAAGTATCTATTATAGAGGACGAAGTAGAATAGGTGTTGAATGAAGATGAGATTTCCCAGTTGTTTAATGAAGAAAATGAGAATGATAATGGCCCTTTAGATGAAGATGAAGTCAGTGTTGAAGAAGTCCAGATGTTTCAACAACCAGCAAAAAAATATGATTTAAGAAATAGGCCTAACAGGGGTCCACAAGCTAGGGGTCCTTTTACTACTTCTACCCCTCCTAACAATTTCAATACTCCACCAGATCCACAAGCTAGTAATAATCCACCTTATCCTCATGTACCAACCCAGTACCTATCAAAAGGGAATAATGTTGAAGTATCTAAAGACAGGCAAGCCAATGGCAACAAGGAAGCCCAGGCTAATTTGAATGTGGAGCAATTGGGTGAATATGTGACTAAGGAATTCAAAAAAGTAAAGGTAAGTCTTTCTGCTTTTGAGTTATTAAGAGTTCTTGCTATTAGGAATGCAGTTCTGGGATCATTTAGTTCAAATATAACATCGCAAGGGGTAGCCACCAATGAAGCTACTACCAGGTCATCTAATTCTCAATCACCTAGAAGCCAGGTCCCACCTATAGAAAAGAGGGGAGATAAGGACAAAGGTTAGGTTGCACAAGCTGATACTCATTTGAATCTATTTCAAGGTAAGATGGAAACTCCTCCCTTCCTAATTTATGTTCATATCTTCAAAAAGAATTTGCATAATTGTCTTCTAGATTTAGGAGCCTCTACAAATGTTATGCCTTTTGTTGTTTGCAAAGCCTTAGGTATTACCCTTATAGCTTTTCAAAAGAAGGTTACTCAATTGGACAAAATAAAGGTAAGTGTAGTAGGAGAATTGAACATGATCCCTATGTAGCTTGCATCAGACCCTATGCTGCAACAAGTGATCAATATCCAAGTTGCTGACATCCCTGATACTTATGGTTTGATTTTAGGTAGTGATTCCACTAAAGCTTTGAATGGATATACATCCACAGACCATTCCCATATGTGGTTACCATGGAAAGGAGTCCCAAATTAAATCAGAATTGAAAGAGAACCCAAAATGAAATATTTAATCATAGAATATCAGAATATCTCAAATGAGGTGTTGGTGTCTAAGGTCAGTATGGGAAATTACGTGTTGGCTTCATCAATTATAGAAGATGAAGAGGTTTTCATGTTGCAGGTTGCTTCAGATAAGTGCATTCTAGAGAGTAGTAGTTCTGGGACATTGATTGAACAAGAGGATGAAATAAGTGATGAAGAAGACAGGCAACTTGGTTTGTTGGATAATTTTCAGGAGTTCATCCAGAAGTGTATGGAAGATCAGATACAACTGAAAGGAAGCATGACATTTGAGGAATTATTGCTCCCAAATTGGTGCAGAGTCCATGATGCCCCTCATTTTGAGCTAGAGTGCAACTTGTGTCAGAATGCAGTCCGACAGATACAAAAATACATTTATCTAGTTCCACCTATTGGACTTAAGGTGCAAGAGGAATTAAATAGTGATAAAGGTAAAAACCCAATGCTTCCTGAAAATCCCACTATTCTCAGCAAAGAACAAGGAAAATTAAAACCCAAAGAACCTGATGGTTGTTGGACGCTAAGGTTCGATGGATCCAAATCCAAACAAGGTCCTAGAGCAGGATTTGAATTGATTAGTCCTAAAGGTAAGAATTATTTTTTTGCTCACAGACTCTAGTTCCAATGCACTAATAATGTTGTTGAATATGAGGCTTTGATCCATGGCTTATTAATGGCATCGAGGAAGAAAGTTAAGATATTACAAGTATTCAGAGATTCAGAATTAGTGATCAAACAAGTAAGAAAACAATACTCATGTAGTGATAGAAGAATGACCAATTACAAGCATAGAGTGTGGGATCTCATTGAGGGGTTTGATGCCTTTAATATCCAATTGATCCCTCAAAACAAAAATCAGGTTGTTGATTCTCTAGCTCAAGTTGCTAGCACCTTACAGCCTTTGTCACATTCAGGATTGAAGAAATTTACAGTTGAGCTCACTCCAGTACCTTCAGTGCCTGACAATGTCACTAATTTTTAGGTATTTGAAGATTATAAACATATTCTGGACTTTATTACAAGTTGTGATGTGTTTGCTTCCCAAGTTATTGATGAGATAGAGCCTCAGGAAGCAGAAATTGACTTTGGAGGAATCATCAATCTAAAGACTAATACCATTCTAAGGGGTATGGTGCAACTTGAACGAATTTTTGACTTAGATAAGATAAGAGATCAAGAACAATAGACTAAAATAGAGTCTATCAGTAGCCAGTGTGAAACATATAATATGGGGACACCGGATGACTTGAAGAATGTTCTTATTGGAAAGGTATGTACTCTAGAAGAAAGAAAGGAGATTATTGATACCTTACATACATATCATGATGTAATAGCTTGGATTTATGAAGATTTAAAAACATATAATACTTCAATCATCACACACACCATCCCTCTAAGATCAGATGTCAAACACTTCAGATAGAGACATAGGCCAATTAATGCTCTGTTAGAGCCCATTATTCATAAAGAGGTGCAAAAATTGCTCTCAGCATGCATTATATTTCTAGTAAGACACTCTACTTGGGTGGTGAATTTGGTTCCAGTAAGGAAAAAGAATGGAGAGATCAGACTATGTGTAGATTTTAAGAATCTGAATAGAGCATCAAAAAAGGATAATTATCCGGTCCCTTCACTAGATGAAGTGCTTCAGATTGTTAATGAATCACAAATGATGTCCTTTTTGGATGGGTATTCTAGATACAACCAAGTTATGGTGCAATATGAGGATAGGCACAAGACTGCCTTCACTACAAAGTGGGGAACCTTTGCTTACAGAAGAATGCCATTTGGACTGATCAATGTTGGAGCTACATTCTAGAGAGCTATGGACATTGATTTTAAGGATATAATTAGTAAATGCATCATTATTTATATGGATGATTTGATTATTTTTTCTAAGAAATGAGGTGATCATATACCAGACTTATGCAAGGTGTTTCAAAGATGTATGAGTTTGGTATTTCACTTAATCCAAGAAAGTGCATTTTTTGAGTCACAGAAGGAAAGTTATTAGGACACATTATATCAGAATAGGGTATTGCTATTGACCCTAAAAAAATTCAGGCTATCTTGAAGATTCAACCTCCTACAAGTAAAAAAGAGATGAAGTCCTTCTTTGGCAAGATTAACTTTGTCAAGAAACTTATCATAGGATTTGTAGAGATAGTCAAGCCATTGAATGCTATGTTAAAACAAGAAGCAAAGGTAGAATGGAGTGTGGAAGCCAAGGAGGCATTTGCAAAAATCAAGAAGGCTATTGTTGAAGCTCCTATATTGGTGAGTCCGGATTACACTAAGCCTTTTTATATATATTCATTCGCTTCTAATCACTCCTGTGCGGCAATGTTAACTCAAAAGTCTGATCAAGGGGATGAACACCCTATAGCCTTCATGAGTACTCCCTTAAAAGATGCAGAATTGAAATACCACAATGTAGAAAAGTAGGCCTATGCTTTTGTCCGAGCAATGAAGAAGTTCAGGCATTATATCTTGAGGAATAAATTTTTTGCCATAGTGCCTGATCCTACAATAAAGTTGTTATTGATACAGAATGAGTTAGCTGAAAGAAGGGCCAAGTGGGTAACCATGTTGCAGGAATATGATATGGAAATCCAGACCATGAAATTGGTAAGAGGACAAGGGCTTACAAAGACAATGGCTAAGAAAGGTCCTAATCTCACGGCTCAACATTATCACCTTCAAGAGGTATCTGCAGGAGACTGGTATGATGAAATTATTTTCTATCTATTGAATCAACAGTGTCCTAATCACCTTAACACTGTTCAGAGGTGATCCTTGCACTTGAAAAGTGGAAGTTTTATGATGAAAGGGGCTATCTTGTACAAAAGAAATCATGAGGGTGTTTACTTAAGATGTTTAGGGAAAGAGGAAGCTGCTAGAGTGATGATTGAATTTCATGAGAAATATGGCATAGGCCATGGTTCTGAATCATCCACTACACATCAAATCTTGAGGGCACACTATTACTGGCCTACTTTATTCAAAGATGTACACCAACATGTGAGAACTTGTCACATATGTCAGACTACAACAAGTAAGGAAAAATATGTAGCTCTTCCACTTTAGCCAGTCATAGAGGTAAAACCATTTTATCAGTGGGGTATGGAATTTATAGGTCCAATTAATCCTTTATCTTCTATGGGCCATAGGTATATTCTTACGATAACTAATTATTTTACTAGATGGATAGAGGCTCTTGCTTGCAAACAGTGTACTTCAAATGTGGTAATCAATTTTCTTGAATCAGGAATTATTAATTGTTTTGGTTGCCCACTATCTTTGCTTTCTGATAATGGCCCTACATTTGCATCACTAAAGTTTTCTAATTAGGTGTCTATATTCTACTTTAGTGCCACTGTGTTCCTCATCCCTGAGTGTGGGTTTCATTACTTAAAAAGTCTATAAAATAGAAAAGAGAAAGACGAAATTTTGAAAATTTGAATGGGCTTCACCTTAGTAGGAGTATCTTAGTATCTCTACTAGGGCTATAGACACCTGATTGGCAGTAGAGCTATGCTTGGGAGGGTCACAACGATAACCTTGTCGGGGCTATGAATGCTTGACTGGCAGTGAAACTCTATCCAGGTTGCTTTTGAAGTTTGAACTTTTATGTAGCCTTGGTCAGATTTACTCTTGTTCCCATTGCACTTGCAAGATAGGAATCAATGTATAATAAACACATTTGGACCCTAGTATAGGAAAAGGTATTCTTGCTTGTGGTTTTTGAAACCTTGTTCATAGGGGTCTTGATGAGAGGATTGAAACCAGAGGTTCTGGGTTCTTGATTCTAGTTTATCCTTGAAATGCTCTAGAGCATTTCCCCATCGGAGTCACCATTTATTGTGCAGGTTTTGCACACATGCCCTAGTGAAAGTGGGAACCCTCTTTTTTCGCTTTTTGGTGTTTTGGACCTTCTTTGTTGGGGGTTTTTGTTTGATTGGGTTTGTGCTTTAATGTCTATTTTTCCAATTGAAGTGGCACACTTATGGGTTTTATTGAAAGTCTGAAGTTCTGACTTTGTTACGGGGTTTTCACTATTTTTGAGAAAATTTGCCTATTCCGGATTCTCCCGGTTTCCTTTCAACACCCAAGGTTGTCGCCTTTTGCCCTATTTTCGAGAAAATCTGTATGGTCCGGATTTACCCGAAGTCCGTCACCATGTCGAATCCCTGGGTTTTTTTCGTGGTCATGGTTGTCCTGTCAAACACATTAATGGCATTTGTGCAAAGGTTTTGGGGCTTTGTTATATTAATTATTTGGGAAGTAATTCATCATTTAAGTTTGTGCATTTGCTATCATTTGAGCTTGTGTCTTGGAGCTCTTGGTGTTTTGCTGGATTTTGGATTTTTGAAGCCATTTGGACTATGCATTTGCATTTCCTGTGCATGGATTGTATCCTGCTTGCATTAAATGATTATTTGTTGGCTTTTCCAGTTTCAACCCTTATGCTTCCATGGTATGTAGATGTGCCCTTTTCTCTGTTGATTTTGATTTATTTTCTTCGTTTTCTTGGGAGTACTTCGTGGTTTCATGGTTTTTTTGGGTATGTGTCATCATTGAGCATTTTGGGGTTTTCCATTAGTGTACCAGTCTGTTTGATTGGTTGGACATTTATGCTTGGTCTGGTATTGCTTCTTATTTGGGCATTTGCTTGCTTTAGTTTTAAACTCTCCATTCTAGTGTATAAGCAAGTCATGCTTGGTTCCTTGTGTTTTTGTGGTAGACATTTTAGGGTTCTTGACCTAGGGCATGGCCAATAATCTTCAAATTGTTGTGAAGAGTGTTCTAAGTTCATGTATCATTCATTAGAGGTCCAGGTTAAGTTGGTTTAGGAGTTTTGGCTTAGATCCGGAGTGATTTGAATCATTTTGGTGAAAGTAGTGAGAATGTGGAAAGGTTCAGGTTTTCAAGGTCCTCACGAAATTCCACTTCCCCCAGATTTCCCCGACTTATCTCCTTCTCTTTTACCACTTTTCCCCATATTTCATTTAATCTAGCCAAAATCCTCTCCATCCGGATTTTCTTGATGTCCATGATCGGGTCGTTGTATCGATTTCATGCTTTAATAATGTTATATCTAGATTTCGCTAAAATCTGTTCCATCTGGATTTTCTCGAATTGTCCATGTCTCTTCATTTTTCCTAGGTTAGTTATAATTGTTACTATTTTCGCCAAAATCAGTCTCTGGTGGATTCTTCCGATTATTTTGGGAAATGTTGGATTTGATGGTTATAAATGATTGGTTTATGGATGATGTATTTGATTGATTAAATGATCTTATGTTAAATGATATTATGGGATTTTGTATGTTTGGTTCACTGGAATCTGCCTGGTCCGTATTTTCTCAAAAATCCTCTCCAGTGTGGAATCCGTGAGGGGGGCTAAATCACGAGCTTTGGGGTATTAATCTTTTGCGCTTATTGTTTCTTGTGGATTTGATTGTGGTCATCTTTATGTGTTTGCAGGTAGGATCAGGATAGGATGTTGTTGGTCAAGGCAAGGGAAAGGCAACAGATCCAGGTGCAGAGACTTCTGCCATCTCAGATGCAGAGAAGGTGAAATTAGATATAAAGAGCTAGATTCCTGAGAGCAAGCTGACCTCAATTTGGTCAGGAATCACAATACAAACATAGGCATGTGGGACTATAAGGAGTTCAAGGCTGAGATGTCAGCACCGAGCCCTCCTCTATTGGCAAAAAGAATTGTGGACTCCAAACTAGCTCATGTGGCATGTTTTCCTTCTACAGTGCAATGCTACGAGTTGGTGCTTGAGTGTGCTAGAAACTATGATAGAGGTACATAGAGAATAATTGGTCCCCAGGGCAAGATTCTTGCAGGTTTCAGTCCTGTATCTATTGTTGCAACCTTCGACATGCCTGATAGGTCCCATGTGATGGGTTTTGACATAGAGGTTCCTAGAAAGTATTACGAAGAGAACATTGTTAAGTCTCAGCAAGTGATCAACTCTTGGCTAGAGAAGCCTAAATACCATTTCTCCAAGTTGCCTAAGCAACTATTCAGGCTTAAGTTCAAGAGAGATTACTACAATGTCATCAATCTACTCAATAGGTTGGTGGGATTGAAGAGTACAGGTGTTTTTGAGACCTAGATGTTTAATGTGATTGCCAGAATGGAGCAGGGAATTGACTATCACTGGATAGGTGTTATCAGTGTTGTGATCCATTAGCAATTATGTAATGTCTTGGAAACCAAGAATTTCACCATGACCTCTTACCTAGTGTATTCATTGGCCAGACTTCACCCATACAAGGGGTTAAGCACTAGGGGTATTTTTGGGTAGGATGCCATCTATCAGCTGTATCCACAATTGCACTTAACTAGTGGAAGCTACAACAGGTCAAATGATGCATTCACAATGTACATTACCAGATTTCTCCAAGGTGCGGAGCATATGAGAATTTTTGATAAGGCAAAGGAATTAATAAGGAGATATGGGGCATGGTTTATCCAATTCCCAACTTTCTCATACATCAGGATTGATGGTTTTCAGAGGGCTCCCTATAGACTCCCTAGATATCCAACTAATCATGTCATATTGTTGGAGGTCACTAGGCAGATTTGTGACTTTGACAATGTTGTAAAGGGAGAGATGTATAAGATAGGTTTTGGGAATGATTTCCCCCTAAAGATAGGAATGTGTGAGGTTTGTGCTTCCATTCATTCTGCTCATGCTTCTGAGGAGGAGATGAGTACTCTTGGTATCTCCTTCCATTCCAAAAGGGCAAGGTTTGGCATCACTAGTGAAGCTCAAAAGAAGGCCAGTAGGTAATATAGCCATAAGGCTCACATTGAAGATTATTGGATTAACCTTGCTGATGAGTTCGAGGTAAGAAAGAAGAGATTTTCTAGCTTGCCAGTAGATTTGGTGAGATTGTACAATGTAAAGGCCATCCCTGACTAGGTTAAGGAAGATGAAAATGTGATCCAGGGTCATGTTTATGAGGCAGTAAATGATAAACCAGTGGGAGAAGTTGACTGGTTAGAGGAAGAAAAGACTAATTTAGATCAGGTTATGGCCCCAGTGATCAAATATACCAAGATGTGGTTGAAGCACAAGATGCTAGAGCTGGAGAGCGAGGGTGTTCCATGCACCTATGAACTAATGGGAGAATTAGAGTCTCATTCTGCTTTTGAGGCTTCACTTGAACCAAATCCAAAGGGAAAAGAGAAATTATCTTCTACTTTTCAAGCTGTGAAGGCTGGAGAGGTAAGCAAATAGAGGAAGCCAGTGGCTAAGAAGAGGAGGCATGCCTCTAAGAAAGAAGTTGAGAAGAATCAGGAAGAAGAGGAGGAGGTTGAAAGTGCTCCACCACTGATAAAGACAAGAAGAATCATAAAACTATCACGAAAGGTGGAGGAAGACCCTAAGGTTGACAAGGAAATTGAGCCACCAGTGGTAGAGGTGGAAAGCTCATGGGAAAAGACACAGGTTTACATGAGGAGGTCAAGGACTCCTTCCCCAAGGGATACTGTAGCAAAGGAGAATGTTTTAGTTAGTATCCCTATTTTTGAGCAAGTGAGTGTCTCTATTCCTCGGGATACTGATAACACATAGGAGGAGCCAAAGAAGGATGAAAGTCCTAAGGATTTGGGCAAGGAAGAGTTTCAAGAAGGAGACCTCATCAATGTAGTGGCAGAAATCGATAGCATGGTTCAATCTCCCTTGGTGGCACATGCAGATTCACCTGTGAGGCAACAAATGAATAAGTCTCCTCAAAAAGAGGAAGAAATACTAGGCAGGGCCCCTTCACTAGTGCAGGTGGTTGTGGAAGAATAGGTACAAGAGAAATGATCCAAATTGTGGACATTCCTAAAAGTCCAAGTGTTGAAAAGGATGCAACTACTGATCAGAAGGAGCAAGATAAAGATAGGCAAGATACAGGCTCTGCAGGGTCCACTATTTTGAATTGGCTTGAGAAAGAATTGAGGTGCAAGATGGTAATAGTGGAGGATGCTCCTCCTGATTGGGAAGCCCTTATGGCTAATGTGGAAAGAGGAAAAACTAAGAAGAAATCTAGGGTGGTGTCTAGGATTGAGAGAGATGGGTCAGGTAACAGAGTGGCTCACATTGCTACCCCTACTCTGAATAAGGATAGAGACAATGTGACTACCCAGGATTATCATGTGTAGACTCTTGACTTGGGGCATGCTACCATAGAGCAAGACATTGAAGAATATGATCGCTCTAGTGCAGTGATTGTGGGGAGATTGAAGAAGACAGTGCAAACTAGGCATGAGCTAGAGAAGTTGAATGAAGAACTAAAGAAATACTTGCAAGAATTGATGAAACCTTTGCAAGCTATTGGCTCCTCCTCTTCTGTTGTAGGATTCCTACCCCAAGAAATGATCTTTTAGCTAGAAAAGATGAAAGGAACTACACATGCTACAGTTACCTGGTTGCAGGGTGTCTAGACCAAAGGAGATGAGGCTATTAGGAGCATTTTATCAACTGGGGGTGATGCAATGAGATCAGTGGATTAATTGAAGGCTGCATTGGCACAAGACAAGGAGGATATTGATCTCCTACTATAGAAAACCACCACAATTATGGGATTCATTGAAGATAAGCTGGTAAAGTTTGGGAATCTTCCCTTTCCAAGGGTTTCTGAACCTTGGGAATGGTTTGAAATACTGCAAGTGAGGCAAAGGGCCTTGAAAAAGATCCATAAACAGGAAAGGTAGATTGAGGCTGCTCTAACCAAGATTTATGATAAGTTCATTTTATTCTTTGAGGTCATGACTAGAAGGAAGAAGTTTGCTCCAAAACATCTCAGTTTGGAGAAGCTTAGAGAATGGTGGAGAGATGTTTATTCTCCAGTCAATGACGAACCAATTACTGGACATCAGTTGGATGATGATGCAACTTATATTGCAGTCATAGACAAATATTTGGCTAGTAAGACCGATTGGGATGGTGCAGTTAGGCAAGCAAGAGATGACATCAAGTCTCTTGAGAGAAAGATTAGGGTTTTGTCTGTGCCACCTGTTGCTGAGTTAGATAGGGTTCTATTGGCCATACATGGTGAAGAAGATAAATCTAAGGACAAGGATGGGGAGTCACTATATAGGGTTACATCAAGATTTGTGATTCCCATTATTCACATGTATTTGGCTGACCCTTTTGGTATCTTGGCGGTTTTGGATGAAATTGGTGCCAATGGCACATTTCATGATTTATTCAAAATATCTTTTAGGCTGACCTCTTGTAGGTCATGTTTTAATTGTAAATTCTTAATTTGGGCCGACCTATCTTTAGGATTCTCTATAAAATGGGCATGTTGCCTCATTCAAGAGGATATAGAGATTAAAAAATGGATATAGAAGGATAGGTAGATCAGGAGAGAAATATTTAAGTGATATTAGAGCGAATTAGGGTTTATACTCTGAAAGCAAGTGTTGTAATAGAAAACTGGAGTTGTTTCTATTTCAGATGATTTAATATAAGAGAGATATTGTGTTTGGTATCTATCTTCTAGAATTTCATCTAGCATGGTTCTTGTTATTCTATCTTTCAAATTGCTTAATAGTTTATGGTTAAATGGTTTGGTAATGCTTAGGGTTTCATGTTTGGAATATTTGCAGCAATCTCTAGTCCATACTTTTTTCAGTTAGTTGATTGTTAGCTACTTTGCAAAGTTAGCCTAGATTGATATTTGTGCTTAGTTCAATTATGAGGGTTTATTCATCTCAATTACAATAGGATTGATTGAATGAATGTTTGTGATTTGAAAATCTTTAAATACATTACAAGATTGCACTATTCTTGTGAAATTGTAGATTCATTTGGGTTAAATAGAAAGTAGTTTATGAGAGATCGGTGCATTTTGAGCATTTTATCCTTTGGTATTTTCAATCTTAGGGTTAGATCAAGTTTCAAGGTATCAATTTATTGTTTATATTTGATAGATTCGAAATACAGTGTTGCTCATAGTAAGGTCCCATTGTGATTACCAACATTTTCACATTATCTCTGAGTTGTTTTATTTGCATTATCAAGATGTGACATTAGAGACCTTGGGGTTGTCTCTTTGTTCAAAGAGATTTACCTTTCAAGAGAGATAGGATATCATATTCTATCTGAGTTGTTGTGCAAAAAACACCATCAACAGGTTGTCTATGAGATTGTAGAGCTATATGATTTATCAAAATGGTGCTAAAAGGTTTTGGTGAGTGGGAAAAACTATGGTGAAAATTTGATTGTGTAGTGATTTGAAGTGAAATAGGGCAACCCTGTGTATTCTTTTATTTTCATTTTGAAGATTATTAGCAAGATTATAATTTTCCAGTGAGGATTGAGTAGTTTTCTAGCGAGACTTGAGTAATTTTCTAGTGAGGCTTGATTAATTACCAGTGAGGAAAATTGACTAGCCAATGAGGCTTGTTGTATTGCCACTGTGGTATGCAATATTTAATCAACAAGTTTTAGCCAGTGAGGCCTAATAGAGAAAATGTTTAGAGTGGTTTTTTTCACCCTTTTAGGGTTTTTCCACTTATAAATTGTGTGTCTTGTTTCTTCTTGATGGTGTGTCACATTATGCTTGGTTGATTATCCTTGTTTCAAATGTTATGTTCTTATTTTCATATCTTTTTGATTTATATAACATGCAATATTTAGAGTCTTTGAATAATCAAGTGTATTAAGTTTTGAAATTGGTTTATTTCACCACTAATTCAACCCCCCTTTCAGTGGTCTTGTACTCCAACAGGAAATAATTGAACAAGTTCTTATGGATACTATTAAAAAAGGTTCAAGATTGTGTTTATCGAAACTCAACCTCATAAGGTCCGAACTAAAAATCCTCTTGACATTTCTTTCTCATTTAACGATATTTTTAGAAATACACCTAATGGCCCTCTTTACATATCCAGCCGAATCAATGAAAATCCAACTAATGGGATATTAATTGATCCTATTTGTGGAGAGAATTTGATCACTAAGAAATTCTTACTTGTGCATGAGATATATCAAGAAACATATGATAAACCAAAAGCATGGATAAAAACACAATGGTTTTGCTTTCCCTACAATGGGATCGATAACCCTTCCTTTAAAAATAGGACTAAAAAATATAGATGTCTATTTCTCTATCATCTCGACGTTGGATCAATTCCATGTGAAGCTTGGTTATCCATGGTCACACTCCATGGAATTTGTCTCGTCGGTCATGCGTAAATGCTTAAAGTTTCCCTTTACCAGTGAAATTTTCACTATGCGCCACAATGTCTTTAATCCTTTGTCTTCCTGAGGGAAATTTTCATTATATTTATTTTGGCCCAAGCCTATGCAACCTATTAAACCTTGAGAAGAATTATTTTTCAAATTCTATCAAAAGTTCAAGGTGAAATGCATAGCAAAACTATCCCTTACAAACATACCTCAACCTAATACTAAGTCTCCTATCCTCAATGAAATTATGATTGAACCTAAAGACATTCCAATTAACTAAGACAAACATATGATTGATCCTTTTCCTATCTCCTACAAAAGACCAAGAGGTAAGAAAATAATCCTGTCACACCTCCTAAGATTTTTTTTGTTTACAAAGATAAAGAGAAAGTGTTTGAACAACCTCCCATGGTTCCTTTCGTTCCTCCCCTTAGGGAAGAAAAAAAACCTATGGTTGATAAACTCACTCTTATACAAACACTACTTTACAATCATGCTAAAAAAAATAGAAATGCTAGAGAGCATAGGTGTAGACATTATGCTCTTGCTTGAAGGTTAAATGAAGAAAATAACAAAGAAAATAAACATCCCAACTTGACTAAAGCAATACATGATGGGTCTCCCTCTATTACGCAACATCAAGATCCTATACCACAGTAGGAGCTAGAACCTTCCTTAGACACTATCATTCGACCTCCCATTGTGATTAATTTGGATGATGATGATCATCTTTCTAAAATTGAGGAAGAAGTGCATAATGAATTGAATACATTGTTTTCCTCTTATATGAGCTTACATGATAACTTTCCTAATTAGAGTGTTGAACTTGGTAATGACCCTAGTTTGACACTTTCTATTGTCCCTTTAGCTAGTTGTCCACCTTCTTTATACAGTGAGCATGATTAGGATGCTAATGACCTGCTAATAGGTTGACTCGCATGTGTTTTACTATTTTTTCATATTTTCAATTTTCATGTTTTGTGTGTGCTTGCATGTGTGTAGTGTGATCCATTATTTTTTTCTATTTGATATCTCTCTCTTTGTTATATTCCTATATTTGTATATACATTCTTCTCTATGTCGTAAGAATTTCATCATTTTTCATTTGTCTTATAGTTTACTTTTGGGGATGACACAAGGCATCAAGAAATTCATGTATCTTCCATTTTGACCCAAAAGCTTTTACTTTATCATTTTTATTTTGTCTTGTGTTTTCCTTTTGGGGATGACGCAAGGCATCGAGACATTCATGTCTCTTCCATGTTGGCCCAAAAGGCTTTTCACTATTTTTCCTCTCTTTGTGTCATTATTCTTGCTCCATGAGTATTTGGGGAATAATGAAAGTTTTGAGCTCTCTAAATAACATTGTAGAAAGGACATACTAACCCTGAATCCATGGATCCCTCACGTGTTTGGAATTTCACATTTGGGGGCAACACCTTCCCCTTTTCTTGATGCATCTTATTTGGAAACATATGACTTAGCATAGGGATTTCTAAATAAGCTCTCATGTCCTCTTCATTGTAATCATTTATCATTTTATACTTTAAAGTGATTTCTCACAACATGGTGTTTAGCAATTTCTTTAAAGTGGGGGCATACATTGGTATTATTCTTTTTCATTTTTTATTACATGTTTCATTGTGTAGTATTCTTACTTCATGAGATGCATCTTTCTCTTTGTGGTGACATTGGGTGTGATCTCCATCAAGAAAATGATCTCTCTTAGCAGATTATATTCCTCTTAGTGGCTTGATGCGGGGTATGTGCAGGATCATCATGGAAAAAATAGGCCCTTAAGTGGCGATGGAAATTTAGAAAATCAGAGTTAGGCAACTTGACATAAAAATTTGAATTTTTTATCTATATTATTTCAAAAATATGCAAGAATAGAATTTTTAGAAAATTGAATTTAGTTTCTAAACTACTAGCTTTATTTTTTTCTAAAATCTATTTGGTGAAAATTTGAAATTTCAATGTAGTAGTACTTAAATTTGAGGGAAAAAATAAGAAAAAAGTGTTTGTTTGACAAACCTAACCACAATAAGATGAAAATATTTTTTTCTAAGATTTTAGATATAAGTATAGGACTCATGTCCCAATGTGATGCATATTTGTTTGTAATTTGTTTCCAAGTAAATAATTAATTATAAAAATTTTATTAGAACTTTTAAAAAATATAAAAAATCGTATGTCTGACCACCTTAACTTGGTCAAAACTTCATGAATTTTTATTTATCTTTAAATCCTATAGTATTTGAAGCATAGAATGTGACATATGTTTCAGATTCAAAAAATGTGATACTATTTGAAAGCTATAGATGTTTTTCAATCAGCCTATCAATCAGGACTTTAGTAGTAATTCAAATAGAAAATGAATAATAATTATTTATCAAATTCAAAGTATAGCATAATTTATATTGGTGGAAATCTGAGAATCTCCTTTAAAAACCCTTTTCATTTCATCAATTTTGGGTAGAAAAAAGTTGTCACCTACATCGGCCATCATATCACTTACATATCACCACTTTTTGGCCCATCATGATCTTGCACATACCTTGCACACATTGCATCCCCTAAGTTGTGAATCTTCTATTGGTCCTCCCTTGGAGATATTAGGCATAATTTTCCCTATGTTAATACCTTGCATGAACTTTAAGCAAAAATCCTTTGAATGTACTTGACACTATTTTTACATTTACAACATTTGTTATATGGCCACCTTGCATAACAAACTTTTCTTCCATGTGGTTCCATATTGTTTGTTCATGGGTTTCAAGAATACAAATCTTCTCTTGCCTCATGAATCTCAAAGTACATTGTTATGTGGCACCTTGTCAAATTTATTAGGAAGTATAGCTTTAGTATGGTTGTGCATATGGGATTTGAACTTAGGCATGACTTTCCCATAGCCACTTGCTTCTTTGTGTAAGTACATACCGGTCACATGTTTATGTGTCTCATTGGGAGCTCACCTAGTGGATGGCTTAAAGTTACATTAGCCCTTGTGAGTGTGAATTTGGTTTGCATAGAAGATATCATGTTCCACTTGAAAACATGCTTGAACAAATAGCATAGATTTGATCCACATCATGTTAGACAAATGGTTGAAGCTTGATCCACCCCTTTTCTATTCTCTTTCTTTCTTCTTTTTGTCTTTGGCAGTGTATGCTTGTACCTTGTTGTTTCTCCTTAGTTTATTTGCATGTGTGTTATTTTGTGCCTATTTTGGTTTGTCATAGGATATTATTCCTGGGGACTTGCCCAACCCTCTTGATTGTTGCCATCCTATCTTTCTAACATTGGTACACTTGGACCACTCTTGATACAATTTTATCAACTTTAGTGTGTGTTTGAAATAATTTTCTCCTCTCACTAAAGTGGGGGCTAAATTTAGTGTAGAAAAATCTATCCCTCTACATTTTCCCACTTTTTTGGGCCTTCCTTGCTAAACCGAGCTTCTTTATGCCTTATTTGGTCCTATTTTACATCCACAATTCTTAATTAATGGATCTTTTCAAAGATAATCGTGAAATATATTAATTGACCAATTATAAATTAATGATTTTGGATTTTGTAGCCTAGATATAGTGATCTAGGACTCATACGCCACCTTGGGAATATGGGTCCCACCTAAGTTTTGGGGCCTAGATCTAAATTTGGCATCAAACTAAGAATTTCTTGAAAAATGTGTACCAAGTTTAGCCTGATGGGACTCATACACCCGAACTGGTGTATGCATCTCACTTAGCTTAGACCTAATTTAAATTCAAATTCTTGATAGGATTTTATTCTCCTGGATCTGATATTGGCTTGTAGTGTTGTAATTTCAAGAAATTTGGCATCAACAAGTATAAATAGAAGATTATTTCACATATTTTCTCCTAATCTTTCAAGTATTCAAGCACTATAGTGAGTTTATGATCACAAGAGTTTAGAAGAGCATTCAAGATCATTCAAGAGTGATTATCAATTATTTTGGAGCATTATTCAAGTATCAAGCATCATGTCAAAGTCATCATGCAACATGTTTGTTTTTTAGATAACATTTGTGATGTAGGGTTTTATGATTCAAACAAGAATTCAAGTCAACATCCATATTGTAACATGGGGAAAACAACAAGATTAGGCTAAATAAGAATAAACTAAAATAAACCTATGCTAACAACAAAGAACAATGGAATTAAAGCATAAATAAAGAAAAATTTCACCAAAAGTCTCATCCATTCCATGAATCACCTTCATTGCACTTCTTCATTTTGTTGTTGTAATATAGTTGCACCCTCAGATTTCTAAAAAGTATGCAAGTATGGCCTATTGATAATGATTTTTCAAAACATTGAATATTATTAAAGTTTCTTCCAAACACATAAGATTTTGGGAGGAGTAATAATGATGAAGTTAAATCCAATTTATAGAAAATTTATTTTTGAATAATAGACTCTAATTAAAAGATAATTCAACATTTGAGATTAAAGATACGAGATGTGATAGAGTTAGGTTTAGATTAGTTAAATAATAATTTAATCTTTAGTGGAAACTGTTTGAAACTCAGAAGAATAATGATTGCATGTAAAAGATAAAGATTAGCATAGAGGAAACGGTTTGTTCGAATGCACGAATGAATTAATTAAATACATAAAGCTATTTAATTAATAAAAGTTTGCACGCAGAAGAATAAAACTAGATAACTGACTAATTAAGACATAAGGTATGTTCGTAAAAAAAAATCAGATACTAAATTAGGAGATAACTAACTGATTTAATTAACTCTTGACTTATGTGTTGAATGACTAATTAGATAACTAAGTGATTTTCCAATTATAGAAGAATATGCTAGGAATAAATCTTTTTATGAATTAAATCATTATTTAATTCAACATTCAAAATTTTGGGATTAAATTAAATAAATCTGGAGAAAAGGTTAAAGAATAATTAAATAATTTTAGATGATTAGTTAATTATAGTCAAAAATATGACGAGGGTAAATTAAATAATAATTTATTTAAATTTTAGAAAGAAGATATATATCTAATTAGAGATGTAATTAAATAAATAATATTTATTTAATTAATCAATATTGAATAAAGGTAAAATGAATTAATTAAATAACTAAATTTATTTAATTAATAGAGGACAAATGACTTTAGACATATAATTAAATAATTAAGATTATTTAATTATGACAATGGAGGTACGAGTTATGAAGAAATTGAAGTTGCAAGCCTAACCCAATTTTTAGTTTCTGCAATTTTCCACTCTTTGATACAATGTCATTTTAGCATTGTGTCAAATAAAATCAATCAAAACATTCCGCAGTTGTGCCCCTATGTAAAATAGGTAAGGGTATGCCCCCTCAGGAAGAATTTTTTGTTTTTTAAATTTCAAAAACAATTGGAAATTGTCCCGATTAGGTAATTTGATAGGAAAAAGTTCAATGGTGGTGATAGAAACCAGTTTTGGTGAATGTGGTAGGAAAAATGGTCATTTGAAGTTGGCAAATAGTGCGCCTAATACACAAGGTGTGAGAAAAACCCTCCAAAAACCATAGTTATAAATAGGATTTAAGTAGAAAATGAATTCATTTATGCCCATCAAGTTTAGAAAACCTTGATTTTTCTTTGGAGCTCTCAGCAAAGATGTCACTCATTCCCTACACAAAGCAACGTGGATATCACATTCAGACTTTCAGATGGCTAGCCGATGCAGGACCCCCAGTATGTACCCAAAAACTATCTTTTGAATTTTCAATTTTCACGCATTTCTAGGACTATAAACTTTAATTTTCAAATGTGTCACTTTTAGTTCAACACAAATGCATTCGTATCTGACGCATCTGCTCATGATACGACGCATTTGTGAAAACATGTTAGGGCTAGTTTAGGCATTTAATGTCAATGCAGACATTTTTTGTATTCTGCATCGTATATGTAGTTATGCACCGCATGTGGTGAGTGTAGTGTCACATTTAGAATTATAAACCACACTTGTTATTTTTCTATGCATTTGCATGAGTTTCAATGTGCTTCATTGTGCACCATATTTGTTAAAATGTGATGCATATGCATGACTTCTTGGGTGTGCTTTCTCATTTGATGCATCTACATTATAATAATGCATCTCCATGGTTAAATCATGCATGTGTGGTTATGCATCGCATTTGCAATTTCAAATGATGCATTGGAAATTTTGCATTGCATTTGATAACAAAATGACACTTTCTTCTATCAAAAATTTTGAAGTTTTGTGATGTTAAAATTGGCTTTGTATTTCGGACACAAGGCATATTTATGTGTTTGTAGGTTACTTTAGATCTAATATACACCTGAGATTCGAGATCAGTTACCTTTGAGTTGCGAGAACAATTGCGGAGCATCGAGAAATGATCAATACGGAACCTAGGGTTGCATCATGTGACATTTATGCCCACCATTCGGGAAAACCGAGGTATGTTGACTGCATTTTGTGAGTGATGGCACTTAGAGACTTCCTCTTTGCATCTGCCTACAGGAGAGGCTATTGTTACATTATAGGATGTTTATAGGATTTTGAGATTATTGATCAGGGGTGCGAGAGTCCTTTATGATACCCAAAAGTGTTTTAGTGAGCTCACCTGGTTTTATGTACATGATGATATTAGTCAGCTCAGTATCAAGCATTATGCGATTAGATTGCATGTCCTTGCTGAGAGGTATGAGTTTATTGATTCTATGTTGTGCACTTTCATTGTGCGGATTGTAATACCTAACAGTCAAGGTCATGGGTTTCCTATTGGGTGGGGTGAGATGTTGGAGTGACAGGTTGTATATTCATGGTGCCCCTGTCTACTTGTGATGTAATATTTTCACTTGCATGATATAGCCTATAGGGATGCGCAGTTGATGAGTTGTGGCAATACCTTGTTGATGATCTGGGCTTGGGAGCACATTTTTGTTTCCCACCCACTTGTTGCATTTGAGTTGGATGATAGATCTCCTTATGTTTTCTGATATACTAGGACCATTACTTAGAATCATGTGGGAGACATAGGGTACTGGAGGCATGCTATTGACACCCTCATTAATTTTATATGGAGGCCTTATATGGATTGTACACAGTGGCGTGATGAGCATAGAAACTTACCTTTCTACCGCCAAACACAACATTTGATTGGGAGGATAGTTTCTAGGGTTCAAATTATTGAGAGACATCTATCGTATAGAGTTCTGTGACAATTTGGTGAGATTTAAGATGAGTCTCAAGGGTGAGCTGAGTTTGCTTGTTCTTTGAGAGAGGTTCCTTTGTGGGGGCCATAGATTCCTATTGTGATGGCTCAGGAAGACATTAATTCATTACAGCCTGTCCAGTGGGGTTGGAGGGATGGCATGTCCTTGTTGAGAGGTATGATCATATTGATTGTATATTGTGCATTTTGATTGTAGGGATGATACTGCTTGACCATCGAGGTCATGGGTTTCTTGTTGGGTGGGGTGAGATGTTGGTAGGATGTTGGAGTGACAAGTTGTATATGCATGGGGCCCTTGTCTACTTGTGATGTTATATTTTCACTTGCATGATATAGCCTATAGGGATGCGCAGCCGATGAGTTGTGGCACTACCTTGTTGATGATCTAGGCATGGGAGAACATTATTATTTCTTCCCACCAGTTGCATTTGAGTTGGATGATAGATTTCCTTATGTTTTCTGATATGTTGGGACCATTACT
The DNA here is from genome assembly GCA_007115665.2 of Sequoiadendron giganteum. Lineage (NCBI taxonomy): Eukaryota > Viridiplantae > Streptophyta > Pinopsida > Cupressales > Cupressaceae > Sequoiadendron > Sequoiadendron giganteum. Next base: position 626,987,981 of record CM021102.1, read on the forward strand.
CAGACTCATGTGGGAGACACAGGGTACTAGAGGCATGTTATTAACACCCTCATACAATTTATATGAAGGCCTTATATGGATTATGCATAGTGGCATGATGAGCAACACTTACCTTTCTGTTGACAGACACAATATTTGATCGAGAGGACAGTTTCTAGATTTCACATTATTGAGAGACATCTACTGAATAGAGTTTTGTGATAGTTTGGTGAGGTTTAGGATGAGTTGCAGGGGTGAGTTGAGCTCACCCATTCTTCAAGAGAGGTTCCTTTGTGGGGGGCACATATTCCTTTTGTGATGGCTCAGACATACATTGATTCATTACAGCCTATTCAGTGGGGATGAAGGGATGGAGCTGGAGATCTTGGGACTACTATAGCCTATGATACTTGGTGGGAAAAGCATTGGCCCTTTCCATATACAAATCCTAAGCAGTTGGCGCCTATAGAGTGGCGAGGGACATGACCATGAGGTCGACATGGTGGTAGGGGTGGTGGTCGAGTTGGCAGAGGTGGTGGAGATGATGGTATAGGTGGAGGTGGGAGGGGTGGTTGACGAGGTCAAAAATGGGATAGGGGACGAGGCATAGATTTTTCACCCATCCATGAGGGTGAGGGGGAGGGAGATGACATACCCATGTGAGGTTGGTGGAGGGGGAGAGGTCTTCGTAGAGGAGGTAGTTGGAGAGGATCATATTGTAGAGGATGTTGTTGGGGAGGAGACGGCTCGAGAGGAGGTTGAGATGGATGCCCCTGATCTACTATGGGAAAGATATGAGGATATAGATGATGATTTTATAGAGGAGGAGATGGTGGATAAGGAGAGGGAGCTCTGAGATAGGATTGTTGAGGAGTGGGATGTTGATGAGGGAGAAAGGCCACAACAGGAGGAGGAGAGTCACGTTGATAAGTGGTTGGCTGATTTACAAGCCCGAGTAGAGGCCTTAGAGGAGTGGGTGAGAGATATGATGGTGGAGTTAGATGTGATGTAGATGGAGAGGGATAGTGCCTATTTAGAGAGAGATCAGCCAGTAGCATGAAGACAGGATATTGAGTAGAGATTTGTGGAGTTGAGAGCCCTGTGCAATGGACCGGCTACAACTTTTTCTCAAGAGTTGGTTAGGGCTTGCCAAAGAGAGATATTATAGAGATTTATATGAGCAGGAGGTACTGCCTCAGAGATGGGCTCCTAGTTTTTCATAGGCGCATAGTAGCAACTCACACAGCAGGTCACATAGTAGATCTCAAATCACAGAGGTTGTCGTAAGACCCACAGGACATGATCATCAACACCTCCTCGTCAATCACCTCCTCATTCTCCACATGGGAGCAATGGGAGCTTAGGCTAGGGACATGTTTGAAATTTTTAGACATTCTACTATGATTATAGATCATGTGGGCTCCATTTTGATGGACACATTTTTACATTATACTGTAAAATTTTTATTTTTTTTAGTGATATATATATAAATTTTGGCAGCAATTATATGATTTGTAGTTCTTTATATGATTATGTTGTGTTCTATTTATACATGAACATGTTATGGATGACCATGTTTGCCTTATGATGTTTTAGTTCCTATGATGATGTGTTAATTCTATATGATGATGTATGCATGGTATTTATAAATGTTATGTATGCATTCTATGTTTATGACAATGAGAAAAAATGTCATTTGAATATGTACAATACCATGTGAATGTATTATGATATGTATAGTTACCAATGGTAAATGCATGTATGTCATGGTTAATTAGATGTGATAGATATGTATATTTTTGCATTTTCAAATTTATCATTTATGTATGATTTAATATGTATATATGTATGGAAATTTCTAAATGATGTTTTTACCATGAATTCATATGCAGGATGCTTTATTTTATTTTTAGTTTTTTGTGTCATAGGACTCTGTCATAATGCAAGATAGAAGAAATGTTAGCATGCAAAATCTGGATATTAGCATTAGAAATGGATGTTAGAATCTTCAATATTTTCCAAATACATACTAGGCCTTGCATTAAATCATCATTGGGCTTAAATGATACAAATGGATAAAAAACACCATAATGTGAGATAGACCAAGGTGTACAAGGTCATCCATCTGCTAAATATAGGTAAGGAGTGTTCTAACTCATACTAAGGGAAAAATTTCCCCAGTCATTTTGTCAAGACAAACCACAGATAACAATCAAATAAAAAGATGAGTCATGAGACATCATCACTCCTCTAACTCATTCATGGGACATCCTCGAGGAAGCTAGTAACCTGAATCTAAGACAAAGCCAAAAGATAATAGACAAACAAAAGTCAAAGAAAAAGAGTCTTGAGACATCTTGGCTTCTCTAAATCCTTCAGGCGACATCCTCGAGAAAGCTAGTAACGATACTTAAAGACAAAGCCAAATGAAAAGATAAGACAAAATAAGCCATAAAGTCAACAGCTAGTAAAAATATTTACCAAAATTTGATTTGTTTTTTGATTGTTTGTTTGTTTGGGAGATTGATAAGATGATGTTTGATAAAGCGTGCTTTTAGGAATGACACGTATTGTATAAGAAATTGAGTTTGGCTTCGATGATGAAGCCTGATTTTAGAAAGACATATCATATAAGACATTGAGTCTAGTTTCGATAATGAAGCCTGATTTCAGAAAGATATCATATAATATGTTGTTCGGTTTCAATCATGTGATCACCTTTCTAAAGCAATGATAATGATTGAAGAAATGATAATGTCTGATTTCAAGAAGGACACATCTTGTATAAGACATAAGTTGATTGTTTTTGCAATTTGTTTGGTTTGACTTAAACACATTGTCGACTTGTCTGTCTTGTTGATGTATGAGTTGTCTTGATGTTTTGACCATTGTTTGTGTGTGATGACAGTATCTGACTTATGTTCAATGACACAACGTACCCTAAAGGACTCATCGATTGATGGCCTTGCCTAAATTATACACACATAGATCTTGTAGTTCGACATGACCAATGACTTTGATGTAAAAACAAAGGACTGAGTCATGATTTTATTCTGACAAACCTAAAAGACTGAGTGAGAGGACTAAAGTGTGTGATATCCAATGTGTGTGATAGTGAATGTGATAAACCCTAAAGGACTGACCTAGTGCAACCTCAGGGGCTCATCGATTGATGGTCCTACCTATGTTATACACAGAGAGACCTCGTAGTTCGACACGACCAATGAATTTGGTGTACAAAGGAGTCATGATTTTATGTGTGATACATGAAAAACCTAGAAAGATGAAACTAATCCCTCAGGGCTGCATTAGGTGATGGTCTTGCCTATGTCTAGTAGTAGAGGAAACATAGTTCGACAATGTCTATGACTGACTGACACAATTGACTCTGACTCTATTTTTGGGATTTTGACATGTTTTGATTTTTTTGTCTTTCTGGAATGTTTTGATGTTTTTGGATTTTTTCAAGAAATTTTATGACATTAGAACAACAAGTGTAAGGTCCAAATGGCATACATCGAGTATTTTCCCCCAGTTAGGTATAAGACCAATAGGATGGAGTGGGGATGTGGAGTGGACTTGATGTCGATCGTTCCAAGTTATGGAAAGGACAAAATTTATTATGGGTGTAGTGATAGGGAAATCAGATTTGAATGATGGTACACAAACGACCAAAGTTGACTACACATGGAACCTATTTTCCAATTTTTCACCATGGTACTTATCCAAAGTGCCACCGAAGTATTTTTCTTTACAATTTTTTTGATTTTCTAATTTTTTTAGTGTTACAAAGATGCATGTTTGCTAGGTTTTCATCAAGGTAACATTTTTTTTCTTTTTATTTTTACTTTTTGTATTTTTCATGATTAAGACAAGGTTCTTAGAAGCTATGTATAGAACCTCTTTAGATGAAGGCTATTGATTGGATCTATCAATGGTTCTCCTTCAGGTGTAGAAATTTGATATGCTCCTGATCCAAAGGATTTTGTAACAATGTGAGGTCCTAACAAGTTTGGTTTAGACTTTCCTTGTTTTTCTCTTTTTGTTTTGATCTTTGGGTTCTCCATTAAGACCAGGTCACCAATGTCAAAATGTTGACTCAAGAATTTCCTATTATAGCTATGATGAAGATGGTTTTGATATGCTTGGAGGCAATCTAGTTCCTTTTGTCTTCATTCATCCAAGAACTCTATCTCATGCAGTCTTGACACAAGGTACTCTTCATCGTCGATATGCCCTTTCAAAGATACCCTTAGGGAAGGAATTTATACCTCAATAGGAAAGATGGCTTTAGAATTCAATACCAAAATATATGGAGTGGCACTGGTGGGAGTGCGGATGCTTGTACGATAGGCCCATAGGGAAAGATTAAGTTGTAAGTGCCAGTCATGACTAGCATCATTGATGGTGTTTTCAAGGATTCAAATTATTGTTTTGTTAGATGCCTTAGCTTGGTTGTTACCTTGTGGGTAATATGGTATAGAAAAGTGGTGTTGGATATGGAATTCTTGGCGAAGGTGACCAACTTCTTGGTTTTTAAATGGGTGGACATTATCCATGATTGTGAATTGAGGAGCACCATACTGACAAATGATATAGTTAAGGATAAGCTTAGAAATTTGTATGTTGGTAATATAAGTCATAGGAATGGCTTCAATCCACATGGTAAAGTATTTACTCATAGTAATGATAACCTTATGACCATTGGAGGAGGGTATGTGCAAGATCATCATGGAAAAAGCAGGCCCTTAAGTGGCAATGAAAATTCAAAAAATCAGAGTTAGGGAACTTGACATAAAAGTTTGAATAAGTTATCTATATTATTTAAAAAATATGTAAGAATAGAATCTATAGAAAATTGAATTTAGTTTCTAAACTTCTAGGTATATTTAAAAAAAGAAAAAATCTATTTCATGAAAATTTGAAATTTCAATGTAGTAGTACTTAAATTTCAGGGAAAAAATAAGAAGTAGGTGTCTGTCTGACCACCCTAACCACAATAAAATGATTATATTTTTTTATAAAATTTTATATATAAGTAGAGGAATCATGTCTTGATGTGATGCATATTTTTTTAAAAAAAATTCCAAATAAATAATTAATTATGATTTTTTTATTAGAACTTTAAAAAAATATAAAAAATCGTATATCTGACCAACTTAACTTGGTCTAAACTTCATGAAGCTCATTTTTTTTTAATCCTATATTATGTAGAGCATAGAATGTGACACATGTTTTGAATTCAAAAAATGTGATACCATTTGAAAGCTATAGATGTTTTTCAATCAACCTATCAATCAAGACTTTAGTCATAATTCAAATAGAAAATGAATAATAATAATTTATTAAATTCAAAGTAAAGCATGATTTATATTGGTGGAAAGATGAGAATATCCTTTAAAAACCCTTTTTGTTTCATCAATTTTGGGTAAGAAAAAAGTCGACAGCCACATGGGTCATCATATCACTTACATATCGCCACTTTTTGGCCCATCATGATCCTACACATACCCAGGATTTAGGATGTATCTTACTGATAAGATCAAGTCCCCATAAAAAAAGGGACCATGGTGAAGTTATTAGATGAAGCTCATATGTTGGTGCATGTATCAAGTCTCTATGAATATGACACTGTCGACATTTCTTGACAAAGACATATGAGTCATTTTCCATGGTAGGCCAATAATAGCCCATTCTCATAATCTTTTTGGGTAAGGTGGGACTGCTAAAGTGGGATCCACATATACCCTCATGTACCCCATGTAAGGTTGGTTGTGCTTCTTTAGTATCGAGACATCTCAACAAGGTGTTATCTAGGGCACGTCTATAAAGGGTGCCTCTGATGATGGTACACTTTGAATCCTTACGGATAAATGTCCTACATTGGTTATTTGAGAGGTCTAGGGGTAGGATTCGGGCATTGAGGTAATCATATATGTCCTTGTACCATGGGGAATTGGGACCAACAAGTTCACACACCATCTAAGAATTTGGGACGTCAAAGATAGGAACCAAAAGATGTTCTACCAAAAACTTGAATTTAGGCATGTTGCTAGAAATGTCCAATAGTCAACCAACAATTTCCATTGCATCTGCTACCCTGTAATGAATGCAGGGTATTTGATGGAAGTTGATGTTGTCAAAATATTGTTTGAAACTATCTGCCATCCACTTGTATGGGATGAGATTTCATCTTTAGTTTCATAGTCAGCATTTACTTGGCAGACTATCAGCTAAGAATCTCCATAAAAATTTAGGTGCTTAATTTCTTCCATTTGACTGCCATTCATAATCTTCTTACAAGACCCTCATATTCTGCTATGTTATTGGTGCATGGAAAAAAAATTCTAAATGAATAAGGAATAGTATCACCTTGTGGTGTGATGAATAATATGCTAACCCCTGAGCCATGATTAGTGTGGGACCCATCAAAGTATAACTTCCATGTCATTCTTGTGTCAATGGTGACTATGAACTCATCAGGAAAATCTGCAACTAGAGGATGATCTACCTTAATTGGTGCATCTTCTAGTTGGTTAGAAATCACTTATCCTTTTATAGATTTTATTTCTACATACAGGATGTCATTTCACTGAGTACCAATACCCATTTAGCCAGTTATCTTGTTAATGTTGCATTACTAAGGAGATGCTTCAAAGGATAATTCTTAGCAACTGATATTGCCTGGTGGTTTAACATGTAGTGCCTAAGTTTTTGAGTATAAATAAATATTAAAAGATATGAACGCTCTATGTGACTGTAATTTATCTCATATCCAACCAAAGTACGGTTGATATAATAGATTTATCTTTCATGACCCTCGCTATCATTCTATGCAAGTAAGGCTCCTAGCGCTGATGTGGTTGCTGAAATGTAGAGTATCAAAGGTAATCCATCAATAGGAAGCATTAGCATTGGTGGTGTAAGTAGGTAATCTTTGATCTTTTGAAAAGGGTATGTGTAGGATCATCATAGAAAAAACAGACCCTTAAGTGGCAATAAAATTCAGAAAAACAAAGTTAGCCAACTCGACGTAAAAAATTGAATAAGTTATCTATATTATTTCAAAAATATGTAAGAATAGAATCTGTAGAAAATTGAATGTAGTTTCTAAACTACTAGGTTTATTTTATTTATTTTTAAATCTATTTGGTGAAAATTTGAAATTTCAATGTAGTAGTACTTAAATTTTAGGGAAAAAAAAAGTAGGTGTCTGTCTGTCCATGCTAAACACAATAAAATGATAATGTTTTTTTTATATTATTTTAGGTATAAGTAGGGGACTCATGTCCTGATGTGATGCATATTTTTTTGTAATTGTTTTCCAAGTAAATAATTAATTATGATTTTTATCTTAAAAAAATTTTAAAAATAAAAAAACTCGTATGTCTAACCACCTTAAGTTGGTCAAAACTTCATGAAATTCATTTTTTTTAAAAATCCTATAGTGTGCAAAGCATAGAATGGGATGCATGTTTTGGATTCAAAAAATGTGATACCATTTCAAAGTTATAGATGTTTTTCTATCAGCCTATGAATCAGGACTTTAGTTGTAATTCAAATAAAAAATGAATAATAATTATTTATTAAATTCAAAGTAAAGCATAATTTATATTGCTGGAAAGCTGAGAATCTTCTTAAAAAACCCTTTTCATTTCATCAATTTTAGTTAAACAAAAAATTGATAGCCACATGGGCCATCATATCACTTAGATATTGCCACTTTTTGGCCCATCATGATCCTACACATACCCAAAAGCTTCTTGACACTTATCCATCCATACAAATGGTACTCCTTTTCTAAGTAGATGTTGGAACAAATTTATTTTATCTGCTAACTACACTATGAACCATTTGATAGATTGCAGTCTTCCTTGTAGTGTCCTTAGTTATCTTATATCTTATATTGGTTGGTGAAGGCATGTCTATTATATCTTTTACCTTCGCAAGGTCCACTTCAATGCCTCATCTAGGAACAATGTATCCTAGGAGTTCTCCTCATGTCACCCCGAATACACACTTCTTAGGATTGAGCCTCACTTTATATTCTTCTATTCTTTAAAAAATATTATCTAGGGCCTGCAAGTGTTCAACCCTTGTCAATGATCTAGCTATCAGATCAACAACATAGTCCTCCATGAGATTGTGTTTGAGATCATGGAAAATAGTTTTCGTGGCACATTGGTATGTGGATCCAGCATTTTTAAGTCCAAAAGGCATGTCGTTCCAGCAATAGGTTCCCCATGGACAAGTAAAATTTGTCTTATGTTGGTCTTTAGTGGAAATTTTGATCTGATTATATCCTGAGAAGCCATCCATGAGGGATAGCATCTCATATCATTTTTTTAGGTCCAAAATCGTATCAATATTTGGCAAAGTAAAATCATCCTTAGGACATGCTTTGTTTATATCTCTAAAGTTTGTACAGATGTAGATGCCCCTTCTTGTTTTTTCACTAGAACAAGATTGGAAATCCAATCTGCATAGTCAATTGATCTAATAAAGTTGACATCCAATAATTTCTTTCGTTCAACTTTGACTAATAAAGTAATATGTGGGTGCATTTTCCTTAATTTTTGCTTCACTGGCTTAACACTTGGTTGTAATGGAAAACGCTGTAATACTAGGATAGGATCTAGTCTAGGCATGTCGGCATATGACCATGCAAAGTAGATATATCTTTGTGTGAAGAAGTTATGAAATTCAAGTTGTTATGTCTCTGTCAAAGAAGCCGCAAAATAGAGTACCCTAGTATTATCTTCAGTGCCTATATTTATCTCCATAGATTCCTCAACTAACATTGGTGAGATTTCCTTAGAAATGGGGAGAATTTTCAACCCTCCATCCTTGGGTGCCTCAGATAGGTTTTCACCATTGGATGAGTCCTTTATTTTTACTTTTTCATCATCCAAAGTTGCCTTTCAGTTTTCACCTAGGGACTCATAATTTTTATTTTTTTAATTTTTGTTTTCAATTTGCGACTAGAGGGATAAAAAACCTTCCCAAAGTAAGCCATGTTATCCAAGTCTATGGTAAATCTAGCCTTATGGTTACCACTAGGTATGCCTTCACACAGTCCCATGAACTCAAATATTGCTTTGTTGTTCTCGGAGTTGTCTAAGATGGGGGTGTCCTGTTGATCCCAATCAATAAGCTGGGGATATACTAGGGGCATCTCATCATCAGAAGTAGTAAAGGTAGAGGCTGATAGGGTAAGGCTAGACCTATTTACATGTTCACAAATTTTTCTTACCAAATCCTTATTCTTTTTCTTCGGCAAGAGTAGATTCTAGGGTGGAACCAATGTAAAGGCTTGATCATTAGAAGCAGGTTCATGAGGTTCCCAAGAGGGAGGATCAAGGTTTTCCCAATAGTAATGTTTAAGCCATTCTTCTTTTGTAAAGGACGCTTGAGGCTAGGAATCAGGTGTATTTGGTGAGGGATTAAGCATTTGGTCAAGTTACCTAAATATTTTATCAAGGTCCATGGCAGTGGTGGAGGATAGGGAATCCCATTCATATTTGTTTGAGTTAGGGGAATCACAATGGTATTCATTAGGTTTCTCATTGGATATCTCGATATTTTTAGAAACACTTACTTCCTCTTGTGAGGGTGTTGTGGTACTAGGAACACTAACTTTAATCAGTTGAAACCCAATCCCTAGACCTTTTGGCCACTTAGAGACAATGATAGGTTTGGTCCTTCCATTCTGATGTAATCCTAGTGTGTTATATCCATCATATCCATTTTTTTGCATTATCATGATACCTTTCCCATATTGATCTGTATGTATTCACATAGACGAAGGATTTTCTTCATTGTCTTATGTATACAACCAAGAGGTCACATCTTCTTAATCTGTAGCTTCTTTACTTAGTTCCCCCCATTTTTTAAAGGTCATTATGGGTGGTACATGGAACGTGACCATGGATTGTCTCCTATCTACTGTTTGTAGAACATATGACATAGGAGGAACCAACTGGTTGACACAGTAAGATGATTTCATGTGATACTCTCCACAACCCTTATCCTGGATCTCAACCTTAGGAGTGGAAGATGGTGTTTAGGAAGTGGATGACTTGGAAAGAGTTGATGGATCAAAATACTAGGATGAATTGGATGATGAAGCTTTTTGATTTATAGGCACCTTTTGTTGGGGCATTTCACATAGGCTAGTGTAATATTGGAAAGGATCAGGATCACCATCTATTGTGATCTTGGTGCCATTATATCGGAATTTAAGACATTGATGGTAAGTGGATGGGATGACCTTCATAGAATGTATCCAAGGTCTACCCATTAAAATATTGTAGGGGAGGATGAGATCCAAGACTTGGAAACTAGTATCCATAACCACATGACCAATTTTGATAGGGAGCATTACAACTCCTTTATATGATATTTCTTCATCATCATATTCCTTAATGACAATGATCTTAGTAGTGTCCACGCATGCCTCTGAGAAACCTAATGCATTAAACAATTTCAAGGTGCAAAGATTCAACCTTGCTCCTCCATCTACCAAGACTCATCTAACCTTATTGTTGTGAACAAGAACTTCAAGGTGTAATAGGTCATTATGATGTGTCTTCTCAGTCAAATAATCTTGTTCATATAGGGTAGCATGATGAGATTTGGTTAAGTACGCTAACATCTCTTGGAAGTGATTGACATCTAGATTGGTGGGGATGGTAGTGCTTTGAAAAAGCTTTGTCTAGGATGGCTCAATGGTCAAGTGATATAGTCAACAATTATAAGATAGAAATTTGTATTGGGGTCCTCCCCAACTATTCAAGAAAATTGTAGTGAGACTTAGAGGACTATTGTTGTTGCTGTGTTGGAGGACCTTGGACAGTTATCTTAGTTCGATGAGTGTTGACAACACATTCAATAATTGTCTTTATGGTAGTAGTGTTGACATTTTCATCAATAGCTCAAATGTGATTTATGATTGTGTCATGGGTATATTCATACTTAGCATTAGTATAATTGGCCTCATTATTAGTCTTATTTACCAAACTGGAGGCTTTTCCCTTTCCATGGTCATGTAATGGATCAGTAAAGACCTGGTGGACAATGTTTGTGGTCTGTTTCTATCCATTAACTTCAATGGTTCTAGTTTCAATGAAATCTTGTATAATGTTCTTCAGTTGTTGATATTGTGATAGACTGTATCCCTTTGTTTAGTGGAAATTGCAAAAAGCATTGTCATCCCACCAAGAGGGTTTAAATTTTCAATCATCATATACTTCTGGCTCTTGAGGCTATATGAGTTTTTGTTTTATGAATTCTTTGAAGATGGATTCGATCGGTTCCCCTAGGGGAGTGAACTCACGTTTTGGAAACCTCCTTTATGGTAATTGTTGTTGTGTGTTTTGGACAAGATTGGCAGTTTGATTGAAAATGTTGGGTGTGTCATTAAAGGGATTGTGTCCTCTAACTATAATGAAAATTATAATTGGTTTTATGTGTAAGGATTTAACATCGACAAATCCATCATTAGACATGTTCTTGTTTCGAGAAAAAAATTTATTCATATCATTAGAGGTATTGGTGTTTCAAATCAATCAGTCCAATGAATCCTATAGACTTATCCAATTTCTTATACTTAGACTCAAAGGGGGATTTGACCAACTAAGAAGATTCAGTCAGGGATTGGGGTCTTCTACACTTCTAGCTCTGTAGGACCAAGGTGGGTCAACCTATACAATTCATAAATACTTTATTGCAACTATGCATACACATTGCTTTTTATAGTAGATAATTCCCAATGAACATAAACCAAGGAAAGCATTGATAACCTCAAATCTGGCTGCACTCTTGGTATTTTCAACACTCACTCAACAATTGGGAGTTAGAACATAACATTAAATCTCAACCAAACAACAACGATTTAAAATGATTTTAAATTTAAAATATTTTTGAGAATCCATCAAGATGAATAATAGATCAGTGCCTACTTCTAGGCCATGTTGTCAAATATAGAATTATGAAGGGAATTTCATTAGCAAACAAAATTCTACCAGTGGATTCAAACTACTGATGCATTACACCAATAGATCCGCTCCTATTGTCAGTAAAATTATTCTTATTAGATCCAACCTGCACACCTGAAATCACAATTATCTGCTCAAAGGAATTTAACCATTTCTTTGAAATAAACCCATGAAAAAATAAAACACTCCCAAGGAAACTGAGATGATAAACTCAAACATACTTTGTATTATTGAATTCAAATGATGAAATGTGTACAAATCTGGAGACAATTTGATGACATTTATAATTTTCTTGCACAAATTGGCTGATATTTACTCATGAAATCAGCAATTAAAGCTTACAAACTCAATTTATTACTTAGACACAATAGTTCTCTATCTACCCAACCCCATACATAAATTCAGAACTCCATTTTACAATGAGAGAAGAAGAGAAGATATAGAAGAAAAGAAAACTCTAGAAGTCAATCTGTTGAAGACATCTGGAAGCTCCATCCACCGTTAATCTGCAAAAATAAAAGCCTCTCTCTTCTCTCTACATTTGCAACAGCAAACTTTTCCTCTCAATTTTCCTTTGCTCTACAACAACAAATTCACCCTCCCATGGACAAATCATCACCATTTTTACCGTTCTAGTTGAAAAAATTGTTTCACCTATGAAAATATCTTCACCTTCATTCATTTTGACATTTTAAAATATATTTTGATCTCCCGTGAAAAACATTCACTTAGCCCTTTAATCTACCCTATAGTGAAAACTTATCTCTCCTATGAAAGTATTTTAATCTACCTTTAGCCTATTGCACTTTATTTTTACTTCTACCCTTTTAATTCTCACATAATTTAAAAATTTTCCTTAAAAGAGAAAAACCTCTCGAATATTTTAGATTATCGGGAAAATAAAGCTCTTCCCTTGCCTTTCCTTTGATTTCACTATATATTTACAATTTTCTTTTAAAAAATGAAAACCCATTCTCCTTATTGGGCAATAGTTTAATTTGCACCAAAGTCACACTTCAAGCAATATTTGTTTTAAAATATGTAGTGGGCCCACGATGGATCTATTACTCACCTTTTCATATTTAACTTTATATGTTATGTTTGAAATGTTTGCCCTTTCTTAAAAAAATGACGATTCTTCATGGAGTAAGCGAAACATTACCCTTGCCCCTTACTTGTTTACAAGCCCACTAGCCATGTGGAAGCAATTCGCACATCTCACAACTCCTTTGATGGCATCATCAATACGCTTGCGATGCCTACACGATTCTTCCACGTTGCTTTGCTTCACACCCACCATTGATTTTTCTTCTTCCCTAAATCCTCTCTTGGCATGTTTGGTGCTCTGCAACTTCAAACAGACCCTCCTCAACTTTGAACAGTGGCACCATCCTTAAAACAAAATTATCCATTCCCACATGCCAACTGCATTTTCCTAAAAGCTTCTAAGGTTTTTTTGAACTGTCCATTTTGCGCATACGCAAAAATTATGTCATCCCCACAAGAATTCATCAAAGCCTAAAAATCACTCCCCTCCTTTGGCGCAGGCAAGAGAGACGATAATACATCTACCAATTGCATTTGCCTAAAATTTTGTAACGCCTTTTCAAAACATTTTCCTTGTATATGTAGCATTCATGGCATCCCATGAGACCACATTTATTTGGATGCTTCCACTAAATAGTTCACACACCTTCTCCATGCATTGAACACCTCATTTCATTGAAACATATCTTCCAACTATGCAGCACAATCATTTCCAAGTCCCTCTTCCAACGTTTCACATAGTTCTCTAGCCATCTCAAGATTGTTGCTGCATTCCATGTCACCACCAAATGCTATCTCAATGTCACCTTGAGCAACATGCATGTCACGGATACTAAGAATCACATCATAAAATGCACTACTACATTCCTTGAATTCCCCTATTTCTTCGAAGAGAAACATTTTCTTAGTATTTATTCATTTTAAATGTGTCCCTTAGTACATATCTCCCATTGCTCAAGTTCTATATTTGAGGCAAAAAGTGTTGTGATTTCAATACTTACAAATCTCTTCCCAAAACAGGATTGAGAACTAGAGCCAAAAGGAAGAAAAGAAAAATTAATATCTGGATCCTTAAAATCACATCTGACACTTTAACCTTTAGAAAAAATGACAAGATCAAGATACTCTTGTTGAGTTAATTCAACTGCTTTATGTGAATCTTCTTCGACGTCACAAGAATCTGAATTCATGATTTTGTGTTTCAAGAAATGATCTAGATTGAAAATACCAGCATCGTCACCCCATTGACAAGCATCCATCCTTACTCCCTGTAATAAAAATTTGCAAAGTGATGAAGAGGAATAATGGTTTTTGTAGCATGCTTCTTCATTTTGCATAGATACTTGATTATACATTGTCAAGTCATAGGATAGACAGTGACTCCAGTGGAGGAGAATAACAATCTTGACACAAAAAATATGATGACTATTACTTAGCAATGTGCTACTCAAAAGATCATAACATGAACCCACAATCTTTGAAAATGTCTCTTTACCAATACTGAAACATAACCTCAAACTGTGTAAAGCATGTCATTTCCCCATCTGGGCCAAGCTAAAAAAAAAATCATTTTCAAACAAGTTTCATGTTGAAATGATTGGAAACAACCTCTGAATGTTCTTGGCATGAAAAATTTGAAGCGGATTATCATTAAAATCAGCTTTTTGACATATTTGCACAATGAGCAAAACAAGCCTAGTGGCCTCTGGAATTGCCCTAGGAAATCAGTCAAACCGCCTCCTGGAGCCATGAAAACTTACAAGCATGTTGAATTTTGACCCAAGAATGGAGTACAACAAATGGTTCGGAGAATAATACCACGGTGTGAAAGTTATAAATCAAAAAAGTTGCTTACTCAAACTTTTATGTAATTGTAGTTGTTCAAAACAAATTGAAACTCGTAAAATCACCAGTTTGCAAAAACATCAAATCAACTCCTAGTGAGCTACCATTGGAAACATGACAACATTTGGGTACAGTAAACATGTGTGCAAGAAGTATTTTATTGAATCATCATTCATCAAAATATATTGAAGGTCAAAGTTGACCTCCTTGAAATGTTCCAAAAAATGCAGGTGCAAAACTGAACAAATTGCATTTGGTTTTGGCCTGGAAAAAATTAAAAATCAAACCATGAAGCTCTAAAATCTGACATCGGAGTATAATTTGGTATGAAGAATGGAGAGAAACAATCATTTTATCTTGACGATCATCCAGTTGCAAAATGTAAGCTCAAACAAGGGGTACTTTGCAAAGTTTGCAAATAGTAGAAAAGTGTCAAAAGCCTCTAGCTTCACTTTTCAAAACCCTAATAAAACTTATCATGGGAAGCTAAAGATTGGCATGCATGTTCACATATGTCACATGAGTGGGTATACCAAGGGATTTTTCATGAAAATCAATAGGCACTAGATTATGACCTTCCAAAGTAGGTCATTTAGGTAGATTTTTCAGGTGCACTTCTGAGAGTGCAAAAGCAAAATTTTCATATGGGCACTTCAAATTTGCAAAATTTGAAAGTTTCATTAGTGGCTCTGACTAGGGATGTATGCCCCTTGTGGGCATACCAAGATTCCAGATCTCTGGAGAGTAGACCAAATACTGAGTCTATCAGGTGCTCTCAAACTACTCCTTTATTCAACCTTCTTTTCAACTTCACTTGGTGACCCGAGGTCACCAAAAGAAAAAGGGGAGTCAACTTGTACCTCTATGAAACACCATTTTGTTAAAGGATTTGATCTCCCTTAACTCATGCTTTCCTTTGACACACCACAACAATATGAGTGACAACATCTTTGCAAACCTTAGTATCAAGCTACCTTTGAACAAGTGGAGACTTGCTCCCTGTTTAGCTTTTATCACATGGCAGCCAAATTACATATTCCACATCATTGCCACTCTCTTCAATTTCTGATTTTGTATCAAGTGGAAACATATGAGGATATTGATCAATACCACATGAATACACAGTCTCATCATATTCATTAACACCCTCATAATGATCATGTTCAGAGGAAATATCATGGATGAAGAACAATGTACAATCCTCTTGTGTGTTGAGCAAAGATTCCTCACTCATTTGTAACTCTTTCAATTGGATTGCATCATAAGTGACTTTGTCCTTATCCCAGCAACACAATTCAATCATATTACCATATGTCTCAATTTCCTTAAAAAAAGAGTTACCAGCATCCACATGCCCAGTGTCCACACTCAAACCATAGCACTCAGAAGATGTATTAGCATCCCAAATAGTGTTTTCCACTTCATGCTCATAGAAGAGACTGTCAACATTAGTAATGTTATCACAAAGAGAAGCTTCAAATATAAGTTCATATGACTTAGAATTTTCATTAGCAACAAACTCATCATAGTGAGTGTCAAAAACATATTCATTATTGCAAAGAGTATGACACTCAACACTATCTCCTGCTACTCCAACATGAAAATATGAAGCATACTGCTCATGACAAAAATTTTGAGTTGTAGATCTAGAAAAAAGGTCCTCATATGCATCCATGTGATTGACACAATCACATTATTCAAGTGCAAACTCATCATAAAAAATTTCATTAGTTGTACTAGTTATTATCTCTACATTTCCACTGTCATGTACAACTACATCAATGCTACCCTCATGCAAAATTTTAATGGCAACTTCAAAGTCAGAAAAAGAAGTAGAATAAGGTAAACCATCAAACCAAATCAGAGTTCTTAATTTATCATTATCAACATGTACATGCTCCTCATAGTCAACTACTTGAAATGATTTAATCGAATGAACCTCTTGCATACTTATCTCCTTCTTTGTTCATACTGCTGCAACAATCAACAGGCCTACCTTCTTCAATGTCAGATTGAAAACCATCAATGGTTTCTTCACTGCAATTTCTCACAAATGATTGCTCTGAATGAAACTTATTGCATACCTTGTCATTTGCAGCTGATATACTAACATACTCAGAAGCATCTCTCAAATCAGTAATCTCCTTTGTCTCATCATGAATGCTTGCATTAATGGTACATTTAATACTTGTAAGATTAGTATGACCAAGTTCATCATAATACTGCCGATTACATACTTCTTCAAAAAGAATACCCAATTCATATCCATCATCATACACTAGTGAGGCTTTAGAAATGTTGTCATCATTTTCCCTATTGAAGCACTCTTCACTTGAAGAAATTGACTTTGCTTCCTTCTCTTGAAAGGACTCACAATCATCAGGGATGCAAATAGACTTATAATCACCTTGATCACCCAGACAAGAATGTTTTTCAGCTAGCTACAAACTTCCATTTTTCAGTATCATTGTTCTCACCATGAAGACATGAAACCTCAAAATCAACATGATCTCCAACTATATATTCAAAGTCCATAAACGAGAAAGTAATTTCATTATCATCTGCATCATTGCAACCTTCATTTGCTACAAAAAATATGCCTTCCATTTTTGCATTTTTAGAGAAAATAGAAGAAACTTCACATATTTCATTTAACTCAACATGACTATCATGGCTGCAATCTTCATCTGGGTACATTTCTCTTGTAGGTTGTTGAAAGAAAACATCCTCATCACCGAACAATGCAACACTCTTGTCTTCTATTATACCATCATCATCTATGTGATTAAGTCTTGAAAATGTACCATCACATAATTGAGTTAGGAAATTACTTCCATATTTAGCTATCATTTCTTCAATCACTGAAAACCATTGATATAAGCATTTAAGGATAGGGGGCTTCAAGTGAGATGGCATAGTACTCCAACCTGGCTCACAATTGAAATAGAAAAAATTGATGCAAAATGACTCATCGGGCCTTTCTGATTCTAGTATATCAAGCAGAAATTTCATGAATCTATCATGAAATTCATAAGGGGATTCATCTTCTAACCTTTTCGTATCACACAATGCATCAATATCTGATATGGACTCAACCTTTCTTGCAGATTTCTCATTATATTCTTCTTGTGTATGTAGATTTCTATCTTCAGACAATCATTGATCATTCACTATCGACTCTTCATAACAACAATCAAGGAAACATACTCTGAGCTTATGCCATGTATTTATGGAATGCATTGGAAAACAAGTAAACTAAAATTCAGCAGTATCTTCTAAAGTTCTTACAAAAAACTTCATGATAGCATCTTCTTCTTCAATTTGATAGTCTTCCATCATATCAAGAAAACCTTGTACATGTCTTAATGTTGAGTCATCAAAACCTCCTCTAAACTTAGGAAAATATTCATTAACTCTTCTTGGAACAGAATGTGGGTAACCCTAGATTTTACTGAAATCTAGAGAATCATATATTTCACTTGCAGACACCTTTGTTTGGGGACATGGTTGTGTTTTAGGCATGATATTACAACTTGTAGAGGGAGAACTAGGACAACCATACATATTTGTAAATCAATTATTTCCCTCTACAATTTAATTCAAATATCCCTTGTTTATAGAGCTCAATTTCATTGGATAAGGGAATCAAAGTTTTCTCCTAAGACATTCAAATATGGTTTTCACACACAATTTTCTTGAAAACCATAAAATGAGAAATACTTGGATATGTTGTAGTTGCTGCAAATTATTCTTCCTCACTAAAAATCTTCATAGATCTAAAAATTTCTTCACATCATTAGCAGGTTCTTAGACAAAGTTGCCACCTCTATTCACAGAGGACTGAACTTCAAACAATATGAAGCTCTTTCAAAGATGAATTTCATTTTGGGTCTTCTCCAATAGCAGAGTCACACATAAATTCTTTGAAATCTGCTACAACAAAATCACTTCCAGGTCTTAAAACTTCTCAATATCTGAACCAGATGTTCAGATTCACCACACTCTTGACTCTGTGATATTATAGTTTGCAACTGGAGATAAAAAATTTGTCCCCAGTAGAGTCACCATTTTGTTGGTGTTTCAAATCGACTAGTCCAATGAATCCTATAGACTTAGCCAATTTCTTATACTCAGACTCAAAGGGGGATTTGACCAACTAAGAAGATTTGGTCAAAGACCGAGATCTTTTGAATTTCTAGCTCTACAGGACCAAGGTAGGTCAAACTATACAATTCCTATAGAATTTAATGCAACTACATGCATAGACATTGCTTTTTATAGAAGACAATTCCCAATGAACATAAATCAAGGAAAGCATTGACAACCTCAAATCTGGTTGCATTCTTGGTATTTCAACACTCACTCAACAATTGGGAGGAAAAACACAACATTAAACCTCAATTGAACAACAAGGATTTAAAATGATTTTGAATTTAAAATGTTTCTGAGAATGCATCAAGTTGAATAATAGATTAGTGCCTACTTCTGGGCCATGGAGTCAAATACAGAATTATGAAGGGAATTTCATTAGCAAACAAACTTCTACCAGTGGATTCAAACTATTGATGCATTACATCAATAGATCTGCTCCTATTGTCAGTTAAATTCTTCTTATCATATCCAACATGCACACCTGAAATCACAATTATCTGCTCAAAGGAATTTAACCATTTCTTTGAAATAGACCCATGAAGAAATAAAACACTCCTAGGGAAACTGAGATGATAAACTCAAACATACTTTGTATTATTGAATTCAAATGATGAAATGTATACAAATTTGGAGACAATTTGATGACATTTATAATTTTCTTGCATAAATTGGTTGATATTTACTCATGAAATCAACAATTACAACTTACAAACTCAATTTATGACTCAGACTCAACATTTCTCTATCTACCCAACCCCATACATAAATTCAGAACCCCCTATTATAATGAGAGAAGAAGAAAAGAAAACTCCACAAATTAATCCGTTGAAGACATTTGGAAGCTCCATCAACCGTTAATTTGAAAAAAGAAAAGCCTCTCTCTTCTCTCTACATCTGTAACAACAAACTTTTCCCCTCAATTTTCCTTTGCTCTGCAACAACAAATTTACCCTCTCGTGGACAAATAATCACCATTTTTACCGTTGCAGTTGAGAACATTGTTTTACCTATGAAAATATATTCACCTTCATTCATTTTGTTGTATTAGAATATATTTTGATTTGCTGTGAAAAACATTCACTCAGCCCTTTAATCTTCCCTACAGTGAAAATTTATCTCTCCCGTGGAAGTCTTTCAATCTACCTTTACCCTGCTACACTTTATTTTCAACTGTACCCTTTTAATTCTCACATCATTTAAAATTTTACCTTAAAAGAGAAAAAGCTGTTGAATATTTTAGATCATCGAGCAAATAAAGCTCTTTTCTTGCCTTTCCTTTGATTTCACTATATATTTAAAATTTTCTTTTAGAAAATGAAAAACCATTCTCGTTATTGGGCAACATTTTAATTTGCACCAAAGTCACACTTGAAGCAAAATTTGTTTTAAAATATGGAGTGGGTCGATGATGGATCTATTACTCACCTTTTCATATTTAATTAACTTTATATGTTGTATTTGAAATGTTTTCCTTTTCTTAAAACAATGAGGATTCTTCATGGAGTAAGAAAAGAATTGCCCTCACCCCTTAATTTTTTACGGGCCCACTAGCCACGTGGAAGCAATTCACACATCTCATAGCTCCTTTGATGGCGTCATCAATACCCTCGTGAGGCCTGCGTGATTCTTCCACATTGCTTTGCTTCACACTCACCATTGATTTTTCTTCTACCCTAAATCCTCTCTTGGCGTGTTCGGTGCTCTGCAACTTCAAACAGGCCCTCCTCAAGTTTGAACGGTGGCACCATCGTTAACACAACAAAATCCATTCCCACAAGCCAACTGCATTTGCTTAAAATTTTCTAAGGTCTTTTCAACTGTCCATTTTGTGCATATGCAATAGCTGTGTCATTCCCACCAGAATTCATCAAAGCCTAAAAATCACTCCCCTCCTTTAGCGTGGCCAAGAGAGATGGCAGTACATCTTCCAATTGCATTTGCTTTAAAGTTTGTAACACCTTTTCAACATATTTTCCTTGTATATGTAGCATGCATGGAATCCTGAGACCACATTTATTTGGGCACTTCCACTAAATAGTTCATACGCCTTCTCCACACAAAAAACACCTATTTTCATTCCAACTTATCTTCCACCTATGCAGCACAATCATTTCCAAGTCCCTCTGCCAATGCTTCACACAGTTCTCTAGCCATCTCAAGATTGCTACTGCATTACATGTCACCACCAAATTCTATCTTGCTGTCACCTTGAGCAAAATGCATGCCACCCATACTAAAATTCACACCAGGTTCAAAACTTTGAAGTGAAAGCTTTAAAATGCTTCATCATTCTTGATCTCTTTCAACTAGCACAATGGATGCCCATTAGCAGCATAGACAACTCCTTATCTCTGCATCAATGCCTATAATATTATCCTCGATCCATCATAAAATGTGCTGCTACATTCCTTGACTTCCACAATTTCTTTGAAGAGCAACATTTATAAGTACTTATTCATTTTAAATGTGTCCCTCAGTAGCTTCCTCCCATCGCTCAAGTTCTATATTTGATGCCAAAAGTGTTGTGATTTCAATACTTGCAAATCTCTTCCCAAAACAAACCTGAGAAGTAGAGCCAAAAGGAAGGAAAGAAACATTAGTATCTAGATCCTTAAAATCACACCTGACACTTTAACCTTAATAAAACTTGACAAGATCCATATACTCTTGTTTTGTTAATTCAACTGCTTTATGTGAATCTTTTTTGATGTCACAAGAATCTAAATTCATGATTTTGTGTTTCAAGAAATGATCTGGATTGAAAATATCAGCATCATCACCCCATTGAAAAGCATCCATCTTTACTAGTTGTAATAAATATTTGCAAAGTGATGAAGAGCAATAATGGTTGTTGTAGCATGCTTCTTCACTTTGCATAGATACTTGATTATACATTGTCAAGTCATAGGATAGACAATGACTCTAGTGGAGGACAACAAAAATCTTCACACAACAAATATGATGACTATTACTAAAAAAAAAATCGTTTTCAAACAAGTTTCATGCTAAAATGACTGGAAACAACCTTTGAATGTTCCTCGCATGAAAAATTTGAAGCAGGTTATAATTAAAATCAACTTTTTCACATATTTGCACAATGAACAAAACAAGCCCAGTGGTCTCTGGAATTGCCCTGGGAAATCAGTCAAATGGCCTCCTGGAGCCATGAAAACTTATAGGCATGTAGACTTTTGACCCAAGAATGGAGTGCAATAGACGGTTTAGAGAATCATACCATGAGGTGAGATTTATTCATCGGAAAAGTTGCGTACTCAAAATTTTTTATAATTGTAGCTATTCAGAACAAATTGAAACTAACAAAATCACCATTTTGCAAAAACACCAAATCAACTCCTGATGAGCTACCACTGGAAACATAAAAACACTTAGGTACAGTGAACACATGTGCAAGAGGGATTTTTTTGAATCACCATTCATCAAAGGATATTGAAGGTCAGATTTGACCTCCTTGAAAGGTTCGAGAAAATGCAGGTGCAAAACAAAACAAATTGCATTTGGTTTTGTCCTAGTAAAATTAGCAAATCAGACCATGAAGCTCTAAAAGCTGACATGGTAGTATAATTTGGTATGAAGAATGCAGAGCAATAATAATTTTCTCTTGAAAATCATGCATTCGTAAAATACAAGCTCAAACAAGGGGCTACTTTGCAAAACTGAAAGTTTGCAAACAATAGAAAAGTGTCAAAACCCTCAAGCTTCACTTTTCAAAACCTTGACAAAACTTATCATGGGAAACTGAAGATTGACATAAATGTTCAAATATGCCACATGAGTGGGTCTACTAAGGGATTTTGGATGAAAATCAATAGGATCTAGATTATGACCTTCCAAAGTAGGTCATTTAGGCAGATTTTTCAGGTGCACTTTTAAGAGTGCAGAAGAAATTTTTTCAATATGGGCACTTCAAATTTACAAAATTTGAAAGTGCCATCAAGAGGGATTTTGAACATTTGGATTCCTATTTGACATCTGAATTTCCCCTTTGTCAAGGAGATCCTTTTCAAGTATGATGCCTTTTTCTACTAGTTCCACAAAGGAATTACAATAGTGTACTCTTAGGTAACTTCTCAATTTTGGATTAAGTTTTTCTAAGAATGTAGTAACCTTCTTTTTTTTAGTTATTTTGACAGAGCATCGACTAGCTAGGCTGCTCCATCTCTGGAAGAAGGTGACAAAAAATTCTCCTTCCTCTTGTATGGTGTGACATAAGGATGCTATCGTGATTTTGTTGTCAATGTTAAATGAAAAATGTCCTATGAACTTTCTAGCTAGTTCACCCCATGATTTTATGCCATATGGAAGTTTGGAAAACCACTCAAGTGTTATTCCCATAAGGCTCCATGGAAAAATTCTCATAAGATATGTGGGATCATATGCGACGTCCATGCATGTTGTGGAAAATCCCCTTATATATTTTAGAGGATTACACTTCCCATTGTACTTAGGAAAATTTTGTACAACATATCCGTGTGGGAAGGGTGTCATGTATAAAGCTTTTCCAAAGGGAAATGGACATAAGTCTTTCACTGAAAAATTCTTCTTGGTAGACGTCATCATGTTGTTCATTTATTGTTGTAAGGCTTCCATTTGTGTCTACAGAACATCTACTTACATCAATGACGTATTGGTGGCGTTGTTGAGTTCTACGTAAGTGTTCTGAAATCCAATGTTTTGTGACAAATTTTGGTTCAATGTGGGTATGAATGGTGGATTTTGACTCAATGTAGGTATGTACCCTATTTTTGAAACCCCTACTTGTGGAATAGTACTAGTGGTGGATATGTTTGGTATAGCATTTGATGTGTTTGTGCTAATTCTAGGCCTTTTTTTTCCGGTATTAGTGCCAAAGGGATTTGATTATGATGCTCCTGTGAAAAAATTGAGACCTTGTGTCATGCTAGATGTACCAAATGGTATTGTATGTAATATTGTGGCAGCTTGGGTAGGTATTCTAGATGGTATAGCTACAATTATTTAAGGAATAGAGGTACTAGATGCCATCATGTTTTTCCCTTGGGTAGTTGAAGTTCTCAGTTTGTGGATGTCAAATCTAGGAGGTAATGTGGCACCTTCTACTAACAATTTTTCTAGGTATTGTTGAGGATCATTTTCCAAACATTCATCTACAAAGGATGCAAATTATGGATCTTGGACAATAGCATCTATTTCCTCAACTAAAACCTGTCATTGTGCATCATATCTAGTGATAAATTTTTCGATTAAGGCTTTATGAGGTCTAGATTTCCCTGATGATGGGTTTAAAAATGGATTGATGTAGTCTTGTGGACCAACCATTTCTCTTTGTTTCTTTTTGGACCTTGTTTCAACCATGTAAGGTATGCTCAAAATGGGGATAATGCAAAACTATGTCTATGAATGATATGATTTTAGTCTTTGGTTGTTTTTTTTTTGGATATAAGGAATGAATGCTTATGCAACTATGTTTTTGGTTTTTTTCTATTTTGGAAAATAAAGGATGCTAAATATTGATCAATGTCTAAAATGAGGATGTTCTAAAACTACTATGTCTAAGTATGCTAAAGTGATCAACTTTGGAAGATTTTGGGAAGAGGTTACCAACCATGCAAAGTTTAGCCAAGGCTACAATTTAGTTTTGTCAAGGAACATTTGTAGGAATAGGACCAAAAGATAAGGTGAGCTCCCAAACTAGACTGTTGAGCTAGAAGGACTCACATGTAGGACAAAGGATATGTTCACAATTGACTAGGTTCAATGAAAATATTTGTTGAAGAAAGGGTTTGTCCAAAGCATGGAAATTTGGTGTATTCTAAGATCTATAAAGTGATTTTCCTAAAATTTTGATCTATCTGAAAGTAATAAAGACTCCTAAGATGTAACTAAGTTTTGTAACTAGGATGCCTATCACTATAACTAAATCATATCTAAAGGATGCAATCATGCAAAGTATGAGAAAACTTTCTAGTTTTTGTCCAAGGATCACTATGAAAAGAGCAATCATAGACTTGTATGAATGTTTGTTTTTGGACTGTGACAATGAATTTTGGTTTTCTGGTTATCAAGAAAATGTGATTCAGCTTTACAGATGTATCACAGGAATTAGCAAATGTGGTTCTTTGTGTCATTTGTGTTTTTCGATCTCAGAGGTTGTTTACTGGAAAAATATGGCTTGGGTCTATGCCAAGCATATACGTTGTTCCAAACTACAAACGTGACTCACAAGATCAAATGTGTCACAAGGGGTTTCAAATGTGGTTTTCCAGTATTAGAAGTATTACAGATTTGACATATGTGACTCAGGATATTAGATGCGGTTCTCAAATTGATAGATGTGACTCACTCTGACATATGCGATTGACTGATAAACATATGTAGTTCGATTTTCTGGTAAATGAAATATTGGACTTAGTTTTTAAAGAGATGTGACTTTGTATTATAGTTGCGAGTTTTTGGTTAACAGTTGTGATTTTCTGCTAAATTGGAGGTTTGACTGACTCTATTTGTGATCAAATTTTAGAAAATAAAGATAATAAAAAACATTGTGTTTCAATTTTGATGAACATGTATAATTTCAAAAGATAAGTATGATCCTAAGGCCAACAATGACAATATTTATTGAATTCTCACTTGGGTTTCCCCAGCTGCGCTTATTCAGATTAGATGATTAGAAGCTTGAACACATAGGCTCCCACTTAAAATGCACTTGCTTCTTGGGTCAGCCAAGCTTCAGTTCTCATGAATCTCCCATGATGAACTTTTCATATCTACTAAGAACCGCAAGTATGTGAGATGGCTTCAGATGTCTGACCTCCTGTACTAGCAAATAGAGGGTTTTTGGCAATCTAAAAATAGTTGGCTTTTTTAATAAGGGCACCTGTTTAGGTGGCTATGCGTGAGGAAATATGAACTTGTCAATATAACACATTAGTAGCTATAATGCTAAGTTTTCCAGTAGTGTTCACATAATTTGTATACCAGTCAGGAGTAGCTTGGCTTTAGCTCATTGCCGATTTGAGTCACCTTGGGGTGAGTAATTTTTCCCACCAAAGAAGGCCTAGATCTAGAGTCAATAAAAATTTCTCTTACACCCAGGATCATGCAAGTGCACAAGGGGAGAGGATACTTTTGTTACTAAATCATGTTCTAATCTAAACAAATCAAGCACTATAGATAGTTGTTAATTTTAAGCCCAAATGACAATTATCTAATCTAATCAGACAATCTGTTTTAAAATCAATCTTCGACAAGCATCCTGCAAAAAAATTCATTAGTAGTTTGATATTTGTCTTCATCAATCACCTTGTAAACACTATTTGTATATTTGTCTTCTACGAAACATCCTACAAACACTATATTATCTCCTGAAGACACACACTACAAACTCTGAATTAGTCATAATGAAAGCTGCAATTCAAAATTCAATTCAAAATTCAGACATCTGAATCTATTTTTTATACTAGTCAAATGCATTGCAAGGAGGCACAAATGCATCACAAAATGTCAGATGCATCACAAAAATTCATATGCAGATCACATGGTTGATTGCGTCATTTTGTACTACAAATGCATCACGTCATACTTGTACCTGCAAAACTCAAAATTTCTATGCATTTTTTTTTCGAAGACGATGTCTTCACATCGAGTTCACCAATCTAACATAGGGAAAATAACAATATTAAGCTAAACAAGCATAAACTAAACTAAACCTACTCTAACAACAAATCTAAAAAGCCTAAATAAAGAACAATCTCACCAAAAGTCCCACCCATTCCATGAATCACCTTCATTGCACTTCTTCATTTTTATGTTGTAATATAGTTGCCCTCATATTTCTCAAAAGTATGCAAGTATGGCCTATTGATAATGATTTAGAAAAACATCAAAGATTCTTAAAGTTTCTTCCAAACACATAATATTTTCGGAGGAGTAATAATGATGAAGGTAAAGCCAATTTATAGAAAATTTATTTTTGAATGATAGACTCAAATTAATATAGTTGCCCTCATATTTCTCAAAAGTATGCAAGTATGGCCTATTGCTAATGATTTAGAAAAACATCAAAGATTCTTAAAGTTTCTTTCAAACACATAAGATTTTGGGAGGAGTAATAATGATGAAGGTAAAGCCAGTTTATAGAAAATTGATTTTCGAATGATAGACTCAGATTAAAATACACTTCAACATTCGATATTAAAGATACAACATGCAATAGAGTTAGGTTTAGATTAGTGTGAGTGAAAAAGCATAGATGATGGGAGATTAAGTTAAATAAAAAATTAATCTTTAATGGAAACTGTTTGAAACTCAGAAGAATAATGATTGCATGTAAAAGATAAAGATTAGCATAGATAAAACAGTATGTTTGAATGTACGAATGAGTTAATTAAATACATAAAGTTATTTAATTAATAAAATTTTGCACGTAGAAGAATAAAACTAGATAACTGATTGATTAAGACAAAAGGTATGTTCGTCAGAAACAATTAGATATTTACTTAGGAGATAACTGAATGATTTAATTAACTCTCGACTTAAGTGGTAAATGACTAATTAGATAACTAAGTGATTATCTAATTATAGAAGAATACACTAGGAATAGTTCTTTTTATGAATTAAATCATTATTTAATCCAACATTCAAAATTTGGGGATTAAATTAAATAAATGAAGATTTATTTAATTGACTAGAGAAAAGGTTAAGGAATAATTAAATAATTTGAGATGATTATTTAATTATAGTCGAAAATATGATGAGGGTAAATTAAATAACAATTTATTTGATTTTTAGAAAGAAGATATATCTAATTAGAGACATAATTAAATAAAAAATATTTATTTAACTAATCAAGATTGAATAAAGGTAAAATGAATTAACTAAATAATTAAAGTTATTTAACTAATAGAGGACAAATGACTTTAGACATATAATTAAATAATTAATATTATTTAATTATGACAATAAAGGTACAAATTATGAAGAAATTTAAGTCACAGGCCTAAGCCAATTTTTAGTGTCTACACATATCATTCAAGAAAAGAGTCAAGATCCACATTCATTCCACCCATTACTTACAAGATTTCAGCCTTTTGTTCCAGGGTTTGGTGAGTTGCAACATTTCATATTTTTTCATTCATCATTCCTTCATTATATTTGATTTGATTTCAAAGCTTGATTACCAAAACGGGGTTTGACCAAGGCAAACCACTATCCACTAACAAAACAATTATTTTCCCTCTCTTTGATGTATGATTTGTAGATCTAGGTTGAAGACACATTAAGAGAAATATTGGAGAAGATTTGTCAAGGTTGCAAAGTTGTCAAAGTTGTCACCTTACTTGCAAGATTACGGAAAGTCACCTATAGGTTGCAATTCAATGATTCAGACTCAAAGATTTGACATGAGAGAAGCTACATGAATTCATTAGAGGATATCAAAGTTTTGGAGCAACCATGATACTATGACTAAATCACCACTTCTAGCGTATGAGTCCTAGTATACACTTTTTTAGCCATTTTTTGTAGATCTTGATTTAGTAGTTGTAGATTTCGATTTCGGCCTAAAACCCTAAACTAGGAATAAATAGCCCCTGCTAGTGTATGAGTCCCAGTGTGCATCAAAAAGTAGTATTTCCAATATTTCAGACCTTCATTCAACCTCCTTATTTTTCTAGGTGCACCTTTCTAATTTTCCAATTTACTGTTCTGATTTGAGTTCATTTCTTGGTCATTTTTTTAAGTTTTGCATATCATTTACATTCCTTTCTCTCCAATCCCTAGATTGGTGGTGAAGCCCCTTTTATTATTTTATCACACAATAGGACACCTTATTGTATATGTCTTTCCCTCATTTCATCAATTGATAGAGATCTCTAAGGTTTCCTTAAGTGAAACTTATAGAAAATTTATTATCCTATCTCCCAAAAGATTAGAGAACACACCACATTTTTCTAGGTTTCAAGAAAGTCCTTTGATGGTGTTTTTCTTAGATACATTAAATAATGCAAAATCCCCATAGAACTTATGGAAGCTCATTTAGGCATTTATGGAGGCCATTTTGGAGGAATATCATCAGTTCAAAAGATAATCTGAATAGGGTACTGAGACATATGGAACAAGATTGCTTTGAATATGTTAAGAAATGTCACAAATGCCAAGAAAATAGCAATTTGATTCATGCTCCTGCTTTTGAGCTTCATGCACAAGTTACTATTTGACCATTCTCAGTATGGAGTCTAGATATTATTCGAAAAAATTCACCACGTTCTTCAGTCAGACATACATTTATAATTATTACAACAAACTTTCTCACAAAATGGGTAGAAGGAATTCCCCTTCATTCAACAACTGTTGATGTAATATGTAATTTCATATTGGAACACATTATTGCTCACTTTCGACTTCCTTTTGCTTTGGTTTCAAACAATGGGACCCCATTTAAGAATAATGATGTGAAGAAGTTCTTAGAAATGTTTAACATCCAACATCGTTTTTCAACACCCTACTACCCACAATCCAATTGTCAAGTTGAATCGACTAATAAAATCATTGAGAAAATCTTAAGGAAGATAGTAAGCAAACATAAAAAGGATTGGCACACATAATTGACATATGTGTTGTGGGCTTATCATACTAGTATTAGATCATCAACTAAAAATAATCCTTATAAACTTGTCTATTGTACTGAGGTGATAATGCCCTTGGAGCTAGAGATCCCTCCATTAAGAATTACTCTTCAAGGACCTATTGATGAAAATACTTATAAAGAACAATTATTGCATCAGCTTAAGAATCTCTTGAAATGAATAACACATCAATCCTCTTGGTCTTCCCTCATTCATTTAATAAAGGTGATTTGGTGTTATTTGAGAATCAATATAACATCAATGCCACCCCAGAGCCCGCATAGGTAGTAGAGTTGGCTTGGGCAATGGGTTTTCTCCCCATTGGTCTTGGGTTTGACTCCACTCTCGAGTTTAAGAGGTGGGACTTCTTTCGGGTGGGGGATCTCACCTGCAGGGGACTAGTCTCACCCTAGCTTACTCTAGGTACCTAAGATATGGGTTGTTGTATTGTTGGGCTCCATCCTAGGGACACCTCTATTATATAAAACAAATCAATGCCACCTTGACTATAAAAGGAAAATTCAACCTAATTGGTTAGGACCTTACATAATTAATGAAAGTTATGGGTCTAGAGCATACACAAATTAACAAATATGAATGGTACATATTTTAAAGAATCTATTAATGTCACACATTTGCACTGATACTGTCTAACCTTCTTTAATAGTATGAGTGATAAAGAAGTGATGTTAGAGTTAGTAAATGGCACTCTATATTTTCTAGCATCGCTTCATTCTTGACAAACAATTATTTGTGTGTCTTGAAAACTAAAGTAATTATTCAAATTAGTTTTGGATTTTTTACTTTAGGTTTCATACTATTCAAGTTAATCTTCTTCATTGTGTTAGATTATATACTTATATGCATTTAATGTCCTACAATTAGATCATATGTACAATTAATTAAGCATAACATACTCAATCATAATGCTGAATATAAAAGAAATATAAGATAGTTTTAATTAGATCACATAAAATATGTTAGATCATGGAAACATTTATCAAATAGTCTTACAAAAATAATTTCATAAATCACATTTCCATATAACTTAAATACATAAACATAAGAAATCAAACATAAATGTTCAGATATATATATATATATATATATACATCATTAGAAATTTTTAAGTGCATATCATCAAGTATACAAGGCTACTCTTCCCTATGACTATTAGATACCTCATGACCTAGTGATCACATTCGTCGAGAGACAATAGTGTGTGATCATGATACAACTATGGAATCCAATGCATCATGTAGGCCCTATGCTCGTCTGATAGTCATGGCCTCTCATATGATGGCATCCATGCACTCTCAGTTTATGTGGTCCCTCTCCACCTAAAGATTAGCAACCTCTCCATGAAGTCTCTATACCTTTGTTGGATCTCAAGATGATCAAAGGTCATCATATGCGACCTACAGTGTTGATAGCCCACCAATGAATAGATCAGTGTGCCTGATAGCACCCTCATATGTTTCTCTCAACCTCAAAAAAGGCTTGAATAGCTTTAGATGCTACTCCATGATGAATGGGGGAGTTTAGTATAATGTGATAGACTCATCTGTGAGTGAAGGAGGTACTCAATCAGCAGTCGCCCATCAATAGAGATCCTCTAGCTCTCTCATGGACTCAACAAGATAGAAAATATGAAGATAATTAGTACACATCATGACATATATATTCATAAAGGAAAAAAATGTGCATGATCATAATCATAAAAAGAATAAGCATAATCATAAATAATGTCTCATCACCTAGATCTCCAGCCTGTTATGTAAAAATAGCCTCATCTTGTGTAGGAGGTATAGAAGATGCACTACCCTCTCCATACTCATGACTTCTAGCACGTGCTACAACCATTGACTATGATGTGGTCACTCGGTTGGGAACTAAATCTCTCCACTCATGCATAACTAGACCCTCCTCTGCTATATCACTACCCTCACTCATCAGTTGCCTATCCTCCTCCTCCTTGTCATCCTCATCCTTTTCCTCATCCTCATCCTCATATTATAAGTCTTCCTCCTCATCATGATCCTCCTCTACTTCATCTATAAACAATTCTATATTCCTAACCCCCTAACTTGTCTCCTTCTCATAATCCATGTAATCAGGAAGAGGCCCTGTGAGACTTATAGACTAATCTATAGGAAATAATAGAGTCACTCATGTTGCGGCCCATCACTCCTCATATGCATCTTTAGTACCAAAAAAATTAGTGTTAGAGACTACCTAGGCATATTGAGATCCTCATAATTTCAATCACTGGATACAACATCATCAAATATGATTTATCTCGTATCTCCTACCCTACGAGCACTCTACACTAATCATCTGTAAAATGATTGTGCTACTAGTGACACCTGTACCTGTCCAAACTATCTCATGATATGATCATAGTAGAATGGTGATGTAGGAGCATCCTTGGTTCTTGGAGATCTTCCATCAACCAAAAATATTTTCCTTTAGTTTTGTTCTTGTTCAAGTTGGAATATTCGGTATTTCATCATGTTTTCTCACCAGACCTCACAGATCTATGGTTTCATCGTGGAAATTCTCATTTTCCTTATTCCAAATTTTCAACTCGATTGGATATTTTTTTGAGAAGTTATCGATTTTAGATTAAGTGACAGTTTTTGGAACTGGACCTGAAATAATTTCAAATGTAATAGCTAGTTTGATCGATCATGGATCCTTCCCGTAACTTGTGGATCCTCATGGTGTGTTTTGATTTATTTTGTGGAGTGTCTTAGGCCTTAATTTTAGGTCCACACTTCATCATATGCATCTATCGTGGAGTAATTAAAATTTGAGGCTAACCTACTCATGCACATGTTACGTTTCCTTCATCAGAGATTGTTAGGATCTTTAGCCGATGTGGATGCTTCTAGATCTGAAGATATGATATAAAGCTTGTAATGGATCATTCGGATAAGAAGAAATCAAGATTAGGTAGACTAAGAAGAATATAGAATTTGATGTGTAATATTTTCGCTCGCATGTATGAGCACTATATTTTGAGCATATTGTATCAGGCCTGTGAGCCCAATCTATAAGCTCGGATCTGGCCAGCTATATGTTATCAAAATTTTTGATAATAAGGATGTTTGTATCTGAATTTTCCTCCATATTCTATGTGTCTTCTATTGTGTGACTCTTGATGCATGGTTCAGATTTTTCTCTTTGAGGACTCTCCTACCATGGCTGCACCAAATTGGTATGAAAGCGAGATTTGTTCTGAGGAAGATCGTTAGAGTTTTCAAAGTCATGTTGAATATTTTTTGTGGGATAGTAGATTGAGGATCCAACCTATAGCTACAAAGGACTTGTGTAAATATTGTGGGAAGAAGAAATGGTAGAGGAAATGGAGCACGTGGAAATGTAGACCCAGCTGTAATGGAGATATTGAGAGGAATTGTTTCTAGATTAGAAATAGTCGAAACAACCCATAGGAGAGGTCAACCAGCCGATGATGTGAGTGATGAAGAGGTAGAAGAGAGGGAAGAAAGGGAAAGATAATTTCAACCTGGCCTTGATTAGGGAGAACAAATTTTCATAAGAGCCCTAACTAGAGTGAAAACTAAACCACATTTCAATCCACTAGATTATAGTGGCAAGTTAGTTTCAGATGAATTGTTTTACTAGATAAAATAGATGGAGAAGTACTTGATTTTGAAGGTACCACAAAAGACAAGAAGGTGAAATTTTCTTGTAAAAATTTGAAAGGACATGCATCCCTTTGGTGGGAACATTTATAGACACATAGGAAAAGAAAAGGAAAAGAGAAGATAAAATCATGGGATCAGATGGTGAAGAAGTTGAAAACAAATTTTATGCCTGCAGACTATCAAATCAGTTTGTTCCAAAAGTTGCAGACTTTGAAGTAGAAGGAGTCAAGTGTGATAGAGTATAATATCAGATCTAGACATTCAGAAGATGAGACTGAGCAATTAGCTAGATACATTAATTGTTTGAGGTCGTCCATACAAGATGAGATTAGTTTTATTAAATTGTTGAGTGTGGAGGAGGCATATCAATGTGCCCTACAAGGAGAAGAGAAGCTGGATAAAAGACATGAGAAAAGACAAAGAGGAAGAGGTGGAAGATTTTAGAGAGGAAGAATTTTTACTAGAGGAGGAAGAGGACCTTTTTTAGATCAGAATAAAGATAAAGAATTCAGTAAGAATGATAATTCATACCATAGAACTAATGCAAACTCTTACCAAAGAGGAGGATATGGTGGTTACCAGAATGAGGGTTATAGAAAAGGTGATAAAGGATGGGAGAAAAGAGTATTTAGAGGATCTTGTTATAAGTGTGGTGGAGAAGGACATAGAGCATTTGAATGTAATCAAGGAGAAGCAAGCAGAAGGACATAGAACAATAGAAGAGTGTTGGTTGATAGATTTGTCACTTTGATAAATATTCTTTGGCCCACGCAAATGACAACCTAGCCAATAGTCGAGTCACTTGCAAAGATAGTCATAAGTGATCTCTACTTATTTTATAAGGTGCAACTACCTTCAGAAGATATGCAAAGAATAAAATGTGGGGTATGCTTTTAACCAGAAAGCAGGAAAGGCAACCAACACCTACTCGTAACCATGAAAGTAAGTGCGAAAGAGTGATATAACAAGAAATATTATAGAAGAAAAACCCAAAGTTCTATTCATTCCATAATCACAGATAATAATACTCAGGGAAACATAGAATGGAAAATCCTTTCAACATATAACTTAAATCGAATTCAAAGCTTCAGAAATAAATGCATACACAGTCCAATACAACAGGAGAACATTGAAATTTAATTACCATAGAAGAAAGTTCATGTAATCAAAGTGAAACATTTATAAATTCAAAGACTTAGAAATATTCCCTTTATCACTTCAAAGCCAATAAGCAAGAGTTCATAGATGCAATACCCCTATACAATTCACTGAATTTCAAGGAAAAACTTATTCTCTTTTTTCCCTTTCATAAAAGGTTCCCCCCCCTTTTTTAACATACGATTTTTTCCCTTTTATACTCACAAGTGGCTGTTCATAATGGTCATTGAAAATGACTGATATTAAAATGGACACCAAGAAATGAGAATAGTTCCGTTAGAACTCAAAATTTTGGTTACCACCATAATTACAAAAGATTCCATGTATGCAAAAATAAAAACTGCTTCCACCATCGATCACACAAGAAGTCGTATCACTAAACAACAGAAGGCGCTGGGAGTCTAAACAACTCCAACTGCATTTCCATAACCAAATTATTAAATTCAACCCATTCCTCTTCTTTATCCAAGATGAAAATTACCTTGTGGTATTCAGCATAGCTGGTTTTTTCTTTCCATGCTAGTGATCGTAACTCAGAGATGATTTCGAGTTGTTCCTCCTTGGGCCAAATTAAATTTGGCTATATGATTGGTATGAGTTCATTTTCCCATTCTATGACTTGACCAGGAAGCACCATCTTGAGAAAAAAATGGGATTAAAAATGCTACCAAATTTTTCATACATAAGCTCGCTTAAAGATAGCGGCAGGAGAAGAGCCTTTATTTATCAATAAGATATGTGTAAACCCATTACCATATTTCGTCACCAAATTATTATTTAAGAGTGGTCCTTTCAAAATATTTAAAAGATTGTGTTAAACCTTGGGTTGGCATTTCAAGGCATTTGAGAAGACATTCCTTAAAGACATTGCACAATGCATTAAATGAGTTGACATATTGACATTTGTGCCTCTAGTCTGGTCCTTCGATCGTTGAGAAACAAAATAATCGGACCATATGTCAGAGCTTCTAAGGTTTTGAGAACCTAAGACCGGATGAATGCATGGGATAACCAACAATTATGGCTTGGTAGGCTAAAGGTATAAGTAAGTCAGACAGTCGAGAAGTTTGAAAACCTATGAACCCAGTGATGAGGTTAGGGAAAATAGGAGAGCCACAATATCATCAAAACCTATATTGTAGAAGGTTAGAAATTGAGTGAATAATTGGACGGTAACATTGGCTCTGATTGTGGACTGCATTTCCTCGCGAAATGCAAAGAACTTCCAAAATCATGTGGCAGACCAATACAAGTCCATCGGGCAACAATGTCGAAAAAGAATAAGGGAAAATAATGTCACTTGCAGAAAGGTAGAGGGAGATTGGACACAATCCAAAAAATGGTGCCACGGCACCAAACCGGAAATAAAACAAGAAAACAAAACACAAAAACACCCTATTAGACAGTACATGGTCTAAAAGACCCTAAGTCCAAAGAGATTGATGTTCATGCAAAACCATTTACGGGCTGAGAGAAATAGGACCCATTGTGAAAGAGAGATGTGCAACCATGAAAAATTTGCAAATTTAGCATTAGTGCACAGGTTCGATGGAGACTTGCCACATGTAATATGCCCTTGTATGTCAGCATATGACCAAAGAGCCATTCTTCATCATAAATCTCTTGGGTACAATTGATCAGCTATATTTTCATATTTTATTTCAGACACATATGAAGCATCCACTTCATGGAAATATAGGACATTGCCATTACAATAAATAATCAAGAAGCTATCGCTTACTAAGGAGACCTTGTCATTTCCTTCAACAATCGGTTCAACTAGCTCAACTTCTTTTCCATTTGTTGAAAAGTCATCAACCTTGGTCTGTAGGCTAGACACAACGGCTTTATTCTCAAGTAAACAACCATCAGCAAAAATTGGATTCTTCCCTTTTTGTTTATCTTCAATTTTTTGACTATTCCCAAGAATACATTTCTCCAGCTCATTCCCATCATGAAAAAGCAAAGCATCAGCTAATTCAAAATCATCTATTTCAAGAAGGGGATTATCCCTTACCTTTGAATTTTCATCATATTCTATTGGCACATACATTGCATTGATTTGATCCCAATTGATCTCACTTTTAGATTTTCTTAAGTCTTCCCTTGCTTTAATTTGTTCTATAATATTTTCCTCAAAAACAATGCTCATCTTTTCTTCGTTATGCAGGCTACAAAGTAAATTAACTTCCAGATGTGCAATTGATGACTGTTGTATCTGAATATCATTTTTGTAAGCATGGGATCAAATTTAATAGGAAATATGTCTTTTTCTCTGGTGCAAATGTAATCTTCAATGAGAAGACATGGAAGCTATGAGGGCTCATCATTTGTACCTTTAGTAACTTAAAAGGAAGAAATCTTGCATGAATGCATTTCTTCTTTTAATATTCTCTTTTCCTCGAGCTTTCCATTAAGAAATTCAGGAAACGATGCATTTTCATCTTTTTTATATCAGAGGTGAATGCAACTACATCAACCTCTTCAACATGGCCATTTTCGTCCATAATACCACATAGAAAATAATTTGGAATTTTCAAACACCATTTTGGAATGAGAACTATATTGGGTTCACCTAACAATGCTTTTTCATTTTCAATCACACTATTAGACATATAATCATATTCACTAAGGATAGAAAATTAAAGGAAACCCGCTCCTCTCTCTCTCCGGTTCCTCCTTAACCATCCTTAGCTCTTCTACCTTTATTTGAGAAATTATGTGCTCAAGATCTTTAAGATTGTAGTATCTGAAATACAAGTCTTTGAACAATAGAGTAGATTGATGATCTTGAAATGGGTGCAGTCCTTTCTTTTCAGCTTTAGATAAAATCACTTTAAGACCATTCCACAGTGAACAAATTATTTCATCTTTTTCTGCCAATATTTCTCTAATTGTTGGTGCACACCTTTTTCCAAATGGGTCCCATCACTTAGCATGACTACGAACCATTTTTTGAGATATCACTACTAAACGGAGTCTCCAACCTTCATCTTGAGAGGGCCAAAATTTGTATCTCAAATAAGAAATTACTGGTCTTTCAATTCTCATAGTCTTTGGATTCAAATTGTCCCCAGTGGAGTCACCAAAAATATGTTGGTTGAAAAATTTGTCACTTTAATTAATATTCTCTAGCCCACACAAATGACAACCTAGCCAATAGTTGAGTCACTTGCGAAGATAGTCACAAGTGCTCTCTACCTATTTTACAAGGCACAACTACCTTCAGAAGATATGCAATGAATAAAGATCGAGGTATGCTTTTAACCATAAAGCAGGAAAGGAAACCAACACCTACTCATAACCATGAAAGTAAGTGCAAAAGAGTGATATAACAAGAAAGATTATAGAGAAAAAACCCAAATTTTTGTTCATTCCATAATCAGAGATAATAATTAGGGAAAGAGAGAACGGAAAATCCTTTCAACATATGATTTAAGTTGAATTCAAAGCTTCAAAAATAAATGCATACATAGTCTAATACAACAGGAGAATATTGAAATTTAATTACCATGCAATAAAGTTTATGTAATCAAAGAGAAGCATTTAGAAATTCAAAGACTTAGAAATATTCCCTTTATCACTTCAGTGCCAATAAGAATGAGTTCACAGACCCAATACCCCTGTACAATTGACTGAATTTCAAGGAAAAACTTATTCTCTTTTTTCCCTTTCATAAAAGGTTCCCCCCCCTTTTTCAACATATGATTTTTTCCCTCTTATACTTGCAAGTGATTGATCGTAACGGTCATTGAAAATGACCAATATCTAAATGGACACCAAGAAATGGGAAAAATTCCATTACAACTAAAAATTTCGGTTACCGCCATAATTACAAAATATTCCATATATGAAAAAATAAAAACCCCACCATCAATCACACAAGAAGTTTTATTGCTAAAAAACTGGAGGCGTTGGGACTCTATATAGCTCCAACTGCATTTCCATAACCATATTATTAAATTTGGCCCCTTGCTCTTCTTTATCTAGGATGAAAATTACCCTGCGATATTCAACGTAGCTAGTATTTTCTTTCCATGCCAGTGATCATAAATCAGATATGATATGGAGTTGTTCCTCCTCGGGCCAAATTAAATTCGGCTATATGACTAGTACGAGTTCATTTTCCCATTCTACAACTTCACCACGAAGCACCATCTTGAGAAAGATCTGAGATTAAAAATGCTACAAAATTTGTTCGTACATAAGCTTGCCTAAAGATGGTGGCAAGAGAAGAGCCTTTATTTATCAAGAAGAGATGTGTAAATTCGTTACCATATCTTAGTCACCAACTTCTTATTTAAGAGCGATCTTTTCAAAAGATTTAAAATATTACGTTAAACCTCGAGTTGGAATTTCAAGGCATTTGAGAAGACATTCCTTAAAGATGCCACATGGTGCATTAAATGAGCTAACATATTGAGATTTGTGCCTCTAGTTTGGTCCTCTAGTCATTGAGAAGCAAAAACATCAAACCATATGTCAGAGGTTTTGAGGTTTTGAGAACCTACAAGAAGACGACTGCATGGGATAACAAAAAAATATGGCTAGGGATACCAAAGGTATAAGTAAGTCAGACAATCAGGAAGTTTCAAAACCTATGAACCCCACGATGAGGTTAGGGAAAATAGGAGAGTCATGATATGATCAAAACCTATCTATTGTAGAAGGTTATAAATTGAGGGAATAATTGGCTGGTAACAAAGAGCAGCCTTTGTTGAGGAGGATCACACTGAATCATCTAATATACCAGAAGAGGGAGAAGTGTTGGTGAATAGAAGAGTACTGTGTCAAAGTTAGATGAAGTAGGAACCGTTGCAGAGGAAGAATTTGTTCTGAACTAGATGCAAGGTAACTGGTAAATTTTGCAAGGTGATTATTGATAGTGGAAGCTTAGAGAACCTTATTTTTTGAATAAATGGTGATGAAATTTAAGTTGGAAAGGTTGAAACACCCGAAGCCCTATTTGATAGCATGGATTCAAGATGAGCATAAGATACTGGTAAGTGAACAATAATTGGTGAAATTGGAGATAGGAAATTATCATGATGAAGTTTTGTGTGATAGTGTGCCTATGGATGTATGCCATGTTTTGTTGGGAAGGCATTGGCAATATGATAGACAGGCTATTCGTGATGGAAAGAAGAACATATATACTATTCTTGCAAATGGGATGAAGCAAACTTTGTTTCCATTGCAGGATGTTCCTAAAGTTAAGATTTGTATGACTCCTAGAATTTTCTTTGTGGATAGAAGGAGATTTTTGGATGGACTGAGATATGAGAGCATGTTCTTTTCCTTGTTTCCTAAGAAGGTTGAAGACTTGAAGCATGTAGAAGAACAACTAGAGGAGATAAAGGAATTACTGGTAGAATATGAAGCTATCATTTCAAAAAATGTACCTGATGGATTGCCACCTGTGAGGATCGTTAGTCATTGCATGGATCTGATTCCTAGAGCTAGTTTGCCTAATAAAGCAACACAACAGATGAAATGAGTAGGGAATAAAGAGTTGCATAGAAAATTGCAAGATTTTTTGAGATAAGGTTTGATCAGAGAAGGCTTAAGTCCTTGTGCAGTACCTGCAGTGCTAGCACCTAAGAAATATGGAGAATGGAGGATGTGTATAGACTCTAGAGCTATAAACAAGATCATGGTGAAGTATAGATTTCCATTGCCCTAGATGGATGACATTATGGATTGTTTGAATGGATCTAAATACTTTACAAAGATAGATTTGAAGAGTGGATATCATCATATCAAAATCAGGGAAGGGGATGAATGGAAGACAACATTCAATACAAATGAAGGATTGCATGAGTAGTTGATGATGCCGTTTGGACTGAAAAATGCATTGAGTAATTTCATGAGGTTGATGAATGAGGTATTGAAGAAATTCTTGGGTAATTTTGTGATTGTCTATTTGGATGACATCTTGATTTTCAGTAAGACTAGAGAAGAACATTTGTTGCATATAATACAAGTTTTGCAGAGGTTGAGAGAAGAGAAGTTGTTGATAAACATTAAAAAGTGTAGTTTCATGAAGGAAGAATTGGTATATTTGGGATTTGTGATATTTTTGGATGGATTGAAGATGGATCTTGAGAAGGTAAGAACAATTGTTGAGTGGCCTACACCAGAAAGAATTAGAGAGGTAAGATCATTTAGTGGATTGGCTAGTTTCTATCAAAAGATCATTGGAAATTTCAGTTATATTTGTAGTCCTATGATAGAAATGATGAGAGGAGATAGGAAGGATTTTAGGTGGACATCTGGAGCAGATGGAAGCTTTGAGTTGTTGAAAAAGAAGGTGACTGAGTAGCCTGTGTTGGCTTTACAAGACTTTAATAAGGTATTTCAGGTAGATTGTGATGCAAGTGGAAATTCAATTGGAACAATATTAAGTCAAGAAGGAAGACCAATAGCTTATTTTAGTGAGAAGTTGAATGATGCAAGGAAAAGGTATTCAATGTATGATCAGGAATTTTATGCCATAGTTCAAGCTTTGAAGAAGTGGAGACATTACTTGTTGACTAAGGAGTTTGTGTTGTACACAGATCATCAGGATTTACAATACTTGAATAGTCAAGGTAACTTGAATTAGAACACATGAGATGGGTGGAATTCTTGTAGAGTTATAATTTTGTTTTGAAACATAGGAGTGGGAAGTCAAATATATTTGTTGATGCTTTGAGTAGGAGAAATAATTTACTGGCAGAGATGAGAGTTGAAGTATTAGGCTTTGAGGAATTGAAGAACTTGTATGAGGAAGACCCAAATTTTGCAGAACCTTGCAGAGCTTGTAAAGAACCAGTCTTGGAAGATAGGAGTCAATGGTTGGATTATTTCATTCAAGAGGATATGTTGTTCAGAGGAAATCAGTTGTGTATACCCTTGAGTTCAATGAGGGATAACTTGGTGAAAGAAAAACATAGTGGAGGATTGGCAAGACACTTTGGAGTCAATAAGACAATAGTGTTGGTAAGTGAAAAATACTTTTGGCCTCAGATTCATAAGGATGTTAGGAAATTTGTGCAGAGTTGTAGAGTTTGTCAAGTTGCAAAAGGGAGTAGTCGAAATGTTGGATTGTATAAACCTTTGACCGTTCTCGAAAGACCTTGGGAGGATATCAACATGGATTTCATACTTTGTTTGTTGAAGACATAGAGAGGTAATGATTTTGTATTTGTGGTGGTAGATATATTTTCTAAAATGGCACATTTCATACCTTGTAAGAAGACAAAAAATGCAGTACATGTAGCAGACTTATTTTTCAAGGAAGTGGTCAGATTGCATGGATTACCTAGGAGTATTATTTCAGATAGAGATACAAAGTGTGTTGGTTACTTTTGGAGGACACTTTGGAAGAAGTTGAAGACAGATTTGAAGTTTAGTTCTACTTTTCACCCATAAACTGATGGATAGATAGAGGTAGTAAGCAAGAGTTTGGGAAACTTGTTGAGATGTTTGGTTGGAGAGAAGACCGAAAGTTGGGATTTAGTCCTTTCTCAAGCAAAGTTTTCCTGCAATAATTCAATGAACAGGAGTATTGGAAAAACACCTTTTGAGATTGTTACTGGAGTTCATCCTATAGGTTTATCAAAACTGTGAGACATCAATAAGGAGGATGAAAGAAGTGTTGAAGTAGAGTAATTTGCAAAATATATGAAGAAAGTGCATACTCAAGTAAAGCAACAGTTGGAAGATATGAACCGAAAGTATAAGGAGCAAGTAGATGAAAATATGAGACATAAGGAGTTTGAAT
The DNA here is from genome assembly GCA_007115665.2 of Sequoiadendron giganteum. Lineage (NCBI taxonomy): Eukaryota > Viridiplantae > Streptophyta > Pinopsida > Cupressales > Cupressaceae > Sequoiadendron > Sequoiadendron giganteum. The sequence continues at coordinate 627,030,216 of CM021102.1, forward strand.
TTGGATATGAAGTGATGGTGTATTTGAGGAAGGAAAGATTTACAGTTGGCACATACAATAAGCTCAAGCTAACGAAGTTTGGACCCTGTAAGATTTTGAAGAAATTTGATTCAGGAAATAAATATGAGGTAGAGTTACCAGATGGCATGGGTATATTAGCTACTTTCAACATTGCAGATCTACATTAGTACCATGAAGTAAAATTTAGTGAAGACAGTAAAGAAAAATTGGAAGAACAACTTTCTAAACAACAATCAGATGAGATATAAGAGATATTGGATGTCAGAGATGGGAGGAAAACTCATGGAAGATAGTACATAGAATATCTTGTGAAGTGGAAAGGTAGACCAGTGGAGGATTCTTCTTGGATTTCTCAAGATGAGGTAGACCGTATTGTTTTTCCCTTAGCCCCAGCAAAGTGAGGGACTCACTTTTCAATAACCATGAATGTATGATGTAGGAGCATCCTTGGTTCTTGGAAATCTTGCATCAACAAAAAATGTTTTTCTTTAGTTTTGTTCTTGTTCAGTTCTTGTTCTTGTTCAAGTTGGCAGATTTGATATTTCATCATGTTTTCTCATGAGACCTCATGGATCTATGGTTTCATTGTCGACATGCTCATTTCCTTATAATTTTTTTTCATCTCGATTGTATCTTTTTCCGACAAGTTATCGATTTCGGATTAATTGACAGTTTTAGGAACTGGCCCTAAAATAATTTCAAATCTAACAGCTAGTTTGATCGATCGCAGATACTTCCCATAACTTGTAGATCCTCACAGTGTATTTAAATTTGTTTTGTGGAGTGTCCCCGACCTTAATTTTAGGTTCACACTTCATTATATGCATCTATCATGGAGTAATTTGAATTTGAGGCCGACCTACTCATGCACACGTTACGTTTCCTTCATCAAACATTGTTAGGATCTTTGGCCAACGCAGATGCTTCTAGATTTACGAATATGATACAAAGCTTGTAATGGATCATTAGGATATCACACAATCAATATTAGGTAGATTAAGAAGAATGTATAATTTGATCTATAATATTTTCTCTTGCATGTATGAGAACTGTATTTTGAGCATGTTGTATCAGGCCTGTGAGCCCAATCTATAAACTCAGATGTGGCTGACTGTATTTAATCAAAATTTTTGATAATAAGGATGTTTTTATTTGCATTTGGGTATGTGTAGGATCATGATGGGCCAAAAAGTGGTGATATGTAAGTGATATGATGGCCCATGTGGCTGACGACTTTTTTTTTACCCAAAATTGATGAAACGAAAATGGTTTTTAAAAGAGATTCCCAACTTTCCACCAATATAAATTATTCTTTATTTTGAATTTAATAAATAATTATTATTCATTTTCTATTTGAATTACAACTAAAGTCCTAATTGATAGGTTGATTGAAAAACATCTATAACTTACAAACGGTATAACACTTTTTGAATATGAAACATGCATCACATTATATGTTTCACATACTATAGGATTAAAAAAGAAAAAAAAAATTCATGAATTTTTGACCAGGTGAAGGTGGTTAGACATACAATTTTTTATATTTTTTACAAGTTGTAATAAAAAAATCATAATTAATTATTTACTTCGAAAAAAATTACAAAAAAATATGCATCACAACGGGACATGAGTCCTCTACTTATATCTAAAATATTATAAATTTTTTTATCATTTTATTGTGGTTAGGGTGGTCAGACAGACACCTACTTCTTATTTTTTCCTTGAAATTTAAGTACTATTATATTGAAATTTCAAATTTTCACCAAATAATTTTTATTTAAACAAAAATAAACCTAGTAGTTTAGAAACTACATTCAATTTTCTATAGATTATATTCTTACATATTTTTATTTAATAATATAGATAACTTATTCAATTTTTTACAGCAATTTGCCTAACTCTGATTTTTTGAATTTTCATCGCCACTTAAGGGCCTATTTTTCCATCATGATCCTGCACATACCCATTTGCCTCCATATTTTGTGTTGCTTCTATTGTGTGACTCTTTCTGCATGACCTAGATTGTTCTCTTTGAGTACCCTCCTACCATGACTACATCAAATGTTCTCACTACATAATCACGCCTCCCTAGTAAGAATCTATATTTTTGCATCCTCATCAACTGGTGGGTTTCATCTGGCCACTATGGTATCAACTAGTTAGGTATCCATAAGATCTCCTCTTGATCTAGATAGTCAAATATGACTCAAAAATAGCAATTCTCCATACTACGATTCTTGTCCTAGTGGATAAATGAAAGAGTGTGGGTATCCTAAGGTATCTATAAAAGTAAATCTCGCCAACTTGGTACATGTGATATGATCGAAGCACCAAACCTATAGTAGTGTACAATGGACCATGCTATCCACCTCCTAGTAAGAAAAATATCCCAAGTCATAGTATAGATGTACTAGTATTTTATGACCCCAAGCATAGATGGTTCTATGATGCTCCATCTCCCATATCATGTGCACTATTCCTCCATCTAGGTGTGCTCCTCGACCATCTAGGACTAGTATTAATGATACAATAAAAATCATAATCTACCTTAGGAGTAGTGATCATGTGTAAATTATCCACTACAGCTCAATACCTCGCCCCATGATCTCCTAAATTAGACTTGCAAGACAATCCTAGATATCTCCTCTCATCTCCTGATAAGAATAGTCCTTTGTAAAATGAAAAGTCTCACCTTGAACAAGAACTCAAAGAATGTGATGGACATCCTCTAGAGTGGTAGTCATCTCATTGGTAGGTATATGAAAGGTGTAGGTATTTGTATCCCACCTCTCTAGTAATATCATCAACATGGCATCATGATATCTCATGGGAGGCATGAGATACACCCAGTTTATACCTTTCACCTGTAATGTCTATGTGTCCTCCTCTGGTAGTGCTATAACAAGGTCTCATAAGTTATAGAACTACCTACCACTAAGATGTTGTTGTGATTTAGGAGGAATCTAATAAAAAAAATATATATCATTCTAAAATCTTTAATCTATGCATCAACAATCAAAAAGTATGTTAAATTTTCTCTAGGGTACTTTTCTAAGGGTCCTAGACACTTTATTCCTTTTTTGGGACACTTTGCGAAAAAGTGGGACACTTTGTGACAAAGTGGGACACTTTACAAAAAAATGGGATACTTTTTGAAAAAAGGGACACTTTGAGACTTTTTCTTTCAAGGTCCTAAATCTATCTCAAAATACATAAAACATATCATAAATGCATAAAATAAAAGATAAGATAGAGAAGAATCCACTCACTATATGCTACAGATCACCACATGTAACCTCCTCACATAGGGTCATACGATCAACATTTTCACTCGCTCTCCATCGAAGTCAAGCTACAAAAATTTAAAAGACAAAATGACAATAAGCTACATAACATTTTACTCATATACTTTCAAATTAGGTTATTTACATATTAGGGTTAAAAGTTCTTTATCATTCAAACCAGCATATTGGGGGCTAGAGAACTTCGTGTTCGATGTCATTTTTTGCATTAGATTTGTAACTCCAGTCCTATACTCATCAAATTTCTATAATTATGATGAATTGTACTTACAAATACCCTATGATAGGAGTTATGAAATTTTATGCGATTAGATGACTACCTTGATTCCACCTCCATAAAGCAAGTGAAATCAAAGGTGGCATACATCTACCCTTAGATTTGATTTCTTGAAGAAGTTAGATAGGAGGATCTTTGAATGACTAACAAAGTGGTTTTGTAGGATGCAATTAGTAACATTTTGGTTTTGTATATAGCTACAATGGGGGCTTCATTCTCCCATGATTTTCAAATGAATCTATCTAAGTATCCATTTTACAAGGTTTACTGTTTGAATTTCTTTAGCTTGCATATGCACATAGTGTCATATGGGCACTAAAGTGGGGGCTAAATGTAGTGTACAAAAGTGTACTCCCTTCTTGGAGATAGTACAATTTAACACGTAATTTGGGTCTATTTTAATACTTTTGCATACACTTTAAATCATCATTAATAGGCCCCTAAGATACTTTATTTCAGATCCAAAGACTTATTTCGACTGAAATCCTCATAAATTCAACAAATACATTTAATTTTTTAAAACCCCAACATTTTCTCACCCTGAAAAGCTAGGGAGAGACTCATAGGCCACCATGGGAATACGAGTCCCCCTATGTGCGACCCATATGCCACCTTGGGTGTATGAGTCTTGCTTGGCCCCTTTTAAGGGTTTGAGAGGAAAATCAAGGCTTTAATTCAATTTTTTGGAAAATGTTGGCATTTGAGATCTAATAAATGGTAAATTAGATTAAATTCCTATAAAACTAAGGTTTTAAATAATTATTTCAACTAGAGAACTTACAAGAAAGAGAGTCTCACTTAGATTTAGAGGTTTTAAAAGAGAATTTCAAGCATTCAAAAGCAAGGAGCGAGTAAAGTTGAAGCCTTGGAGCAACATTGTAGTAACAAAAAAAGTATCCCTTTTTCTTACCTAATTTTGGAATAATTTTCATTGAATTAAACTACTTTTACCTAGGTTTAATGTTCTAATGTGTTGTAAAACATTGACATTGAACTTGGGCCCCTTTTTAATAAAATATACTTAATTTGTACCATATTTTATGTGTTGTAAAGTGTTGTAACACACTTTCACACTTATCTATGATCTCCTTAATTAATTATGGTTAATTAGAGTTAATTATCCCCTTTAATTCAAATTCAAACCTTTTTTGTGACACCTCCCGAAGATCTATCCCAAAACCCATAATTCAAATTACATAAAATTTCATTGGGAAAATTTGAGGTCCTAGAAATTGGTGCTAGGACCCATTTTCCCTAGGTGGCTTATGGGTCCTCCCTCTATAAGACCCGACTTTCATTGCAGATTTAACATGGTTTTTAATGTACTTTCATTCCCTGAAGGTAAGGTCCTAGAAAACAGTGCCAAGACCCACTCGTCTTAGGTGGTGAATGGGTCCTCACTTAATGAAGACCCCCTTTTAAATTTCATTATAGCGAGATTTTTATAATGTTTGTTTCTAGATCTAGTGTCAGCTTGAATTTTTTGAATTTTGGGGTTAATCTTTGATTTAGTATAAATATGCAGTTAATTCACATTGTTTCTCCTAGAAAATTCAAGTTATCACAAGAGCACTTACATAAGATTTTATAAGAGCATTTTCAAAGGCATTTCAAGGCAGATTATCAAGAGTTTATTGCAAAAATTCAAGATCATCTCATCATGACAAGGGTTTAGTGAGTTCATACATGTTGTTGAGCTAAGATAGTGAATGTAGAATTGAAGATCTACTTACAAGAATTGTTCACATCTTATTTGAGATTAAGATCTATATTCTTCATGGCCACTACATGTTAGATTGTAGATTTATCTTCCAAGACAACTTCCAAGGTATCAACATTACATCATTCTATTTTCATGCTTCAATTTCCTTATTTCATCATTTTGTTTAAGTACCTAAATGGTGTTTGACTTAGGGAAACCCCTATTCACTAATAATGAACAATTTTTTCTTCCCTTGAGTTTGTGTTTGCAGATTTATAGGTTGAAGATGAAGTGGAGAAGAATTTTAGAGAAAAATTGTCAAAGTTGTCAAGTTGCAAGATTGACCTTCATAGTGTAAGAATGAAGAATTTAATCCATATAATGTATTATAGGTTTTTGGGAGCTAACAACCGAGGATCTTAGAGTGAATACATCAAGGAAAATAACCCAAATCTTAGTTTTAGAAACCCAAATAGGGACCCATTAACCACTAAAGGCGAATGAGTCCTTTGTGCCCTAAAATAGCCTTCTTTTAGTAAGGTACACATCATTTTAAGCTCTAAAAAATCCCAGTGTAGTTTCTATAATAGTTAGGGTTAGTTTCTAATTTTTATTTGCAACTTTTGGCTCTCATTATTGCATTTTTTGTATGGAAAAACTTAGTGCTTCATTAAATTGATTCATTTCACTTTGATGAACCCTATTTTTCACCTAAACATAATGATGAACCCGACTCATTGGACATTGCAACATTCTAATTTTGAAGTCTTTTATTGCATCCTATATTAGATCTTAGACTCATTTTCATCTCGTTTTCATTGAATTAGATCTCATTTAGGTTTTCTTGCATTTTGCATTCAAAATTGCATCTCATTTAGGGTTTAGATTTGCATTGTTTTACATCTTTCTAAATCTAAAAAATAAAAAACCCAATTAGTCATTGTGTATATCATTTAGATGTATATTTCCATTTGAAAATGAAAACAAAATTGCATTTCAACATAGGTCCTTGCATTCATCTTTTAATTGCATTTTCACATTGCATTTTTGGAAAATATAAAACTAAAACTCATTGTCTCAGACATGGAACTGCAAGACATTATTGAAAGCTTACAAATCATTCAAAAATAGTTTAAAAATACCTAATAGGGACCCATTCACCCTTACTGGCTAATGAGTCCCTTATTAGGTCAAACTTGCACCTTCTGGCATTTGGAAATGCATTAAAAATTAATTTGAAATCAACATAAACATCTTAGAAAAACTTAACCAAGACCCATTCACTCTTATTGGTGAATGAGTCCCTGTTAGCTACTAATATGCATTTTTTGGAAATTAAAATCTCAATTTTAGCCTTCAGTTTAAGTTTCCTGATTTGTTGTTTCATCAAATTCAATGCATTTAGCTTAATTGGCTTCATCGAGTCCATTGCCAAAATTCAAAATGGCATTTACAACATTCCATTTTCATATTGTTAAATAGCATAATCAGTCAATTATCATGTTCTAAATCTGAAAATTACATTCTCCTTTTCAATGTTTTATCCATCATTGTTGCATTTCAAGTTTTTAAGACAATCATTACATCATGTTTTAACTACAAAAATCTATGGTTATTATACTTCATGTTCTATTTATAGATCTTGTTGAGTTTCGTAAGAAATTTTTGTTAATTGCATATGAATATGAGGTCCTTTCCGGGCTCTCTTTTTGTTTGTCATTGATCCCTCTCCTAGGATCCCTTCTATGAGTAAGGTTAGTTTAGAAAAAGAGAATACAACCTTGGGAAATCATAACAATCATATTCATTCTTCTTCTAATATCTCTCCTAGTTGTGAAGAAGATATTTTTGTGTTGAAGAACTAATCAATGAGTGTTTTGAGAACCCTAGTTGCTTATCTCCCCTTACCCCTCTTATTCAGCATCACAATACTAAACAAGAGGAAATAACAATAAGTAATCATGACGACCACACAATACAACAAGAGACCATTAAAACCTACTTGCATAACACATCTCCCAGCATGTTCCCCTCATGTGATAATGTTATATATGATGAGGATATGTTGGTGTTAGATAAAAAAATATTAAAGATCTACAACAACCTGCTTTATGTTTCTTCCCCTACCTATCCTATTTTAGAAGACATTATAGGAAATAGGGATGTAATTGTACATTATCATGATAATCACATTTTTTTTCTCTTAATATCATTCCCAGTCATGTAGGAAATAGATTAGTGTTAGAAGAAACACTTGAAAGTCGTAAAAATATCATTTGTCCCTTTCCTAGTGATGCTACCATTTGGGGAGATCTATTTCAATGAAAGGATCCAATCATTGACAAGCATGATTTTCCTTCTCTCGATACCTCTTGTATTTTTCATGAAAATATTAAAAGATATCCTATTAGGGTATATATTAAGACACAAGAGAATAAGGATGAAATCATGGACAATCGTAACAATCAAATTGGACCTTCTCCAAGTATCTATATTATTGGTAAAGAAGATACTTTGATGTTAGAAGATTGAAGCAATAAGAGTCATGAGAATCTGAGTTGCCTCTCTTCCCCTAATCAATACTTATTGAACCATACAATACCATCATTGAAAAGAAAGACAATTCAACCATTGATGACTCCCCTACTTGTGATGAAGTTATTTTAGAATAACCAAACATTGAATGTTATGCACATCTAGTTTTTAGTTCTCCTAGGAACTCTACTCCTAGGGAGGATATCATGATGGAATAAAATGACAACAATAGTGATGTGACTTTCTTAGATGATGGTAAAGAGATAACAATAGATTCCCCTTCATTAGAAAGGTATCAAACTGAAAACACCGAGGTTATGAATGCACAAGTGTCCATTAGATCCCCTTTAATTAATGGACCTCCTACATACCCTGTGGGGCATCCTAATAATCCTCTAATTATTTACCCACCCTCACAATGATCACAAACTCAAAATAAACCTGTCCTCATCCTCGAACCACCTCAGAATAATTTTTCGTAACAATCAAATTATAACATTGTTGCTCATACATATAACACTAGAAATAATCCATAACAAAAAACACACCTTCAACATCCCTCCCATTGCCTAACCCTATATTGCTTGGCCCTCCATATTTTCCCTTAAAAAGTGGAAAGGAGTATGATCCTCTTGAACAACTAAAGAATACTCTTGCTAAGATATCCTTATAGGACCTTTTTCAATTCTGACATATTTACCATAAAATGCTTCAAATTGCTTTACAACAAGTCCCTACCATTCCTAATGTGCAATCAAACGATGTGGCAGCCCAAATTCAAGCTATAATTTCAGAAAACTTAGACATTAATTTCCATCAAGATGAGTTACCTTCATTAGAAGAGAAAAAATGAAATGAAGTTTTCAATGTCATAGTTTATGTTAATAGAATTGTGATAAAGAGAATTCTTGTTGAAAATAGTTTGGCCCTGAATGTGTGTAGTGTGAGCCTTTTGGAAAAGGTTCACATGGATAAAAGTTACATTAAACCTGAATCTTTATCTATTCGTAGATTCGATAGTATAGGAAAACAACCACTTAGAGTCATCAGATTCCCTATTAAAGTTTGAAAGGTTACCTTACAAACTCTAGTCCATGTTATGCTTCACGATCTTTCATATAATCTCCTCTTAGGTAGACCATGGATTCATGAGATGAATGGGATGCCTTCTACCCTTCACCGTGTAATGAAGTATGTCTATAACAACAATGTTTACACACGTAATGTTGATCCTCAACATGAAAGTTGTTTGATTGTTGAGAGAGAAGGATGACATCATTTGGAACTATTAAATCAAGAATCAAAAGTGAAAATCACAAAGGAAGAAGAACACAAGAGGAAAATTGATGAAATCACTATGCTACTGGAAGATGATTGGGGTTCCTTAGATTTCACATCAACATTCATGGGAAAATACAAGATCATAAACAAAGAGACTAAAAAGGGAAAAGAAAAATTAGTAATGTCAACACAAAATTTGAAAGCATCCACCTCAACTACTTCAGAAGATTAAGAAAATTACACAAAAAAATTTGATGAAGTTGATTATGAATAGCCACCAAATCCTAAAGAAATGAAAATGCTTTATGGAAAATGTTATGAACTTATGAGAAAAATTGGTTATTATGGAAAAGGATGTGGTTCTTGAGAATAAGGTATTCATTTCCCTATACAACCTAACACACAAGAAATAACTTGTGGTCTTGGTTATTGTCCTTTGATAGAAAAAAGAGAAACGAAAAAACCTTTACTTAATATCAACACTCTTACAATGGAATCTTCTAAACCAACTTTAACATTATTTCATCCTAAATTAATAGACACTAGTGGTCTTGGTTATTGTCCTTCAAAAGAAATGAAAGAAACAAAGAAATCTTTCCCTACTATTAATGTCATCATGCAAAACACTAATGATTCAAATTTTATAGATTTTACGCCCTCGTATAAAGGAGAGTGCAAAATCTCACAATCTAAAGAGCATTGTGTAAGTATGACATCTTATACTAAGGAAGAGATATTTTTTTAACAGAATAAAGGAACATTTTTTACTATTGATCAAGAGAGTATCTTTTCAAAACTCCTTCAAGATCATTTGATATCTCTCCCTCTAAGAACATGAGAAAAAATTTACTACAAGAGTTCATTTTGTGCATATCATAGATTTCTTGGTCATTCTACTAATGAATGTAAGGCTTTGAGTGACAAATTTCAACATCTTAAGGAGTGTGGTGCTCTTGTGTTGAAATACCTCATTCGTCTAATTGATACTGATTTTAGTGTTTCTCATTAACTATCTCGGCCCACCCTTGTCTGACACTTAGTGGGAGCAAGGGGTTAGGCAGTAGGACACTTTGCACCAAAGTGGGCACTTTGCGCCAAAGAGGGACACTTTGTGCCAAAGAGGGACACTTTGTGCAAAAGTGGAACACTTTGTGCCAAAGCAGGACACTTTGCACCAAAGTGGGACACTTTGTGATAAAGGTGGACCCTTTACACAAATCTTTATCTTTGTCCTCGTATGTCACTTGCCAATTGCCTCTTTTGGCTAGTTGACTTCCTTCCATGTTTATATGAGAGCAAGCTTGGTACGTGACTGACATGCCTTAAGTTGGCTCGCATGTGATGTACAGAGTTATCTTTAGTATTTTAAATTTGGGGGCTGCCCTTCCTTCCTATTTTATGACTTGTCTTATTTCATAAACAGATAACTTGGCATAATGTTTTCCAAGCAAAGTTGTCATGTCTTAGGAAAAAAAAAATTCTACTTTAAAGAAATTGCTCACACTAATGGTGCAACAATACCTTTAAAGTGTGGGTGTACATTGATGATATCTTTTGGTATATTTCATGGCATTATTTTTTATTTTTATTATGATGTGTCCTTTTCTTGGTCGTGTCATTGGGTTTGATGTCCTCCAAAAGTGTATGATATCCCTTCATGGCATGACGCAAATGGGTCATCCCATAAGTAATGATATGACACCCTCGACATGTCGTCTCTTGGAGACATTAGGCACAATGCTCCCTAAGAAGAAGACCTTACATGAACAAAGAAAAATCCCCTTTCACAAAATTTAACATAATATTACAAAAGAATTATATTGTGGTGCCTTATGAAAGTTGTCAGGAGGATAAATTCGGTATGGTATGAGAGGCTAATATGATCATATCATTTTCCATCTCATTTGAATAACTCGCCTAGTGGATAGACTGAGGTTCCACTACCCTAGAGTGAGCATACACATATTTTGGGACAACTCACCTAGTGGACAAACTGATATTCCACTACCCCAGAGTGAGCAACATATGCTATGGACAAACAACCTTGTTCCATATCGCATTGAAACTAGTGTGCTTTATCCTTTTGTTTATTTTTCTTGGCCTTTGACAAGGTATGATTATGTATTTGTGTTATTGTTGCATACTTAATTTTCTTTAATGTCTACTTTAGTTTGAGTTTGGCATGGGGTCATCCTCTCACTAGAAAGGGGGAAAAATGTAGTAACAAAAAAATTATCCCTTTTCCTTACGTGATTTTGGAATAATTGTCGTTGAATTAACCTAATTCTGCCTAGGTTTAATGTTGTAATGTGTTGTAACACATTCACATTGATCTTGGGACCCTTTTTAATAAAATGTACTGAATTTGTACCCTCTTTTAAGTTTTGTAACACACTTTCACATTTATCTGGGGTCTCCTTAATTAATTGTGGTTAATTAGAGTTAATTAGCCCCTTTAGTTCAAATTCAAGCCTTCTTTGTGACACCTCCTAAGGATCTATCTTGAAACCCATAAATCAAATTACGTAACATTTAATTGGGAAAATTTGAGGTCCTATAAATTGGTGCTAGGACTCATTCACCCTAGGTGGCGAATGGTTCCTCCCTCTATAGGAGCCCCCTTTCTTTGCAGATTCTACATGGTTTTTTGATGTACTTTCATTCCCCGAAGGTAAGGTCTTGGAAAATAGTACGAGGACCCATTCCACCTAGGTGGCCAATGGGTCCTCCCTTAATGAGGACCCACTTTTTAAATTTCATTATGGCAGGATTTTAATAATTTTTATTTCTAGATCTGGTGTTGGCTTGAATTGTTTGAATTTTTAGGTTGATTTCTTGATTTAGTATAAATATGGGGTTAATTCATATTGTTTCCCCTAGAAAATTCAAGTTATCACAAGAGAATTTTCAAAGACATTTCAAGACATATTATCAATATTTTATTGTAACAATTCAAGATCATTTCATCATGATAAGGGTTTAGTGCATTCATACATGTTGATCTAATATAGTGAATGTAGCATTGAAGATCTACTTGCAAGCATTGTTTACATCTTATTTGAGATTAAGATCTACATTCTTCATGACCACTACATGTTAGATTATAGATTTATCTTCCAAGACAACTTCCAAGGTATCAACATTACATCATTTTATGTTCATGCTTCAATTTCCTTATTTCATCATTTGGTTTAATTACCTAAATGAGGTTTGAATTAGGAAAACCCCTATTCACTAACAATCAACAAGTTTTTCTTCCCTTGAGTGTGTGTTTGTAGATTTACAAGTTGAAGATCAAGTGGAGAAGAAGTTAAAAGAAAAAATGTCAAAGTTGTCAAGTTGCAAGATTGACCTCCATAGGGTAAGAATGAATAATTGAATCTACATAATGTATTACATGTTTTTGAGAGCTGACAACCAAGGATCTGAGAGTGTAGACATCAAGGAAAATAACCCAGATCTCAGTTTTAGAAACCCTAACAAGGACCCATTCACCACTATAGATGAATGAGTCATTTGTGCCCTAAAAATAGGCTTCTTTTAGCAAGGTACACATCATTTTAATCTCTAAAAACTCCCCTCATGGTTTCTATAATAGTTAGGGTTAGTTTCTTATTGTTATTTACATCTTTTTGCTCTCATAATTGTGTGGTTTGTGTCGAAAAACTTAGTGGTTCATTATCTTGATTCATTTCACTTTGATGAACCCTATTTTTTAGCTAATCATGCATTATATTCTTTTTGTAGGTATTCAAGCTCACTTTCATTCAAGATCTATCATTTTCAAGGATTGATGATGGTTGTCTATGGAGAATCATGATGGATTCTAAGTTGGGGAGATGCAACTAGCCATTAAACCAAGCCTAATGGCTTGTTTCCTAAGTGATTCCATCTTCCATTATCATTCTACTTTCTATCTAGAGGAAGGTACATGCATTATTATGACTTATTAGGGTGATTAGAGATCTCCCAAGGTTATTCATCATCTTTATGTTTCATTCAAACATCCTATTCTAGCACATTAGAATATGGTTTATTGCATTCAGGATCTCCTAATATTAGATGCACTTAGGATTAGGACTTTCACACATATTTCATTTCAAGATCTATTCTTTCTATCAATATTTAATTACTAAACTAGGGGTTTGACTGAGGAAAACCCCCCATAAGAAAATAAACACAATATTTGGCCCTACAGATTTTTAACAGGTTCAGAGCCAGAAGTGAAGTTTGGAAAATATAGGAAGGAAGTGCAAAGATAGGAGAACGAATTTAGATCCTATTTTTTTAGAAAATAAGAATGAGACTAGGGTTTGTTCAAGATCATAATGGAAAAAATAGGCCCTTAAGTGGCGATGAAAATTCAAAAAATCAGAGTCAGGCAACTTCATGTAAAAATTTGAATAAGTTATCAATATTATTTCAAAAATATGCAAGAATAGAATTTGTAGCAAATTGAATGTAGTTTCTAAACTACTAGGCTTATTTTTTATTTTTTAAATCTATCTGGTGAAAATTTGAAATTTCAATGTAGTAGTACTTAAATTTCAAGGGAAAAAAAAGAAGTAGGTGTGTGTCTGACCACCCTAAAAACAATAAAATGATAATATTTTTCTACAATATTTTAGATATAAGTAGAGGACTCATGTCCCGATGTGATGCATATTTTTTTGTAATTTGTTTCCATGTAAATAATTAATTATCAATTTTTTATTACAACTTTTCAAAAATATAAAAACTTGTATGTATAACCACCTTAACTTTGTCAAAACTTCATGAATTTTTTTTTTTTTTAATCCTATAGTATGGGAAGCATAGAATGTAACACATGTTTCAGATTCAAAAAATGTGATACCGTTTGAAAGCTAAAGATGTTTTTAAATCAAACTATCAATCAGGACTTTAGTCGTAATTCAAATAGAAAATTAATAATAATTATTTATTAAATTTAAACTAAAGAATAATAAATATATTGGTGGAAAGCTGAGAATCTCCTTTAAAAACCCTTTTTGTTTCATCAATTTTGGGTAAAAAAAATGTTGTTAGCCACATGGGCCATCATATCATTTGCATATCACCACTTTTTGGCCCATCATGATCCTGCACATACCCACTAGATCACCACCTTGCGCGTATGAATCTTGGTATAACTCTTTTAATAGATTTCAATGGATTTAGACTTATCATTGTGAGATTTTGATTTCTACCTAGAAACCTTAGACTGGGACTAAATCACCCAGTTTGTTGTATGAGTCTCTATACACATCAACAACAACTTTTTTTAGGGTTTTTAGATCTTGCTTAATCATCTTCAATCCTCCAAGTACCTTTCTATATCTTTTTGTTTATCATTCTGATTTCATGGTTATTTTGTAGGTCATATAATAAGGTTTTGCATATTGCTTTCATCCTTTTCTTTCTAAGTATTTTCTTAGTGGTGAACCCCCTTGTTAATCACACCTAAGGAGACCTTGTAGCAATCCCTTTTCTTAATTAGATCATTTGGTTGATATCTCTAGGGTTTACTTGAATGAACTAAGAGAGAAATAGGAAGAGGATCCCCCTCTTTATGTGTTCCATCTTCTAAAAGGCCAAAGCACCATATTTCCATCGGTTCAGTCACATATCACAAATAGACTCATAAAAGACACTTGGAAAATAGACTAACACTCACACAATACACAAAGTATGCAAGATATTCAATAATTCAATATTGATTCTCTTTAACAACATGAAATTTAGGTAGGATAACACTCAAACATACAACAACGAACTCCAAAGGAGAAGGTAGCAATAGGCATATCTACGGTTTCAAAAATATGACCCATAAAATACCATAATACCTCTCACACAAGATGAGGTAGGCTACCATCTATCTCACAAGGTCACTCAATAACCAAAAAAAAAAAAAAACAATTCCACATTGAGCAAGGCACATAAAATAGTGTAATAAATTTGATTCAACAAAAAAATGAACATAATATTAAATGACAAAACAATATTTCATGGAGGAGACTTCAATTCCTCCATTCCAATTCATCCAAATTCACCTTAAATCCCAAGTTTTCTAAGTTTCATTCAATGTCCAAATACCAGGGATTTTACATATCACCATTAAAATTTCACCAAAAAATAAAGTTTCAAAAATTAAAATTCTAAAGATACCCTATTGTGAAAAAAGTTCTCGACACACCTTTTAAGCTATAAAACACTCAGTTTGCATAATTCCCAAAAATTTGGGCATAATAAAAATGTATTTTGGAAAATTTATAGAATTTCCTCATATAATTCAATATACTATCAAGATCTACAAAATAAAAGACTTTGGAAGATCACCCCACCAATCCATTTGCAACCTTTCAAAATAAAAAAAAAGCACTTAAGAAGATATTGAAAACTTACCTCTCACTCTAGCAAAATTTGAAAAGAGGAGAACTTTAAACACACTTGCAGATGTACAAATCCATGCATGAGCATGATCTCCTACCAATTCCTATCTTGATGCTTCAAACCCCATCCAATTTTTTATCTAATTGCTCCCACAATAAAAAGTGAAAGCATATAGGAAAATAGTATTTTTTCTCTCCAAATTATGCCAAAAAATATAAGAGAATTCAAAATGACATGTCTTTTTTCCTTTTTCCAAAATAAAAATAATAAAATATATTTTCTTTTCCAAATAATTACTTTTAATTCTTGATTTCAAAAAAGCTAGAATAAGACATTTAAATATAATCCAATTTTCCATTTTCTCTTAAGTCATGATTTAACTTTATATAATTTGATATTCATGTTACATGCAAAAACTAGAATTCAAATCAACCTAAAATTAATATAAATTATTTTTCCATTCTTCAATTTGAAACTTCCAAAAATAACTCCAAATCTTGATAATCAATTAAATTCATTCTTGAAAAATTCATTTAGCATATAATTTCACTATTAAATCTATATAAGAATTTGTTTGAGTTAAATTACAAAAATGAAAATTTAATAAGATATCAACCACACATTCAAGAGACATACACAAAAAGGTTTATAGTATCCAAAATTATACCAATGATGGTATCTAGTTCAACAAGGGTAAATTTAAGAAGGGTGTCACACTCGAATCAAGTATGAAGGGTTAGGAAAAATAATAAATGGTCAATGTGACATCTTCTTATAACCACTATTAGGGTATACTCAAATTTGTGGAGTCAGGTGGAGAAATACCTAGTACCTATAACCACCCAATGCACACATCAAGCATACTTGTCCCATATATATAAATAGTTGAAGTGCGACATAAATATCCAACTATGTACAACATTACATCGATAATTTCATTGCATTTAAATTATAAATTTCATGATAGCATTTAATTACAACATCTATATGAATGGATATATTGACAAACCATAATATAATAATAATAACTTAGACAATCCCACATCATGCACACATCCCAAGAATACCTCCAAAATGAAATACATCCACCCTCTTTCAAAGAAAATGGCAATATAGAATACATGCATTTCAATACCATTTGCATCAAGAATAACAATAAAATGACCATAGAGGAAACACAAATCAAGACATAGAACAATAGTACCAAAATATGATAATCTAACATCTCAACATATAGAAAATATTATACTCCCACTAACATCACATGCTAGGAATATGTAGGCACTACATAAAGATAGATATTAGGGTTAGAATATCATTTGTGTCATCTCATATGTATTTTAATTTACTCTTAATATGTACTTTTAAAAGTATTTTTTATTATTTGTATTTGTGCTACTTGAATTTTTCATTTCTAGTAGGACCCTCCATTCATGATTACATCAATATCTAACCCCTACACATAAGTGTATTTGCAACCCTATTCTATTGAAACATATTTTCCTACCTTCTTGAGATGAGTCTTTTAAAAATTTCAATTGTTCTTCATTGGCTCAAACATGGAATATTTCAAATTGACTACCGAAGATGTGGTATTTAAGAATGAAGCTTGGGATACTAGTTATTATTGAAGAAAGCTCATCAAAAATCATCAAAAATCATCAAAAAATATTTGGATCATTATAAATAATTATGTTAGCATCTTACATAAGAAGATACTACACTTGACATCATATAGGAATTTGGCATATTTCTTCTTTTGTACTTTCCAACTTGCACAATCAACAATAACTCTGTTTTTTTAACTAATATTAAGAAAGTTAACTTGATTTTCATTGACCAATATTAAGCCCCTCAAGATGCTTCATAACATCATGAAGTCTTAAAAATATATATCTTCTGAAGTGAATATGTTTTAGAAATATACACTACTATAAGACATCAACATGATTAAGATGGAATCATATCACTTAAAATTAAATCATAAACATGATCTTACTTAATATAATTTACGTAATTTGAAAACAAATCTATAATAATACTTATAAGAATGATCCAATATGAAAATATTAACTTCAAACATCACACATCACCTATTATTGATAACCTTTTATTAACTCACATTGTTAAACGTCCCTGGCCAATTAATTAAGTCATGATCATTTCCCGCTTATCTAAAACTAGCTAATATTATGCCTTTCCACTATTTAAGTATTTATTTTTGTCTTGCAATACTTTTGTATAATCAAGAAAAAGAAAATTGCAATTAGAAAATGATTCGGTGTCAATTTCACATAAATGTGCTTTGGTACCATGTTGAAAAATTCGTTGTGGCCATCTCTCGTAGTTGACATACTAAACTAGCAAAAGAAAATATAAAAGACAAAGAAACACAAATTGGATCGAGCTATAAACAATTGTACCAAATGCTTTGATGTTGATGCGTATGTTTTAAATGCAACTTACTATGTAGCATTCCTCTGTCGTTTAGTAATGGTTTCTTTATCGTTATACATTAGAGTATGATTCCATTTTAAGGAGCCGATTTTTAATCTACTTTTTTGTATTAATGACTTGCCTGTCGTCTAGCTTTGATGCCAAACCATAATCCTTTTTTGGTTGTTTTGTTGTTTCTCGTCGTAGATTTTTTATGATCAGGTGACAAGCTCATTGGAGACAAACACAAGAACGCTCAGTCAACAAGTGAACTCCATGGAAGGAAAAAATAGAGGAACCAGAAGATGAAAGGAACAAAAGTTATATTTTTATTATTGTCAAGAGGTATTTTACAATGAGGAGAAAGGGTGGAGTTTAATGGTGTGAATATGTTAACAAAATTCTTATGTTATATCTTTAATTTGACAATCATTTACATGTTAAAATATTAATATGTAATTATAAATACAATATTTTCAAATTAAGTAACACATAAAATTTATGGCAGCAGACAAATTCACCACCAGTGAATTCTTCGCGGAAAAATTCACCGTCATGAATTTTTGAACTAGATGTATTCTATACTAATTGTATACTAATTCATCATAAAAGTTACTCTTTAATCTTATACTGATTAGAACTTCTGACCTGCTCCCAACATCAATCATGGATGGATTTGATCCCCTAATTCTAGCCAAACTAGACTGCTGGTTTGACTTTATTCATCATATTTCTAGGTAGTATTCATCAATTAAATATCTTTATAAATGATGATATGTTCATAAAGAGTTGATCTATTGAAATTAACAATGATCATAAACAATTTGACTAAAGCAACACATTCTAAACTCTGACAACCAAAATGTTAATGATCAGATGACAGACTCATTGGAGACAAACATAAGAGCACTCGGACAAAAAGTGAGATCCATGGAGGCAAAAATAGAGGAACTAAGAAATGAATGGCAATCAAAAGAATAAAAATTGTACCTTCATTTTATACTGATTCATACATAGAACCTAGTCTATAATCTACTATGGGTTAGAACTCGTTGGCTGCTCCCAACATCACTACTATGCATTAGAGCTCGTTGGCTGCTCCCATCATTACTACTATGGATTAAAGATTAAAGCTCGTTGAGTGTTCCCAACATCAATCATAGATCGATTAGGTCCCAAAATCCAAATTAAACTTTGACAATTAACCGAAACAACAGTAACATTAATTCCAATGCACCATTGTTTAAGCTCTTCGTTTTAGTGGCCATCACCAGGGCTCGGCGTAGACCGCAGGATTCGTTCCCTGGCGACATCACCCTGCCCCACAGGACCACCTCTGCGGTGACCCGATTGCGACAGGGACATCACCTCAGCAGCGTTAGCCCGCTCGTTCTCTGTTCCCGTACCCATTCCGCCCCCGGTTTGATTCTCATTTGAGCTAATGTTCAAGTTCTGGTTGGGCTCCAAGAGCTTCCCCGGACTGAAAAACAACTCATGTGGTACGACAGTTTTCTTGATAATTATTCTCGCCCCACTGCTTACCTCCAATCCAGCAATAACCAAGAATAACAGAGCTATAAGTATCTTCATTTTGCTCTGAGAAGGAAGAGTCAAGGCAAAGGAAAGTAAGAAGAATTATTTTTGAGCTTCTGGGGATAAATGTTTTGAGAGCAAAAAGTGGTATATATAAGCGAAAATTGCCGGCAATATCTGGACATACACACCCATTTCCCAGCGCATACGTAGGTTGGAGAATTGACAACTGAACGGGGGTTCAGCCGCCTCATAAATAATGAATTTCGTTGACCGTGCAGATAACTCCATAGAGTGTTGGTGGCAAGAAACTAGGCGTCCCATACGGGACGGTCGCCCACAATTCTTTATCTTGAAATCGAGGCACTTGGAGCGAAGTGGACGAAGCCGGTTACCTTGGAAATTATTTATTGTTTATTTCCTCCCGACTATGATAGAGAATTTCTTCAAAGCCAAAATCACATGTATCCACCATACATCCTACAGCATGATGGTGATCTTCCTAGTGGGAAGATGAAAATTTCTCATCTCACTACACCTCCTTTCAACAAGTGTTGTCAAACATAACCTCAAATCTATGGTATGTGCCACAAGCTGCAGCAATTCCAATCTTTCTCATCAATTTGTGTAGGATGTGATTATCTCTTCCATTAGTATCACTATTACATCCAATTAAAAATCATGTTGATTTCTTTCAGAATGAAGTCTTACCTATTCTCTTGCAGATGTACCATTATATGAATAGATATTGCTAATCATCGTTCGCACGTGTCTCCCTTTGTGCCCATGCATACACCTTTTAGTGATTATATATATTTCACTATGAAACACATATGTCATTTCCTTTCACATCCGCTAATCTTGAATTTGTCTTAGGATTTGCACTTGTGCCCCCTTCCCCACATAAATGTTGCTTCCATTATATATACTAAAATTTTTCACATACACTATTCTATCAAATGCGAGAATTGCATTCTATTCTATACATTATGAAGCATAATTTTCATAGTTTGACATGCATGCTTTCCTAATTTTCTTCCTCTCATTATCTCCATAAATGCATTCTATACCTAGTTTTCCACACCTACCAATGCTCATATTTTTATTGATCACCAATATTGTGTCACTTGCTCTACTTAGTGATAATATAAGGGCACAATCCCCATCTCTCCTCATCTCCTTACTCTACTCTATTTGATGTATTCTAAGGGTTAAGGTGAAAATAAATATTTTTCGCCCCTAGCTCGCATTTATTAAACCACTATCCCTAATTTTTATTGTCTAATGAAAAACATTCACTCTCATTCACTTTTGTCCTGTTTGTTCTTGGTTCTTTTATTTATATTTTATCTAATTTTCTTCATTTGATCCTCACTTTCCTCATCTATCATATTTTTCTCCTTATTTCTTCTTTCTAGACTTCACTTACATAGTTTTTTTCTAACTAAAATCTCACTAAGGAATTATCCCTCCATCTTACTAACATCATTTTTCTAACTAACTAGGACATATTACTCCCTCTTGGATCTTAGAATTAAATTATTATTTTTCTTTCAAATAACATTACTTTTGTTAAGCCACATTATTGTCTCAATGAGGGGAAATATAGACAACTAAAATGATCTCTTAAAAGTTAACGTTTCATCAATCCACTTCACATAACCACTTATAAATTAATTAAATAAACCAATTGATTTAATTAACTATTTGTGTAGTCAAGGTCATGTGGTCCTATAAATTACACAACCTTGCTGCATCACCATAGTATTACACACAAATTCAACAATCAAACTTTATTTCCATATCACAAGTTCATTACACATGGGTTTTTAGGAGTTTACATACATCACCATTATAGTTAGAAATCTCAACCTTATTCCCTCTATTCCTTCAAAAAAATCCCCTAAAATAAACACAATGATTCCCCTTTAATAGTCGATGACTAGGAAGTTGAATTAGATCAGATTCTCTCTATTACAATAACTGGTTTGTTGTAGAAATGATGAGCTCAATAGGAAGTTAAAGTCCCACAAACCAACAAGAATTGAAAGCTCTGCAAGAAGTGAAATTCACATAAACCAACAAAAAGTGAAATTCTTGCAAACCAACAGGAAGTGGAAATTTCACAAAAAGTAGAAGTTCCTCATGGTCAGTTCACTATCAGGCTCCTAAAAATACTCGGTTTACATAAAAAACCATTCACTTCATACATGGTGATGTTGCAAATACTTTAGGTTTTCTCTCATGTGGAAGTCCCATTGCATATCAAACTGAACCTTTTGATCGGTGCACTTGTTTATTCTGTAGCATTTTCCCACAAATTCACTTGACCACAAGATACCCACAAACTCTAGTTGGATGTGATGTCCCCAAAAAGGTGAGATAGGAAAGAAGATCTTATAAACTAGTTGTCCACTACATTCTTGCAAATGCCAATAAGACATGAAATTCTCACAATTACAAATATGTGCATCTAAACAAGTCAAAAAAAGAGAAACTTACCAAGTTCAATACCCAATTCCCACAAGTTGGTAACAACTTAGAAGTTTATAAATTTGGTAGTAAACAAAAAATGCATTATACTGATAGCAAACCATAAACCCAAAGAGCCATAAATTAGCCAAATTTTGTTCAATCTTAACTAAATTTGAATTGTAGATCCCCATTAATCTCTTCTATAAGGTGATTCTCTCAATTTTGTAAAATTGATTTTGAGGAATCCCTCAAGCCACAACCAAAAACTCAATAGAAACAAAGAAAAATTAATTGAAAGTAAACTTTTTTGTTAATGCAAGATTTCCCTTACACCCTAGATGCTCTTGCATCAAAAGCCTAGGGTAAGAGAATATTTAGGTCTTAGGCTGACAAAATGGAGTTGAGTGATTGAATCACCCTTTTGATAATGTGAACTTTTTTTAGCATATGGTCCTAATTCATCCAATGATGAATTAGATTATTTTTCTTCCTTCTCTTCTAGCATCTGTTTGGAACAACTCCCATCCTCCTTTTTCAAATCACCATGTCACTCCTCCTTACTCTTGTGGACCTACATCCACCATTGGTTGACCTCCTACTTCAAATTCTCTTCCTCTCTTTACAACTCATCTTATCTCAATTATTAATTCCTCTTCTCCCTCTTGTAGGATTGAACTCATGATGAACTAACCTCCACCAAAAATAGTTTTCCCTATCTATTTCATCTACATAATCCTCCACAACTCTAACATATTGATGAAAATTAAATATTTCATTATGCATGACCCCTCCACCTTCCTTTACCTTCACCATCACCTTCTCATGCATTTGTTCTTTCAACTATACCACATCATCTTCATACATCTCTCCATCATCGTCTACTTCAACATCTTCCTCACCACCCTCTACTGCAACATCTTCTCCTATCACATCCTCAATCATCATCATTTCCATGCATTCATTGAGACATGTTGTAACTCCACCATCTTCTACATTTACCAATATTACCTTCAAAGGACAAACTTCTCCTATGCTAGTCTCACATTCTTCAAATATTTCCATTTTTACAATAATCTCTCCTCCCACTCTCACCATTTCATATAATGTAGATCAACTTCCACCTCCTCATCTTCATCTTTAAAATGAATATATTAATCATTACCCATTTTTCCTTCTACTACAATCAGTTCTTCACCATCATTTCTTGTTGCAACCACTCTCTTCTTTATCTTTGTATCTTCTTTATTTGTAACTTCTTCCTCTTTTTCTTCTTTACCTTTCATTGCAATTTCCTTCACCATTTCCTCCATGCCTTCAACAAGACATGTTTCAACCTCTTCTTTTTCTTCTTGTTTATCCTCCTTTCCTACACATAAGTTTTCATTAAAATAAATATGGGACTCAATCTTACCCATTTTCTTTTCTTGACATCTCTTTTCCATCTCTACTCTCTACTCTCTCACATATTTCTTTATCTTGTAGATCTCATTAATCTGAACCATAAATATTCTCTCTCTCCATATAAGGAACAAAATTTTGAAATCTTTTATCATTGTAAATCTCAGTCTCTTCCTCTACATTATCCTCAACCACATGCACAACTTCACACAATCTAAGTTTTTTGCAACCCATAATAAACCCCTTGCTAACACTCATATCCTCTATTGAACAAGGATTCTAGAAGAGTATCACTCAAAAATCGCTTTATACATGTTCACACTATGGATGTATTCATAGAAATTCTATCAAAATTTAACTCTATTGGAGGATAATTAGCATAGTCTCATGCTTCTAAAACTTTGATAGTTTTAGGACTCCTTCATACTTGCAACAAACTCACATGCAACCCTAATGAATTCTCATGGTTTTAATGTCTTCATGATCAATCTTATAGAATTGTAGAAATCCTCTTCACACATGCAAAAATATTTAGGGCCCTTGCAATATTCCTCAAATCTTAAAACCCTCATGACATACTTCATCAATTTCTCTCCTGAATGTACTTCTCCCAGTATGTAACCTCAATCACAATATAAATCATCAAACCCTAACTCTCTCACATGTGAAATTCTTCTCCTCACACAGATTCCAGCATCATGCCCACTCTATTACCATTTGGTGTGATCAATGTTAGGGATTCCTATCAAACTACCTAACCTTGTAGCCTCACCACACTATTAAATACAAATTCAACAAAATCATATTTTCCTTTCATGCCAAAATTCATTGCACACATAAGTTTTTGACAATTTACAAACATACATCACAATTAATTACAAAGATGAAAATTATTCCTTCTATTCCTTCAAAAAGAGACTCTACAATGAAGGAAATTATTCCCATTTAATAGTTGCTGGTTAGTACCAAGCACTTTTATTGTGGCATCTATTTCTCTGAAAACCCTACATCTAGCGATGACATATAGATCCAACTTTGGTGATGGTGTAGGTGATGATGAAGTAGGTGATGGTAGTTATCAAGAAGAAGATGACTTGGGTTCTAAATAAGTGTTGTAAGTATTTGTTGATTTCGATGGTAGCGAATATGTTTATATGGAAGACTTGGGTTCTATTTTGGCATTTGGGGGCTCTTTGATATTATTTTGGTGTGAGGATGAAGATAAGCTTCTCCTTGACATTCTCTTAGAAGCACTCTTGATAGCCTAGAAAGTTGTTGATCTTGGTTCTTTTGCAAGGAAGTGTGATTGGTTGGGTAATGAGGTGGATTCACTCCTTTGTTTGTGGTTGAGTCTCTGTTGGTGTGTGCTCATTTGTGGGGTCTCTTGGTCCTCCTTGGAGTGGGCTATAGTAGGATCTTGTTTGGGGGTTCCCCATTCTATGGAACCTTAGCATCCTCCTTGTTTGAATCCTTGTGGAGTTGTTGCTTTTGGTGGGGTTTCTCCTTAGGCATTTTGTAGAAATAACAAGAATAGAGATGTTGGGGATCCTATTGCTCCTTTTGTTTCTCTCACTATTTTTAATGCGTGGATTGACAAAATTATGGTTGGTATGCAAGCTACCCTTATTGGCACACTTTTTGGTTTGAGACCAAATATTATTGTTATTTGTAGGTGGGATTTAGATCATTTTTCAGCTCTTAGTCTTTGTAGTATGGCCTTGATGATTGGGTTTTTGCTGATTTCCTTTAATTCCTTTGAGGAATACACTTGCATTTATCACAAAGGGCCCTGGTTTTTTAGTGAGGCTTTTTTTTCTCTTACAAAGTTGGTTTGTTGGCTTTGACATAGCAAAGATTAACTTGTTACATATTTGGGTGTGTCTCCCAAAGCTCCCTTTGGAATTTTTGGATGAAGATATTCTTTAGGATATTTCTAATGATTCTAGTCATTTTATTACCTTAGATAAGGTTTCTAAATCTAGATCCAACTTTATTTTTGCAAGATTTTGTGTCTTGGTTGAGTCTAGTTCTGCATTACCCAAAAGTTTCAATCTTTTCTCCAAGCTTGGGATTTGGGATCAGGATTTTCATTATGAAACTTCTTGATGACATCAGCCTAATGTGCAGGGTCATTGGCCTCATCATAATAACTTGTTTCAAATAATATGTTGAGTACCCAAAATGGTGAAACTCTTGTTTAGTATGCTTAAGATTTGGTCACCGATGGAGCTAATGGTAAAGGTCCCATATTAGGGATAAAAATTAAATTAGATGTTGGGATTGGTACATCTATTGAATTACATCCCATGGTTATTAGTAAAGAGAAGTATCATCTTGATCTCTTTAGTATGGATTGTGTTTCTCACAAGATCAAGAGAAATTTTGTTGAAGTGATTGGTAGCTTGGAAGATAGTGATTGGTGTCTTCAATCCCACCCTACTCCTACTCTAAGGCATTTGTTTAATTTTGGATTCAAACCTCCTTGATTGTATATTTTTGGTTTTGGGTCCTTCTAGAACCTATTCTCAATTCTTTGCTTTGGTCAAAAGCTTTGTTGGTCTTGTTTTTCTCCTTGTCTCATTGCTATTGATATTTTCTTTTTATTTTTCCTTTATGGCTGATATGTAATGGATATGGGACCTTCCCAAATTTACGTTAATCAAAATAGTTGGTAGTTAGTAAGTTGAATTGGATCAGATCATGGCTATTATAGAAAGAAAATTTTCACAAAATGATGAATTTAGTAGCAATTGAAAGTCCAACAAACTAGAATAAAGTGAAAGTTCTAAAAACAAGTAAGAAGTTAAAATTCCACAAGAAGTGAAAGTTATACATTGTATTTCACTATCAAGTTCTTGCAAATAGCTAGTTCACATGAAAATCTACACACTTTTTTACATGATGACATTACAAATAATTTAGGTTGCTTCTCATGTGCAAGTTGTGTTCCTTATCACAATAAATCTTTTCATTGTTGAACTTTTTTGGATTAGTAACATTTTCTGAACTTGAGCTTGAACGTAGGCAAGGTTGATCTTTGATCATCCCCCGAGACAGTTTGCGTCCATCGCATTGGCATTCGTTTGCTTATCTTTTTTTACATTTAGGTAATTCTTTATGCGTCTGTCGCATTGGCATCCGTTTGCCCATCTAGTTAGGCATCTGTCGCATTGGCATTTGTTTGCTTATCTTTATACATTTAAGTCATTCTTTATGTGTCCATCCCATTGGCAATCCGTTTTCCCATTCATTTATGTGTTCGTCACATTGGCAATCCGTTTGCCCATTCATTTATGCGTCCATCGCATTGGCATCTGTTTGCCCATCTAGTTAGGCGTCCGTCGCATTGGCATTCATTTGCTTATCTTTTTTACCTTAAGGTCATTCTTTATGCGTCCGTCGCATTGGCATCCATTTGCCCATCTATCTCATCCACAGTCAAGTCAATTGACACAAAATCCAAAAACATTCATAAAATCTTGAAAATACCAAAAACATTTGTAAAACATCTCAAAATTCCAAAAACAGCCTCAAAACATTTGAAAAAACAAAATGGTGCATCCATTTCATCTCGCTTTCACCCATGATTTTCATCACTCATAATAAATCATCGTCATTTTCACCCTTTGGTGAGTTAGTCAGAAGCAAGTTTAGTAGGTTCTAAAGTGAATGCCTAATCGTCAAAGTCTCGAAGGTCTAAGTCAGTAAGTTAGCAAGTTGGTCAACTCGGAGTATCAATAGCTTATCACGCAATCAGTCTCACCAAAACCCTGATCACTACATGTCCTAGGATGAAGCTTTCCTGCGATGGACATAAGCATCAGGTACCCCATAGTAGTTTAGTCTTGGCTAGCGATACGAAGAACATCAGCTTGTTTGTTTACTTTATTTTAGTCTTTTAGACTTATCTTATTTTGTGCTCATTCCAAGGACCTCTCGATGATGCCTAAACAAAATAAGTTTAGAGAAAAAGGAATGGGGCAACGATCATTATCTTTTTATCTGCTGTGCTTGTTGGATATTCTTGTAAAATAACTTCATCACGCATACTTTGTTTTATTTGTAGGAAGGATGTTCTAGGTATCTTGTTGACCACATAAGAAGGCTTGCCTTTTTATGTTTTGGCCCGAGATGTCTAGAATATCTGAACTGCATTCTGAATAAGGTTATGTTTGTCAAGTGTGAACAACAGTACTCCTATCTGATTTTCGAGTCAAAGTCCATCACACTAGGCGCAACGCCATCCTGGTTCTTAATACCTTGATGCATCGCACCTACGTGTGTTATCAAACATAAAGAAAGGTATGCTCTTTTCCCATCCCTAGATAAGCAACACATCATCATCATTCATTGTCATATCCAATAAAGTCTTGATGACTAGGAGACTTATTGGACTTCTACATTCTTCTTAGATTTAAGGGTTTATCCCTCTCGTTCTTCTATCTTCTGTCACGCTAACAATGCATCCATCTTGCATCCATATTCTCATTTCGCATAATCGTGTCATACCATCATATCAGGACAACATCATCCATCTCATCCATCTCACATGCATTGCATAATCATTTAAAGTTGTTTACGATAATATAAATTTGTTATTCTAAGCATCTTCCAAACATCTCATCTACATCATCATTACCATCCATACATCCATTTTGAACCTCTTTGTCATGAGATCCACCTCAAATTGTATCTTTTCGCTTGATCTCTCGAAGGGGCAATGTACTAATGTACTTATTTTCCACAGGGGCATCCGAAAAAACCAAAGAATTTTTTAATTTCGATGCCAACAACATCATTCTTTGAACCAACGCAACAAGTACATTGTTTCAAAGAGAGGCAAAATGTAGACATCCAAAAATAACATTATGCATTCCACTATAACTAACATCATGCATTCATTTCTTCTACTAATCAATTAAAGCAATTTATTGATTTAATCCTAAGGTTCATCAAGCTTAATTAAATAAATCAAATTATTTAATTAAGTTCCTAAGGTTCTTCTTATTTGATTTAATAAATCAAACTAATTTAAAATCAAATATCAAATCCCTAAAATCCCCTAAGTTAATTAATCTAAATTAATTAACTTCTAATCATGATTAGCATTCTCTAGCTTTTGACTCAACTAGAGTCAAATCTAAACTCCTAACTAACCCACCCACTTGCATCAATAAATCAATTTATTGATTTATTAAAAAGAGTTATTTTCCCTCAATAACTCTCATCTTTGACTTTTTTGAACAAAGATTATTCCCCCCAAAACCCTCAACAACATGCATTTATTGACATTTTTCAAATTTGAATGGGCACATTGGCCAAAACTTGCACAAGCTTTGACCAATCCCATTATGACAAGTGTCTCTATCCTATTGGATGGGATTTAGTCCCACATTGCCTAATTTTGGCCTCTCTTCTATCAACTTTTCCTATAAATGCAAGGCATTTTCTCTCATTTCTACAACACAATTTGAAGGCATCTAAACTATAGGCAACTTGAGCTCATAGCAACTCATTGTCTATCTCATTTGACTTAGAAAGGGATTGGGAAAGGGCTCTCTCACATCTTCATGGAGGGCACCAATCCATCATAGAATAGAATAGGTTGTATTTCCTTTTCTCCATGCATGTTTGATCTAGTTTTAGCATTTTATTTGGAGAAATGAACCACGTTATTCTATGAGGATGACTGAATCTACACAATCAATGTGTAAGATTTCACCATCCCACAAATTCATCATTAATAGGCCCCTAAGACCTTTTATTTTGGATCTCGAGGCTTAATTCAACCAAAAACCCGAAAAAATCTACAAAAACATAAAAAATTCTAACAACCCACCTCAAAATATAGGGTGGGACTCATACACCACCTTGGGCATATGAGTCCCCCTAGGTGGGATCCATATGCTGCAAGTGGTGTATGAATCCCATTTGGGGAATTTTTAGGGTTTGAGTAGGAAATTCAACCTTTTAATTCAAATTTTTGGTTGATGTCGGCTTTTGAGATCTAAATAATGGTAAATTAGGTATATTTGATAAAAAAAAAAGCTTCTAAAGACATTTTTCAATCTAAGAAAGTGTTCTAGAAAATAAATTTCAAGAGCCAAGCATTCAAGGATTCTTTCACAAGAGCATTCAAGTGCCGAGAGAAAGAAAATTTGAAGTCTTGGAGTAACATTAAAGTGTTTTTGTAGGTCTTCAAGCTCACTCTCATTCAAGATATAATATTTTAAAGTGTTTATTATGGTTGCCTCTAGTGAATCATGATGGATTCTAGGTTGGGGAGATGTAGCTAGCCATCAATCCAAGCCTAATGACTTGTTTCCTAAATGATTCCATCCTCCATTATCACTCTACATTCAACCTAAGGAAGGAAAATGCATTATTATGGCTCATTTAGGTGATTATAGATCTCTCAAAGTGATTCATTCATCATCATGTTTCATTCATGCATCTCATTCTAACACATTAGAATAGGATTGCATTGCATTTCATATTTCCTAATCTTAGACACACTTAAGGTTAGGGTTTCCATTCCTATTTGCATTCATGATTCATTGTTTCTATCAAAGTTTAATTATCGAACTAGGGGTTTGAACAAGGTAAACTCCCCATTAGCAAATCAAGTCTATATTCTATTTTGTAGGTCTTTTTATAGGTTTAGATCAAGAAATTAGTTTGGAAGGAAAGAGTAGAGATTAGAGCACATATCTAAACTTTGAATTCCCCAAAAATTGGATCAAGACTGATATGCCAGAAGTGATGTATGAGACCCACTACTGGAAAAATTTATAGAATTTTGTAGATCTTGAATCTACACTGCTAGAAACCTACTCCAAACTAGAAACCCTAGTCTTGGATGAATATGCCACAACTAGCATATGAATCCTAGTGTGCCAAAATATCAATATTTTTTAGTGTTTCAGAGCTCATTCTAGTCCTCTTCAGGTTTCCAGGTGCACACCTTTCGTCTCTTAGCTTTCTATTCTATTTTACATGCATTTTTAGGTCATTTAGTGAAGTCTTACATTGCATTAGGCTTAACCATTAAATGTTTCATTTAATTAGTCTTTCCAAGCCCTAGCTTGGTTGTGAACCCCTCTTTAGTTTATAATCAGACCATAAGATAGCCCTACTGCAAGATCTCTTTTTCCTTTGCATACTTTAGATTGAGATTTGTAGGGTTTCCCTTTAAATAAATGATGGTGAAATGTGTTTGCTATATGTCCTAAACCATAAGTAGAAAATATGTTTTTCATTCTTTAATTTTGGTGAACCTACATTTAGAACATTATAATTCTTATTTGGAGTGCACCATCCTAGATCTTGCTTGGATTAACTTTACATTAGGATTTGCATTAGTTAATTGGAATTCTAGTGTTTCTAAATCTGGCTGTAGTGAAAGTGCATATATGTTTCATTTCTGCATCTCAAATCATGTAAAACCATTTGAAATCTGCATTTATATTTAGGTTAACGATCATACAAACTAAAAATCATAAAAACCACTTAAAAATTCCTTAAATTTGTGAAAAACACGTTCACTAGGAATCATATGCCCCTTTAGGTGATTTAGTCCCAGTGGAGATTTTTAATTACATTTTCCAAAATCTAAAATTCTTTTTTTGAGCTTTTGTTTGCTATTCATAACTTTCTGTTTCAAATAATAGAGTTTATGATACATTCAAATCATTAGAGTTAGAATAGTTGGCATTCATTGCAATTATTGATAGAATTAGATTCCTCTACTTTTCATTTTCAACATTATTTCATAGTTCAATTAGATCAGATTACATTTGGAATTCGTTAGAAAACAAAACTAAAAACACCTACAATTTAATGAACCACTTGGAGAAAGCATAGTTGTTTGACTATGTCAAATCTATTTTTTCCAATTTAAGCTAACCCTCAAGCCTTTTAGTAGTGATGAATTTGATATGTTATATGAATCCCTTGAGGATTTCATCTCACAAAGTTCATCCACTAAGGCTTGTTATGAACAACCAAAACCAAGAGACGTTAATGTGATTCAACCTTAACCTATCCTTTACCCACCTTCACACAAACCTAAAACTCAAAAAAAACTTGTTGTCACCCTTGAACCACCTAAGAATATTTTTTTTGTAGAAATCAAGTTATCATACCATTTATCATACATATAACACTAGAATTAATCCACAACCAAGACAAATAACCTCAACATCCTTACCTTCACCAACTTTTTCTTGTCTACTGCCCCTCATTTCCCTTCGAATAGTGGAAAGGAGTATGATCTTGTTGAACAACATAATAATAATCCCGCAAAAATATCCCTATGGGACTTCATTCAAAACTTCCTGAATTATCACACCATGCTTCAAACAGCCTTACAACAAGTTGTGATCCCCTTTAATACAAATGCAATGGTAGCTCTAATTCAAGGAATGAATACGGTTAACATAGAAATTACTGTTATCAAATAGATTTACAACCTACTAAACTTAAGGTTCAACAATATATCGACACATGGGAACATTCTCATGTTATGGGTAACCTGTAGTGAGAATGAAACTCCAGAGAAGGCTGAGTTCCTAAATGGTTATCACCTAGATTACTCTACTGACTTACAGAGGAAAAGGGGAAAAGGATAACATGAAAATGAAAACACTATCCTAATGCCTTAAAAGGTGAAACACCAATTTTTTGTGATAAATATTATTGCATAACATGCAGAATTAGCTCAATAAACTAGCTTGTTTCAAGACATAACTCACACCTTTCTCATTTTCATGTATTAATATTTCATAGGAAGGATTTAGTGTTTTTAGAATTAGAAGAAGAATTGAAGATTCTCATAGCTAACTACTGATTAATACTATGTCACAACCTACAACCTACAAAAACCATGCATTTTATGTTTAGAGGTGTTAAAAATGAGGCATACATTAAGGGATTTGAGCACAAATCACAAAAACATACATAAATCATCCAACTACACATAATAAACAATTTTGAGAAGGTCAAAATCATTGAATCTTATTGAATCTCAAAGGTAAAATATTGTAATACATGTTTGTAAATGAGTTACAAAAAAATGCAGATTTTTCTACCAAGGACTCCCAAAGTCACAAAGTAGAGAAAGGGAAAATTAGAGCTGAGTACAAATGAGTCAACTAAGTGACTATATCCATCATCCAAGGAGTTGCACCAAAGAAGGAACCAAAATCTTCCTTGGGTCTAATTCCTCCAAAAACACAAAAATATAGCAACTTAATCATCCCCAAAAGAGCTCCAAAGTGTGGAAAAAGTCAAGTTTAACCATGTCAAACATTAAGGCACATGAAAATGATGCCTAAATCCTCTCCATCTCTCCAAAAAGAAAGTAAAACAACCCTATATGCTCTCCCTAGGTCAACCAACCTCCTTCAACCTCCCATATGCATGCAAAAGCATAAATTTTCAACTATATCTCCTCCATGCATTCACATGGTATAATCGTATTACTTTTGCATTAAAATAACATTTGACTAAGTGATTTATAATCACATCACTTAATCAAATTTTTTTACATTTCAAAATAAATGCAAAGTGATACACATGTGGCTCGACTTATGTAGGAAATCAAATACAAGAAAAATTATATGTCCTAAACCATGGACTCCTATGTATCAACACAAATGAGGGGGCATGGAAATTCACCAAGGCATAAACAAAACATGGGAATACATTAGTTGTTTGCAAAAATTTAAAAGATAGGAAAAAATGCCTTTTCCACATATTGGCCTAACTTAGGGAAAAACAAAACCCTAAGAAAAAATGAGGGAAAACATTATATATATCCTTCATTTTGCATTTCGAAGTTTCTGGAAAACCCTACTACCATGAGGACCACATCACCATGGTTTCATGTAACTGGAGGTTTCAAGATATTTTAATGAAAATTCTATGCTTAGGCTGAGTTAGGTAAGCCTTAGTTTGTATAGACATCTCTCTTTTCTTTCTTACCAGTGAGAATAATGCTTTTTAAGCATTATTATGTAAACACGTTGAAGATATTTTAGTTTCCATGCTTTTGCTCAATCTCTTGAATTTTCTTCACATTCCTGTCCTGGCCTTCATATTATATCATTTTATGTAAAAACCTCAAGGGTTTTCTATTGAAATCCTTCCTTTGGATGATATCTCCATTCTGTATTGGTCAGCCTTTGTAGGAATTCTACATTCTCCTTTGGTGGCCATTTGTGTGTGATTTAATTCTAAAAATAGGGCTTCTCCCATAGTGTGATCATTTTCTCTTTTTGATGATTAGTTGAAATAAGAGATAACTCATCAACTATTCCACATGAAAATGCTACCCCGTGAAAGAAAAATAGGTTTGCTAAATGATTCAAAAACCTTTCATAGTATGGGTATAATTCAAAACTAAACACATTTTCTCTCTTGAAATCTTTGTAGAAGGTCCATATCACCATTCTCTATGTCTTAGTAGCAACATTATTTTGAGCTTGTTGAAACATTGCTTTAACATCCCAATTGATCACTTGTTAATACATTCCAAAAGATCACTACTTTTATGAATATTATACTCTTAGATTCTCATTCTTGTCTCTTCATGTGTGAATGATGACAACTATTATTGTAGAAATGCATAACACACCTGTGCTCCACAAAATAAATGTACCCTACCACCATCATTGCATTTTTTAAGGGTAATTTTTTTTCTCTATTATGATAGTGGCATTGTATTTAAATATCAATCACACCATTTGCTTTAGAATAATACCAAACTTTGATCCTCTATTCTTGAATTCCCTTTATATAGAAACATTATGGGTTCACTTCTCTTTTACAAAAGCTTCTCTATATTTCTTTTCTTAAGCAAAAAGAAAACATTCTATAGGATTTAATGTATGATGAATTCATGAATAAAATTACCTTTGTATTGTATTAGAAATTCAACCACTTGGAGAATTATAGTGTTCTCTCATATGACTGTACTTCTTTTGTAAAAAGACTATCCTTGATATTGGCTTAATACTTGACTATCTTAATTGTCAAGTCTTCTTAGCATCTTTCCCAAAGTATGCTTTCATGTAAGATATGTCATGCTTTATGGTC
Source organism: Sequoiadendron giganteum (assembly GCA_007115665.2). NCBI lineage: Eukaryota > Viridiplantae > Streptophyta > Pinopsida > Cupressales > Cupressaceae > Sequoiadendron > Sequoiadendron giganteum. The sequence continues at coordinate 627,064,663 of CM021102.1, forward strand.
ATTGCTTTAGTTGACCTTGAAAAGGATTTATTGTTCTCACACTACAAAGACTGTCCCATGCTTTATCACTATGTACTATCATCATCCAAGATTGTCATTGTCCATTATTTTTTTATAAATAACATCATGACTTATGTGTTTGAGTTTAAAATTACGGGTATGTGCAGGATCATGATGGGCCAAAAAGTGGCAATATGATGGGTATGTGGCTGACGACTCCTTTTTTACCCAAAATTGATGAAACAAAGGGTTTTTAAAGGATATTCTCAGATTTCCACCAATATAAATTATGCTTTACTTTGAATTTAATAAATAATTATTATTAATTTTCTATTGAATTATGACTAAAGTCCTAATTTTTATGTTGATTGAAAAACATCTATAGCTTTCAAACAGTATCATACTTTTTGAATCCAAAACATGCGTCATTGAAAAAGAAAAAAAAATTAATTTCATGAAGTTCTGACCAAGTTAAGGTGGTCAGCCATATGAGTCTTTATATTTTTTTTAAGTTGTCATAAAAAAATTATAATTAATTATTTACTTGGAAAAAAATTACAAAAAAATTTGCATCACATCGAGACATGATTCCTCTACTTATATCTAAAATCTTATAAAAAATAATTATCATTTTAATGTGGTTGGGGTGGTCAGGCAGACACCTACTTCTTATTTTTGCCCTGAAATTTAAGTACTACTGTATTGAAATTTCAATTTTTCATCAAATAGATTTTACTTTTTTGTAAATAAACCTAGTAATTTAGAAGCTACATTCAATTTTCTACAAATTATATTCTTACATATTTTTGAAATAATATAGATAACTTATTCAAATTTTTATGTCACGTTGCCTAACTCTGATTTTTTTGAATTTTTTGCCACTTAAGGGCCTATTTTCTCCATGATGATCCTGCACATACCCTTACGTTAAACTATTTCATTTTTTTGTGGTGTACAGTTACCTTCTTCAATTCACTATGATAGTCTTCTATCATATATGTTATCTTGGAAACAGGCATATACGGACTTTTGATTGAGAACTTAGACTTATAAATTTCCTTTTATCTTTCTCATACTATCTTTGGACCTTTTATGCCTTACATAGGCCCAAGACTGTTCTTATTCATGAGAATAACTATGAAATCCTTGGTGGGGAGCCTTTGAACCATGAATGTGTTGATGAAAAGGAATATCCTTATTAACAAGGTGACTATCCATCAATAATATTATCATTGTTATGCAAAAATTTTCTTCAAACGTTTCATAGATGATCCCACCTGTGATTATCCTTCTCAAATGAAATAAGAGGGTAACATGTTGGGCTCAACCCTTGTGGGAGCCCATTTTACTTCACATGTTGTTATTTTTAACAAATAGATCTTGTCATCATATTTAACATGTACCTTCATAGTGGTAAAATATGTTAGATAAAATAATAAACTCGGAAGTTGATGAATATGGATGATGATCTTTTGCTTTGTTGGTCTGAACTCAATGATAAAACAAAAAATCACTTCAATGCCTTATGATAGTACATTATATGCTTATTGAAATTGAATTTTATATTATTATAAAATGTGTCCTGATCTATAACAAACTCTTTCTCAACACCTACATGCATTTTGGAGTAATGGAGCAACCTTCTGAAAGATCAGGAGTTGTCTAGAGATGCAATAGATCAACATCCATCCTCACCACCTAGGCAATCATGGATCCATTTTCCTTTTATATGCTCTTCTATTTTTTCAAATATATAGTCTACCTTTTGTATTGTATTGAAGTAAGTTAATCCCATGGCTTGTGTGGGAAACTATACATTTGTAATTATTAATGAAATACAGTTTCTATGCTAACACTTTTTGCAATATTTCATTTGTGTACATTTCCATAGTAACTACAATTAGTTTGATAATTATTTGTGCACATATATGGAAAATAGAAAAATTCAATATGTGCCTTTTATCTTTACTTCTAAATGTTGTTCCAGCTCTACTTGTTTGAGCTAGAAGAAAAATGAGGTAACATTTTTGTTGACATCTACTATTGTTTTCCTTCTAAACTTCATGACCAGTTGTGTAGGCTTGTCCATTGGGCATAGTGTCACTTAGAAAATGAAAAATAGACTTGAAAAATAGTTATGTACACTAATAACTCAAAAAATTAGTGCATGATAACTTGAAAACTTATTCAAACACCAAAACCTTAGAGGAAAACTACTTAATTGTACTAAACAACACTCAAGGAATTGAAAACTACATCTAGAAACCTATTCTAACCTACCGTAACCAACAAAGAAGCTGGTCAAACAAAACCATTGAATTTATTTGAAAAATAACACCTATTTATAAACAACAATTGATGTATTACATGATTATGTATTGCTGAAAGAACATGAAACACATGCAGATATTCAATAGACTGTTACAATGTTTCATGAAAAATGCTAATAAACTCACTTACACCTTGATTTTGATCATGCCTATTTCTACCCTAGACTTGACAAGTGAGTTGAATTTCATCACTTTCATATGCAGCTCTAAATTCAACTTTGTATTCAATTGCATCCTCATACTTGGGTGAAAGCATGACCTTTGTTACTTCAGTGGCCTCCAAAGTAGCTAAATATCTGATTGGATAGCACCTAGAATGAACAAAATTTAAACTACCATTGTTAGTTGCTTCTCATTCTTCCTATTTCTCATGGATGTCCTGCTTTATGGCTATGTTTGGACTATAGAGAAAATAATTTGAATGCTTAGAAAAAAATAGCACTACCTTGACCTTGCATAATAAGTTTCCATGTTGATTCCTCCTCCATGGTCAATGGACAATCCTCTTCCACTAGGGTGGAAAACAACTCATCAAAACTATGAGATCTTGGAAGGCTCTTAGGGACAGTCGATCTAGCTCAAAATCCTCATTATCACTCAAGGAAGTACACTCCAAATCAAGATTTCCATCTTCAATGAAAGAAGACAAAAGTTCAAATAATGAAGAAGCCTCTTGAAACAAAATTTCATCTAATAAATCAACTTCAAGCTATGTTATACAATACAAAGGAACCTACTCCAACCAGCTATGACCTTGCAAATTAGGTTCATGGGATACTTCTTTACTTGATACAATGAAATCCTCTGTATCAGGACCATATTCTTCCTGTTTCTTCAACACTTTTTTAAAATTGTGAACTTGTTGTTCTAGTTCAACATGACTATTAACTACTTCAACCTAGTATGATTCCTTGTTATCCAACTGTGAACAAAATTGTTCAATTATTACCTCTTTATAAAGCCCAATATTAGCCTTCTCATTCATAACATGCTCGAAGATATCAAAGATCATACCTCTGTTAATGGTGTTAGGTTCAGATTTATGCTCCTCTACATGGTCTAAGGCTCCATTTCCTTGGTGATGATCATCAATCAGTGAATCACCATACTGTTTGATCTCTTCTTTCTATTTTGAAACTATTTTTAGAGTGAAAAAACTCACACCTTCATTCCAAATTGTAAACTTCTCTTCTTGGTCAACCTCTTTCACCATTTCACCTTGTTGTCCTACTGGAACATGTTCACCATCTTTTACCAAACAAGGAAGCTAATAAATTAGAGAATTCAAAGACACTTCTTGAAAGGTCTTTTCCTATCAAATCCTAGTTTTTTCTAATTTATATTCTTCCATAGATAAATGCAGAAAGTTTATCTTTATAGTCTCCTCCATGTTGAGTGAGTCGTGTTGGTCAAGAGTTTGCTCTTCTTTTTCTTTTTGGATGTTAGAGCATGGTTCCATTTTCTTGTTGATGATAGGTGGAGGAACCTCACAAGGTGAAAAGGATGGCCCTTTCCAACTTGGAATCTTAATGGTAGAAGGATCATTAGTAGGCTCACTAAAGGGCTCAAAATATTTCTCTTGTTTAAAAGTTGGGAACCTATACTTGGAAACCTTTTCATTCACATGATGATTCAACATTAAAAAGAGAGTTGAGCTAAAACTAGGAATGGAAGGAGTTGTCTATGTTTCATACCCTTTTGGCATTGAAAATTTGAGTAAGCTTGATTACCTTTCACCTGAGGATACAAAAAATTTATTTGCTCCTCTTTAGTAGATATTTCTCTTTCAATACTTTCTTCAAACTATATTCTTTTTATCACCAACTCTTGATCATAAAAAAAGGATTGATTAGCCAACTCTTGTTGTTGTGGGATAATATTTTTTTGCTTCTTGATGTCAACTAGCATCCAATATATATGTGAGAACACCTTACTAACATCACTAATCTCCACATGTTCAAGCTTTTGGCTCAAAGCCCATGACACATGGTCAAGCTTTTGGATCAGATTCAATACATTCTAGTAAGGGTGCTCTTGAGGCTGATTATGTGAATAATCATGCTGTTAGCATCAAAAACCTCTTCTTGGGGTTGATTTTTATCATACATTGGTTGATATTGAGATTGAGCAAGGATGGGAGGGTGTAGAACATGATAGGACTGATGGTAATATGTTGTTACAATATTATTTGGAATAAAACCAAAAAGTTGTTCTATGTGATATGGCTGGTAAGAGGGCATACATGCAATATTTTTATGGAATGGAGGAGAAAAACCATTGTAGTGCTAATAACTAGATATTGCAAAGGTAAAACATGGAACATGGGAAAGCCTAGACAACAAACTTAAGTACCTGGGCTGTTGAAACCAATTGATGTATGATTGGAATCACCATAATATTGTTTTTGTTTCCTTCAAAGGCTGATAATACTAAGAAAAAAACTAGACTTCTCATTATTGTGGTTTTATCAATGATACACTAGTTTTTGTGCTACTTCCCACACTCAGAGTTGCCAGATAAGCTAATTTTTAACCTATAAAAGGCCTAAATTCACTTGTTGCATATAAAAACTAGTAAAACATGTATTTTCTTAAGTTTCCTTAAATAGACAGTCCCACCAGGCGTGCAAAAAATGCTATCAACTAGATTTTCACTCTCCGAAACCTAAGGTTCAACAATCTATTGACACATGGGAACATTCTCAGGTTGTGAGTAACTTGTAGTGAGAATGAACTTCTAGAGAAGGTCGGCTTCCTAAATGGTTATCACCTAGATTACTCTACTGACTTGTAGAGGAAAAGGATAACATGAAAATGAAAACACTATCCTAATGCCTTAAAAGGTTAAACTATTTTTTTTTGTGACAAATATTACTACAGAATATGCACAATGAGCTCAATAAACCAACTTGTTTCAAGACAAAACTCACACCTTTCCTCACACCTTTCTCATGTTCATGTATTAATATTTCACAAGATGGATTTAGTGTTTGTAGAATTAGAAGAAGAATTAAAGATTCACACAACTAAATACTGATTAACACTATGTCACAAGGGTATGTACAGGATCATCATGGACAAAATAGGCCTTTAAGTGGCGATAAAATTCAGAAAATCAGAGTTAGGCAACTTGATGTAAAATTTTGAATAATTTATCTATATTATTTAAAAAATAAGTAAGAATAGAATTTGTGTAAAATTGAATGTATTTTCTAAACTACTAGGTTTATTTACAAGAAAAAAAAACAATTTGGTGAAAATTTGAAATTGCAATGTAGTGGTACTTAAATTTCAGGGAAAAAATAAAAAGTAGGTGTCTATTTGACCACCCTAACCACAATAAAATGATAATTATTTTTTATAGTATTTTAGATATAAGTAGAGGACTCATGTAGTGATGTGATGCATATTTTTTTTGTAATTTATTTCAAAGTAAATAATTAATTATAATTTTTTTATTACAACTTTTAAAAAATATAAAAACTCATATGTCTAACCACCTTAACTTCGTCATAGACTATGACGCATGTTTCAGATTCAAAAAATGTGATACCATTTGAAAGCTATAGATGTTTTTTAATCAGCCTATCAATTACGACTTTAGTCATAATTCAAATAGAAAATGAATAATAATTATTTATTAAATTCAAAGTAAAGCATAATTTATATTGCTGGAAAACAAAGAATCTCCTTTAAAAACCCTTTTCGTTTAATGAATTTTGGGTAAAAAAAGTCATCAGCCACATGGGCCATCATATCACTTAAATATCAACACTTTTTGGCCCATGATGATCCTGCACATACCCACAACCTATAACCTACATAAACCATACATTTTTGTTTAGAGGTGTCAAAAATGAGACATACATTCAAGGATTCAAGCATAAATCACAAAAACATACGTCAATCATCTGGCTACACACATTAAATAGCATTGAGAAGGTCAAAATCACTTAATCTTATTGAATCTCGAAGGTAAAATATTGTAATACATTCATGTAAATGAGTTACAAAAAAATGATGACTTTTCTACAAAGGACTCCCAAAGTCACAAAGTAGAGAAAGAGAAAATCAAAACTGAGTACAAATGAGACAACTAAGTGACTATATCCATCATCCAAGTAGATGAACCAAAGAAGGAACCAAAAGCTTCCTTGGGTTCGATGCCTCCAAAAAGCCAAAAATATATAACTGAATCATCCCCAAAAGAGTTCATAAGTGTGGAAATAGTCAATTTTGACCATGTGGCTCAACTTATGTAGGAAATCAAATACAAGAAAAAGTCTAAGTCCTAAACCATTGACTCCTATGTAATAGCCCAAATGAGGGGACATGGAAAATCACCAAGGCACAAAAAAAACCACAGGCATACATTAGTTGTTTGCAAAAATTTAAAAGATAGGAAAAAAATGCCTTTTCCACTTATTGGCCTAACTTAGGGCCAAAAAAAACCCTAAGACAAAATGCGGGAAAAAATTCTATGCATCCTTCATTTTGGATTTCAAAGTTTCTAGAAAACCCTACTACTATGAGGGTTGCACCACCATGGTTTCATGCAACTGGAGGTTTCATAGAGGTTACAAGATACTTTTATGAAGATTCTATGGTCAGACCGAGTCATGTAATCCTTAGTTTGTATAGACATTGCTCTTTTCTTTCTTCCCTATGAGCACAATGCTTTTTAAACTTTATTATGCAAAAACACTGACAATATTTTAGTTTATGTTTTTGCTCATGCTCTCAAATTTTCTTCACATTCTTGTCCTAGCCTTCATATTATGTCATTTTCTCTAAAAGCCTTGGGGGTTTTATATTTAAATCCTTCCTTTCGATGATATCTCCATTTGGTATGGCTCGACCTTTATAGGCATTCTACATTCTCCTTCTATGGCCATTTCTTTGTGATTTAATTCTAAAAATAGGACTTCTCCTATAGCATGATCCTTTTCTCATTTTGATGATTAGTTGAAATAAGAGATAAATCATCAACTGTTCCACACAAAAATGCTGCCCTATGAAAGAAAATTAGGTTTGTGAAATGATTCAAAATTCTTGCATTGTATGGGTATAATTCAAAACTAAACACATTTTCTCTCTTTACATCTCTATAGCAGGTCCATATCACCATTCTCTATGTCTTTATAGAAGAATTGTTTTGAACTCATTGAAACATTTCTTTGAACATCCCAATTGATCACTTCTTAATACTTTCCTAAAGATCACTACTTTTATGAATACGGTACTCTTAAATTCTCATTCTTGTCTCCTGATGCATGAATGATGACTGTTATTGGTATAGAAATGAATAACATAGGTTCTCCAAAAGAGAAAGGTACCCTACAACCATCATTGCATTGTTTAGGGTCATATTTTTTCTCTATTATGAGAGTGGCATTGTATTTAAATATCAATCATACTCTTTTCTTTAGAACAACACCAAAATTTGATCCTCTATTCTTGAATTCCCTTTGTATAAAAGTATTCTAGGTTCATTTCTCTTTTACAAAAGCTTCTCTATATTTATTTTAATAAATGAAAATAAAACATTCTACAGGATTTAATGTATGATGCATTCATGAATAAAATTACCTCTATATTGTATCAGAAACTCAACAACTTGGAAAATTATAGTGATCTCTCATATGAATGTACTTCTTTTGTAAAAATATTGTCCTTCATATTAGCCTAATACTTGACTATCTTAAATGTCAAATCTTCTCAACATGTTTCCCAGAGTATGCCTTCATGTAGGATCTGTCATTCTTTATGGCCATTTCTTTAGTTGACCTTCAAAATAATTTATTGTTCTCACAATACAAATATTGTCTCATGCTTTATCACTATGCACTGTCATCATTCAAGATTGTCATTGTCCATTTTTTTTTAGAAATAATATCATGACTTATATGTTTGAGTTTCAAATCACTTCAAACTATTTCATTTTTTGTGGTAGTTACCTTCTATAATTAATTGTGATAGTCTTATGTCATATATTTTATCTTGGAAATAGACATATACAAGCTTTTGATTGAGCATTTAGATTTATAAATTTCGTTTTATCTTTACCATACTATATTTGGACCTTTTATGCCTTACATAGGCCCAAGACTATTCTTATTCATGGAAATAACTATGGAATCCTTGATGGCCAACCTTTGAACCATGACTATGTTGATGAAATGGAATATCCTTATTAACAAGGTGACTATCCATCATCAATATAGTTATGGTTATGTAAAACTTGTCCTCAAAGGTTTCGTAGATGATCCCACCTATGATTATCCTTCTCAAGTAAGACAAGAGGGCAGAATACTGGGCTCAACCCTTGTGGGATCCCATTACACTCCACATGTTGTGATATTTAACAAATATATCTCACAATGATATTCAACCTATACCTATAGAGTGGAAAAATATGTTAGATAGAACAATCAACTCAAAAGTTGATGAATATGGATGATGATCTTATGCTTTGTTGGTTTGAACTCAATGATAGTGCAAAAATCACTTCAATGCCTTATGATAGTACATTATATGTTTTTTTCTCAAATTGAATTATATATGTTTAGAAAATGTGTCCTGAGCTTTAACAAACTCTTTCTCAACACCTGCAGTCATTCTAGAGCAATGAATCAACCTTCTTTAGCACTTAGGAGTTGTCTTGAGATGCAACAAATCAACGTCCATCCTTTCCACCCAGGCAATGATGGATGCCTATTCCTTTTATATTATCTTTTTTTTTTCAAATGCATAGTCTACCTTTTGTATTTTATTGAAGTAAATTAATCCCACAACTTTTGTGGGTCATTATACATTTGTAATTATCAATGAAATATAGTTTATATGCAAATACTTTTTGCAATATTTCACTTGTGTATATTTGCATAATAAGTGCAATCAGTTTGATAATTCCTTGTGCATATAAATGGAAAATAGAAGAATTCAATGTGTACCTTTTATCTTTACTTGTAAATGATGTTCTAGTTCTACCTCATTGAGTTGGAAGCAAAATCGGGTAACAATTAGTTTTCAGAAAAATTACCTCCCTCCCTTGGAGATGAGAAAGAAACATGATTCCTTCATGATAATAGACCGATTCAATATAATGTGAATAAAAAGAACCCTTGTTGATAATGGTTCAGCCCTTAATGCATGTAGTGTGAATTTTGAGATAGACTAGGCATGGATAAATCAAAAATTGAACCTGATTCCTTATCGATTCAAGCATTCAACAATGTAGGAAATAAACTACTTGATGTGATTACTTTACTTATTATAGTTGGAAAGGCTACCTTACAATATCCTTTTAATGTTAGGCCTCATGACCTTTCATACAACCTTCTTTTAGGAAGACCTTGGATTCACAAGATGCATGTTGTGCCTTCGTCTCTTCATTGTATCATGACATATGTCTATAAAAATAAAGTATACCAAGTTGAAATAGACCCTGAACCTTAAATTTTATTAAGATTTGGAAAAGGAATGACAAATCCATTAAACACATTAATTCCAACGTCAAACAAAAAACCTATGAAAGAAGAAAAATAAGAGATATAAATAGTGTCAAATTTTTTGGATGATGATTGGGGTTCCTTAGAATTCACACCCTCATTTATGGGAGAATACATAATCACAAGTAAATAATATGAAAAGAAAAAATAACCAATGGTAATGTCAATGCAGAATTTAGAAGAAAACTTAGACGCATCTACCTCATCTACTCTAGAAGAAGAGATAAGCTATACGATAAACTTTGATGAGATAGATTATCAACAACCACCATACTCACAAGAAATGGAAAGACTTTATGGAAAATTTTGAGTTCATGAAACAACTTGGTTATAATCGAAAAGGATGTGGAAAGAAAAAACAAGGCATTCGTGTTCCTATAGAACCTAATACACAAGAAATAAAAACTGGTTTTGGATATTGTCCTTCTAAGATCACGCAAGAAAAAAAAAAAGAACCTTGTTAAACATCAACACCATCATGTGTAATCCTAAAACAACTCTCACCTTGGAGCATCCCAAATTGATTGATACAACTTGTGAAGCAACATTGGAGATTTTCAAAGATGATGAAGCCTTCAAATAAATGCTAGGAGTTTATGACAAACCATTTACTCCACCTATTTAAAGCAATGTGTTACATGTGCTATGATTAGTACAAAGAAAAAATATGAAGAAGATGAAAGTAGTGAGATTGACATGAACAAGGAAGAATACAACCCTAAATTTCCAAAACAAAATGCACTTCCTTTAGGAGATACCATGGAGATAGAGATGGATATTAACAATGAGGAAAATGTGATTAAGATAGGAAAGTTCCTTGATGAGGAAGAACAATAGGACCATGCAACTTTACTTCATGACTTTCCTAAGCTTTTTGTTTGGACTTATTTGGATATGTCAAGAATTGACCCTAAGATTGTAACATACAACATAGTCCTCATGAAAAATTCAAAGACTGTTAGAAAAAAGATTCGAAAGATGAACCTTAAGATAGCTTTATTAGTTAAGGTCAAGATTGAAAATCTCCTTGAAGCCATTTTTATACATCCTATAGACTATTATCCTTGGATCTCAAACATTGTCATAGTCATGAAAATGAACAATCATATTAGGATGTGTACAAACTTTAAATATTTGAATAAAGCATCTTTAAAAGATGACTTTCTCCTTCCTAATATTGACATGATAGTAGAATTGACTATGGGAAATTCTTTGTTGTCATTCATGGATGTATTTTCTGAATAAATCAAATATTTATTAACCCTCAATATCAATATAAAACAAAATTTACAACAACTTAGGGGACATTTTGTTGGGTAATGATGCCTTTTGGATTGAAGAATGAAGGTGCAATATATCAATGAGCTATGACACTAATATTTCATGATTACATACATAAGATTTTGCAAGACTATGTTGATCATATTATAGCCAAATATTTAACCAGACAAGATAATATGAATGTCCTTCGTAAGATCTTTGAGTGAATGAAAAAATACATCAAATTGAATCTGAAAAAGTGTTTCTTTGGTGTATATAGTGGAAAACTTCTAATTTTTATCATATCTCATAGAGGCATTGAGGTGGACACAAAGAAAATCGATGCTATATAGTTAACAAGCCAAATCCCAATAATATTTCTCAATTATGCACTTTACAAGAAATAATTCAGGCTATTCGACATTTCCTAGCATCCTTAGTAGATCAAATGTTTCTATTTACACATCTACTCAAGAAATAAGTTCAATTTAGTTGGAATTATGATTGTAAATAGTTTTTGAGCGTTTGAAAGATTACCTTGCTACTATGCCTAGTTTACAACCCAATCACCATAGAAATCTCTGGTGAATGGTATGCACCGATATTTGATTATCTAAAAAATGGTACCTTTCCTACAATGAAAACTAAAAATATTAGATCCCACCTTGGAAAAATTGAATCTTATATAATTCTTGCAAATTTATTATATTAAGGTCCTTTGAGGGTCTCCTTCTTAGATGCCTTAAACAATTTGAAATCCCCATAGCACTTGAGGAAGCTCATTTGGGTGCTTGTGGCAGAAATTTTGGAGGAAGATCGTCAGTGCAAAAGTTAATTTGTATAGGATACTATTGGAGGAATATGGAATAATATTGCTTTGCATATGTTAAGAAATCTCACAAATATCAAGAACATAGTGCAAACTGATTCATGCTTTGCCTTTGAGCTTTGCACACAAGTTCCTATTTGGCCTTTCTTGGTGTGGGGCCTAGACATCATTGGAAATATTTCACCTCCTTCCTCTATTAGACATAAATTTATAATTACTATAACATTTTATTTCACAAACTGGGTGGAAGCAATTCCCATTCATTTAAAAATATCTGATGTAATATATCAGTTCATATTGGAACACATTATTGCTAACTTTGGAATTCCTTCCACTTTAGTTTCGAATAGTGTGACACTATTTAAGAACAAGGATGTGAAGAAATTATTTGAAAGGTTTAACATACATTGCTTTTGGACACCTTACTACCCACAATCTAATGGTCAACCTGAATCAACTAATAGAACCCTTGAGAAAATCTTAAGGAAAATAGTAAGCAAACAAAATGAGGATTGCCATACACAACTAATATATGCATCATGGGCCTATCATATGAATGTTAGAGCATCGATAGGGAGTAACCAATATAACCTTGTCTATTGAACTAAGGTGATAATTCCCTTAGAGTTAAAGATCCATTCATTAAGAATTTCTCTTCAAGGAATTATTGATGACAATACTTATAAGGAAAAATAGTTGCATCAGCCTCAAATGCTTGACGAACAATGCATTAATGCTCTTGAGCACCTTTAGGCTTATTCTAAAATAATGTAGTATAGTTACAATGATAATTTCATACCTCATTCATTTAATAAAGTTGATTGGTGTTATGTGAGAATCAGTGTAGTGTCAATGCTAATCCAATGGAAAAAGGAAAGTTCAACCCTAATTGGTTAGGCCCTTATATAATCGATGAAAATTATGGATCTAGAGCATATACATTATCAAAAATAGATGGCATATGTCTTAAAGATCTTATAAATCTTGTGCATATGCATCAGTATTATGTCTAATATTCTTGAATAGTGTGGATGATAAAGTAGTGGTGTGAGAGTTAGTAGATGACATTCAATGTGGTCTCGCATTGCTTCATTCTTGACAAATAATTATTTGTGTGTCTTGAATACTAACGTGATTATTTAAATTAAATTTTAATTGATTACTTTAGGTTTTATTCTTTTCAAGTTCATGTTGTGTGTTATGTTAGATTAGATCCTTATATGCATTTAATGTTCTACAATTAGATCATAGCTGCATTTAATTTAGCATTACATACATAATCATAATGTTGCTCCTAAGAGAAACTAGAATAAGGTTTAGTTAGATCACATAAAACATGTTAAATCATGGAGAAATTTAAATTAAATATTCTTACAAATATTATTGATAAATGACATTTCCATTTAACATTAAACGCATAAGTCTAAATAATAAAACATCAAATGATCATATATATATAACACAAATTTTCAACTATATTTCATCATTATATACAATGTTGCTATCGTCTATGACTACTAGATCCCTCGAGATCTAGCAATCGCCTCTATCTAGAGATAATCTATCAAGGGACAGTGGTATGCAATCATGATTGGGAGATGACAAGTGCATCTAGAGCATATTGTACACCATGTACTCATCGAATATCCTCTTGATGATCTTATGCTAGGAAATCTCTCTCTTGTTTTAGCTTGGCTACCTTTGCATGGAGTCTCTCAACCTCCATTGAACCTCAAGATGATCGAATATCCTCATAGGAAACCTCAACTCATTTTGTGCACCTAATGGTACCCTCATATGCTACCCTCAATCTAGCATATGGTTTGAACAACTCTAGGTCCTGCTCCCTGATGGGTGGAGGCATGTAGTTTGTGGCCTCATATTTGAGAATGGGGCCACTATCTCTATATTGACCTTTCAATATTGGTCCTATAGATCTCTCACATCGCTTGCAAGATAGAAATTATAAAGATAATCAGCACACATCATGATATATATAGTAATAAAATTAAAACATTAAACATGAACATAAGTATCAACATAACAAAAAATAAAATATCATCACCTAGATCTATGGCTAGTTGTGTAAAGACAACCTCCTCTTATTTAGGAGGTATGGAGGATATGCTAGCATCTCCATGACTGTAGGTGTTGGTGCATGTTATAGCTGTTGACTGTGATCTAGTCACATGAGTGGGAGTTGGCTCTCTCCACTCACAACCTACTAGATCCTCATCTAGTGTATCATCGCCCTCGCTCATCAGTTTCTCCTCCTCCTTGTTCTCCTCCTCATCCTCCTCTTTCTCGTCATAATCAGGGTCTACAACCTCTTCTACATATGTGAGCCTTGTATCCTCATCTCTATCCTCCTCCTTGTCTCTCTGATTTAAGAGGATTCCTACATAGCCTGTCACCTCGTCCATCAAGAATACAATAGTGTTTCATGTTGCTACGCACCAATCCTTGCATGCATCTATGACACCAACATAATTAGTGTTAGAGACCAATGGAATATCATGATCCTCGTAATTAGAGTCAGTATAGATGATATCATCAGTGGTAATCCATCTCATATCCCTAGGTCTCTAAGCACTCTGTACTGATAGCCTGAAGAAAGGTCATGCGACTACTGGTACTTGTATCTACCCAAAGTGTCACATGAAACAATCATAGTAGAAGGTTTGTGCTACATAATCATGTATGACTAATACAAAGTGTCAGGGATAGAAAACACCCAACTATGATGCAAATACCCTCTAGCACTTAGGTTTCAACAAACTTCCACAAACTATGGTGAATTAGGCACTTTTCTGTCAAAAGGCTAGTAGCCTTACCCGGTAGGACTGTCAATATAAAATATGCATGGAGGAAGTTCAAGACACCAAACCTATGGATTTAGACATCCAAAATTAACCCCTACAAAGTTCCAAAACCTTTCCTCTTGACTATCAAGGCATCACTCACAATGGCCCTTTCTACCACTACTCCAAGAGGCCTAATTCACAGACCTACACCTGGGTCTTGATTACCTAGGCTCCCCCCTTCACCCCAAATCCAAAAAACAAACTCCTACAGGTTTTCCACACCTATTACCATCATTCCTAAGTTCCCTTCAAATAGATTCTTCAAAATCAAACAAAAACTCACTTTTTTGCTTGTCACATGGGCTTGCCACATAGAGATGTCAAGCCAGAACATTGCACCATTTGCCTCCAAAGTGATTTCTGTTCTCCAAGACCTCTAATACATAATATTTAACCATACTAACTTCCATCCCACCAAGATTTTGCAATGCTATAGTGTGGGAATGGAAGATGCATCCATATTTTGCTCAAAACCTTGATTTTAAGGGTTTTCAAACCACCCGGGAGTAAAATTAAGATATCTCCCTTATTACTCAATGAAATCTGACCACTCCAACTCCAAAAGAAATATTATTCAATTACCTTTCCAAAAATTACATGCTTCAATCATAAAAAAAAACTTCCAAATAGTACCAAGCACAGGATCAGCAAATTCTACAAAAAAACATGGGATTTATGACCACCCGGTAGTAAAATGGGTATATCTCACTCAATTCTCAATGAAATAACACAATTCCAATGCCAAAAGAAATTTTATTCAATTATCTATCCAACCATTATAGGCTTAGAGAGTGAAACAAAATGTACAGTCCATATAATGTACAGGATCAACAATTTCTCAATGAAAAACTCAAAAGAAAAACAACTTCTCCTTTGAAACTCCTTCCCAACTTGTTGAACAGCCTCTCCTTCGAGATATTACAACAGTATATCATGTTACCACCTTCAACCTACCTCTTGAACCGACCAACTACCATAACCACCCTTTGTTAGACTCCTAAGATGGCAATTTTGCCAATTTTGCTCTTTAATCACTAGCCCATTACAACTTGTCTTTATAAATTCCTCCTAACTGATCTATTAAGCCCTCTAATAGATTTAAAATGGTCACTGAGACCTTATTATCAAATAAAACATGAAACCCCAAACCTACACTATAGCCTATGCACCTAGCTCATATTGCCAACATGGCATAAAAATGGGCAACTCATGACATGCAACTTATTTCATCATATTTTGCATAAATTTTTAGAAGTCTTCAAAGTCACTTGTTGAACCTTCAAGGTCTACCTCTCTATATTTTCCAATTATAGGTGCCCTTGCACCATACACCCCTCCATAGAGAAACTCTTGTCCCAAGAGTGAAAATCTTGTTCTTTACTTCCATAGTGCTGCTTTATGCATATCCAAACCTGCAACTTGCCTTTGTCTCACTCCTGGATCAAAACTGAAAGACCTCCTAGTCCTCACACCTGTAAATAAACAAGAATTAGTAACATAGTGTCCTAGCTTCCTCCTTACTTCAGCTCCATACTTGCACCAACCCATTTGTAGTTGCATACTTTGTCCTCTTCTTACTATCTTCAGACCTTTGCTCTTTTGTCCCTTGATCTCTTCCCTTACGGTGATTAGACCTTGTTCACTGTCATTGCCTTGTACCTCTATTTTATCAGACTCACCAGTCCTTATACCTACAAAATTCTTCAGCCCTTCACCATCACTCCTGCTGATAGGACACACAATGGTCCCCATAGTAATCTCAACCACCTTTGGAAACATTCCACCTTGTTTGTCATGCTTATGCATCATCCTTCCTACCTTCTCATTGACTGTATTAGACCTAGATGTAAAACCATCATGCTCTCCTTGCAAGACCAAACTCCCTACTGTCTTCTCATTATTCACCTTAACTAAATCAGACCTAAGCATGAGTGTCTTCTCTGCCAATTACAAAAACACACTTCCTGATGTCTTAGCACCATTTGTAGGTGTTCTCCTCACTATCATAACTCCACCAACCTACTGTCCTCAGGCCTCAAAAGCTCCTTATTGTCAAACAACACTACCTTAGCCTTACCTTTATCCCTTACATTTGTCTTCAAGGGAAGCAGCTTAAAGGTTTTGTCCTCCTTCTTGATGGTGTATGTGTTCTCCCAACCATCATACATAGACCTCCTGTCAAATTGCCAAGGCCTCCCCAAGAGCACATGGCAACAATCCATTAGCAAGACATCACATAGGACCCTATCATTATATTCCCCAATTTTAAAATCAACATATGCTTGCTCTTTTACTACCAAGGTTTGATTATCATTTACCCAAGAGACTCTATAAGGTGCTTCATGAGGTAATTTTTCCAAACACAACTTGTCCACCATTTCCTTAGACACTAGATTATCTTGAGAACTAGAATCAATGACAACTTGACACTCTTTACCTTTGCTTTTGCATGTAGTTATGAATAGGCTCCTTCTTTGGCTTGAATCTTCCTCCTTGGATGCTTGCAACATAGTACTTCTTATCATGAGTGTCTCTCCTTCTTCCGATGTAAGGTTCACTATAGGTGTAGTCACACTCTCTTCATCCTCATGCACTAATTGATTCCTCCTTTCTCCACCATGAGAGCTTGAGCCTTGTTTTTCTGGGCACTTAAAGGCTGGGTGTCCAGGCTGGTTACAATTATAGCATCTTCCTGAGAACTGATATGATCCTCTTCCTCCACTAAATCTGCCTCTTGAACCTCTCCATCCACCTCTTGAATCAGATTTCTCTTGATCCTTTTTGTCATCTCCTTGGCCTTCATTGTTTGTCCTTGAACTAGGATTGAATCCCCTTCCTCTAGAAGTGTTACCTCTTCCTCTTGTTGCCTTCTCTTGTCTCCTCTTTAGCTTTTCTTCTGGCCTCATTTCCATTTGAAAGCATTGCTCTATTGATTTTGGTGCCATCATGCTGATTTCATCCTAAATGTTGAACCTCAAACCATTCAAGTACCTTGCATTCATCTCTTCCTCATCTTCTTCATGTTTACCCCTTATGCTTAGCCTATAAAACTCTTCAGTATATGCTTGTACATCTAACTCTTTTTGTCCAAGATTTTGCAATTTCTTAAGCAATTGGATACTGTAATCAAAAGTAAGAAATTTACCTTTTATCTTTGCTTTCATCTTCTCCCAAGAAATGATCTTGCTCTTGCCTTTCTTCCCCCTATCTTCTTGCACAAAATTCCACCATACCAAAGCGTGTCCTTTCAGTTTTGTTTTTGCTCTCTTCACTTTATGTCCTTCATCAACATCTTCACTATAAAAGTAGTTCTCCAAAGCCCTATCCAATCCAAGAGCTCTTCACTATCAAGTTTTCCTCCATACATAGGCACATCCATTTTTCCATGTCCATCCTTCTTCACAGCCTTCAGTAGCTTCATTGTTCTAACATCATCTGGATCCATCTCTTCTTCTTCACCAGAGGTCTCTTCCTCTTCAGACTCACTTTCTTCCAGTAGGGTCCTTCCCTTAGACTTTATTGCAGCCATCTCCCTTTTTCAGTGTATCTATATCCTTCTCATGAGTGTCCAACTTCCTTGCAACAACATTGTTTTTAGGAGGCATTTTGTTCCCTCTAACTATCTTCTTCTTCCTGCACACAAACTCCAATTCTGATCTCCAAAAAGACCTACTCCCTTGCTCTGATACCACTATGGTGTAGATTTTCAGGGATAGAAAACACCCAACTATGATGGAAAATACCCTCTAGCACTTAGGTTTCAACAAACTTCCACAAACTATGGTCAATTAGGCACTTTTCTGTCAAAAGGCTAGTAGCCTTACCAGGTAGGACAGTCAATATAAAATCCGCACGGAGGATATTCAAGACACCAAACCTATGGATTTAGACATCCAAAATTAACCCCTACAAAGTTCCAAAACCTTTCCTCTTGACTATCAAGGCATCACTCACAATGGCCCTTTCTACCACTACTCCAAGAGGCCTAATTCATAGACCTACACCTGGGTCTTGATTACCTAGGCTCCCCCCTTCACCCCAAAGACAAAAAACATTATCCTAAAGGTTTTACACACCTGTTACCATCATTCCTAAGTTCCCTTCAAATAGATTCTTGAAAATCAAGCAAAAACTCACTTTTTTGCTTGTCACATGGGCTTGCCACATAGAGATGTCAAGCCAAAACATTGCACCATTTGCCTCCAAAGTTCTTTCTATTCTCCAAGACCTCTACTACATAATATTTAACCCTCATACCTTCCATCCCACCAAGATTTTTCAATTCTATAGTGGGGGAATGGAAGATGCATCCATATTTTGCTCAAAACCTTGATTTTAAGGGTTTTCAAACCACCCGGGAGTAAAATTAAGATATCTCCATTATTACTCAATGAAATCTCACCACTCCAACTCCAAAAGAAATATTATTAAATTAAATTTCCAAAAATTACATGCTTCAATCATAAAACAAAACGTTCAGATAGTACCAAGCATGGGATCAGCAAATTCTACAGAAAAACATGGGATTTATGACCACCCGGTAGTAAAATGGGGATATCTCACTCAATTCTCAATGAAATAACACCATTCCAATGCCAAAATAAATTTTATTCAATTATATATCCAACCATTATAGGCTTAGAGAGTGGAACAACACGTACAATTCATAAAATGTATGGGATCAACAATTTCTTAACGAAAAAACTCAAAAAAAAATAGCAACTTCTCCTTTGAAACTCCTTCCCAACTTTTTAAATAGCCTCTCCTTTGAGATATTACAACAATATATCATGTTACCACCTTCAAACTACCTCTTGAACTGACCAACTACCATAACCACCCTTTGTTAGACTCCTAAGATGGCAATTTTGCCAATTTTGCTCTTTAATCACTAGCCCATTACAACTTGTCTTTATAAATTCCTCCTAACTGATCTATTAAGCCCTCTAATAGATTTAAAATGGTCATTGAGACCTTATTATCAAATAAAACATGAAACCCCAAACCTACGCTATAGCCTATGCACCTAGATCATATTGCCAACATGGCATAAAAATGGGCAACTCATGACATGCAACTTATTTCATCATATTTTGAATAAATTTTTAAAAGTCTTCAAAGTCACTTGTTGAACCTTCAAGGTATACCTCTCTATCTTTGCCAAGTATAGGCACCCTTGCACCAATGACCAGTAGAAATTTATCCATGTCCAGTCTCCTCAACTATCAAGTCTCATCCAACCACTGAGGCATCAGTTGGTATGGTCTCTATAAGATCTCATCCTGATCTAGTCGGTCAAATATGACCCTCAAAATGTGTAAATATTTGTACTACCATAACCTCCTTAGAGGATAACTAAATGCATGAGGGTATCCTAGGGCTAGTATTGACGGAAACCCTGTCAGCCTAGTGCATGTGATATGCTCCAAGCACCACACTTGTAGTAGTGTACAATGCACCATACTATCAACCTCATGGTATGCAAACCACCCTAGATAATAATACAAGTGTGCAAGGATGCTTCACCCCCAAGAATATATGGTTCTCTACTATTCCATCTATCATATCCTGTGAACTAGTCCTCCATCTAGATGTGCTCCCTAACCATTAGGGATGACTACTAGCGCCACTATGAAAATCATAATCTATACCAAAAGTGGTGCTTGCAACTAAAGTAGCCATAATAGCTCAATGTGTGGCCCCACAATGTCATCTAGAATCAGACCTCCAAGACAAAACTATATATCATATTTCATATCACAAAATCACCAATCCCCTAGAAAATGGACTCTCGCGCCTTGAGTTAGAACTCAAAATAGTGTGATGTACATCCTCTAAGGTGATCGCCATATTACCTTTTGGAAAATGAAATGTCTAGGTATCTGCATCCCACCTCTCAATCATTTCCATCAACATAGTATCATGATACCCCATGGGGGGCATGAGGTATGCCCAATATAATCCTATGCTCTGTAATATATGTGTGTCCTCCTTTGATAGTGTCGGGGCTAAGTCTCGTAAGTGACAAAATTGTCTGCTACTGAGACGTCGTGATTGAGGTGACATCTAACAAAAGAGAAAAAATGTCATATAAGTATTCTAAAATCTTAAATCTATACAATCAAAAATTGAAAAAATTGTACTAATGTTGTTCTAATGTACTTTTCTAAGGGTCCTAGACACTTTAGTTCCCTTTTGGGACACTTCGTGAAGAAACGAGACACTTTGCAAAAAAGTGGGACATTTTACGATAAAAGGAGACACTTTGTGACAAAAAGTGGGATAGTTCGTGACAAAAAGGGGACAATTTTTGAAAACATGGATGCTTTGTAAACTTTTCTTCCAATGCCCTAAATCAACCTTGAAATGTATAAGAACATAAAATAAATGTGTAAGGGAAAAGCTAAGGTAGAAAAATCATCTCACCTGATGTTATAGCTCACCCTGGGCTACCTTCTCCCATAGGACATCTAGACTCGGAGGCTCATACTCTCATCGGCTTGACATCTTCAATCACTCTCCAACAAAAACAAGCTACAAGAAGGTAAAAGATAAAATGAGTTCAAGTTACTTCACTTTTTACTCTTATATATGTTAAAATTAGGGTTTTACTATATTAGGGTTAAAGAGTGACTTTCATTGAAACTAGCATATAGGGGGCTAGATAACTCCATTTTCAACACCGTTTGTTGCATTTGAATCATTATTTTGCTCTGGTTTGCATCAACTGTCTATTATCATGTGGTATGGTACTTGGAAATACCCTATGATAATACTTATCCAACTTGGTGTGGTTAGATTCCTACCTTGATTCCTTCTCCTTAAAGTAAGCAGAATCAAGGGGGGCATACATCTACCCTCAAATTTGATTTCAAGAAGTTAGATAAGAGGATTTTTGGACGACTAATGAATTTTTGTTGCAGGATGTGGTTCCTAACATTGTGGTTTTGTAGATAGCTATAGTAGGGGATTCATTCTCCCACATTATGAGTATATTTTTTTGTAATAAAGTCTATTGTTTAGATTCCTTTAGCTTACATATGCACATAGATTCATATGGGTGCTAAATTGGGGTGTTGAAGATAGATAGTTTCATTTAGATATAAATGATGATTGCATTTATTCATCATCATCATTTATATCGACATCTCCAAAATTGCAAGTATATATTTGATCTACATTTAGAGGTCGTTAATTGTAGATTATTGGAATTTCCTGTTTCATATAAGATCCCAATCAAGCATCATTATTGGTGATCATTTTCAGATTGGATATTAATTGTTTTGTTCAAAATAAAGTCAGATTGAACTTAGTAAACATTTATGTTTATTAAGCAAACTAACACTGATTGATGATCAAGTGTTTGGTTAAGATGGAGGGGCACATCCATGAGAGATGTCCCATGAGTGGACATGCCTCCACCTCATGGAGAGATGTTTGCTCATGGGACCTGTCTCCCATTTATGTATATAATGAAGATCCAATCCACAAAAGAAAACATCGAAATCAATAAATGTTCTACTCTTGTAAATTGAATATCATAAGGAGAAATCCAAAATTGTTGAATTAATGATAGGCTTTAACATGGTATTAGAGCCAAGTTAAAAATTCACAAGTCTGAATTTTTGATCTATATCCCCTTCAGACGCACAATCCAAACTGGTGCGACATCATTCCTAAAGAGCCTTATCTATCACAAACTAAGAAGAGTTGTTGGGCTCTAGCCATCCCTTGCATGAGCATCACCCGCTCACTTCCTAGAAAATCACACCTATAGCACTCTCTTCCCACATCCAATTCCTTGTTGGGAGTCCTCTACATGGATTGTTGAAAGCCAAGGTTTTCACTATAGTAGTAGGAGGATTGAAATCATTGAATAGGTGGGAGCCGACATAGGAGAGTCCTAGAGGAGAAGTGACAACCTTACTAGACATGCACAATCATTAGCAGGACAAGATCGAGTCTAGAATCAGTTTTTTTCAAGGGACACCCATTAAATGTGACTCCAACTCTCCTAAGTGTGAGTTGATTCTGATTGCCACCATTGTTCATCGCTATACTCTCAGACAGTCATGTATTTCATAACTTTCGGGAATCAAGATCACTACAGTGGCACGAATCACTTTGGACTGGAATGAATTTCACCCCAAATAATATTGTCAGGCCTTGCTTACCATAGTGTCATTACTCTCAAGGAATCCTAATCGGGCATGGACAAAAGTAGGAGAAAATATTATAGAAAGATACGATGATCTATACATAAGTACAAAGCTTAATACTTTATCAAGGCATCGATATATATTGATACCACTCTCTATGAAAGATCGAATGGCACCATTATATTCAGAGAAGGCATCTCACATCTAGCGCAACAATAGAATTGAGGACAAATACCACTTGGGTGCCATTCTCTCCTATGACTGTCACCATCAGAGAAATAAAGGAGTAAGTCAAATACTTGGATGTATGTGTCGATTGGAATTTTGTTGACATCTGGGTGCCACTAATTAATATCCTTGAAGCTAGTATAGGAGCCACCGAGCTTGGCTGAAGTAATATAAAAGAGATAAGTATCTTTAATTTGAATAATGGTGAAATTAATAATAGTACCATGTTATATAATTTTGTTGATGACATAGAGAATAATGAATCATGTGTGTCTCTAGCTATTTTTCTCCATTTGCATTGTTGTACTAATATATAATATACGATTACAATAATGATGCTTGCAACAATTATTGAGTTTTATAGGTGATTATGATTTCTTGATATAAAAACCAATAAATTTATGAATTCTTTCATCCTATGATTGATCAGGATAAATGGGAAAGAATCTTATCTGAACACTAGACCATCACAAAAGATATCTTCAAGAAATTAGGTAAGATTCAAGGGTTCCCGACTAGGGGACACTACAGTTTTGCATGGAACTATGATGATTGTTGAGTGTATGTTGTCATGGTTGCATGTAAAATAAGTTGTTATAGTCTGATATATTTTCTTAAATGTAAAGAGTCGAAAGAAATCCTTAAAAGGTTGAAGGAGTTCAAAGCTCTTACATAAAACTTTTTCAGGAAGAAAATCAGAATACTGAGAACAGATAATGGGAAGGAATACACCTTAGAAATTTTTAAGGAATTTTGTGTAAATGCAAGGGATTAAGAGGGATTTTACTGTAGCCTACAACCCACAATAAAATGGTGGGGTGAGAGAGGAAAAATAGAACTATTATAGAAGCTACTAGGGCAATGTTGTACGATCAAAACATAGAAACTTCATTTTGGGCAGAAGCCTCTAGGACAATTGTCTATATTCAAAATAGATGTCCCCACTCACATCTAGATAAAAAAACTCTCAAAGAAGCATTTACTGGTGTAAAACCTGACATAAGTCACTTAAAGATCTTTGGTTGCCATGTCTACATTCATGTACCTAAGGAAAAGAGATCTAAATTAGAACCTACTGCAAAGAAAGGGATATTCGTGGGTTATAGTGAAACCTCAAAAGCTTACAGAATATATATATCTGGTCAAAAAAAAATTGAACTAAGTAGAGATGTCATCTTTGAGGAAGACATTGCTTTCAAAAAGGAAAATATTTCTAGTGATAGAGAAATTCAATATTCTTCTAAAGTCGTAGAGGAGGTTCCTGAGCCTGAGATTTAGAGGGAGTATTCTGAAGAAATATTAAATGAAGACCAAAATGCTCCAGAAGTAAATCCTAATAACAATAGCAAGAGGATACCACTTTTCACTAGAAAGATGATTGAGGAAGCTGAGAATTATACCGCACCCAAAGGAACTTTTAAAGAAAGTAAGAGACCCAAAAGATTATCTAGCTATCAATCCTTAATGAATGAGATCATTAGTTTAGAACCAACCAGGGTTACGGAAGCTCTCAAGCATCAAGTATGGAAAGATGCTATGATAGAAGAGTATCAATCCATTTTGAAAAATGATGTATGGAATATAGTACCTAGACCAAAAGATAAATCTATTGTCTCTTCCAAATGGCTCTTCAAAATCAAACATGTTGCTGATGGCAGTATAGAGAAATTCAATGCATGCTTTGTTACCAGAGGTTTCTCACAAAAGGAAGGTATTGATTATGAAGAAATATTTGTACATGTTGCCTGATACACCTCTGTGAGAGCAGTAATAGCTATTGCTACAACTAAAAGCTAGAAAATCCATCAAATTGATGTGA
Organism: Sequoiadendron giganteum; assembly: GCA_007115665.2. Classification (NCBI taxonomy): domain Eukaryota; kingdom Viridiplantae; phylum Streptophyta; class Pinopsida; order Cupressales; family Cupressaceae; genus Sequoiadendron; species Sequoiadendron giganteum. The sequence goes on from CM021102.1 coordinate 627,089,662, forward strand.
AAACTGCCTTCTTGAATGGGACCATTGAAGAAGAAGTCTTTTTAGAGCAACTTGAAGGCTTTGTGATACATAATGTAGACTCACATGTATGCAGATTGAAGAAAGCTCTATATGGACTTAAACAGGCCCCCAGAGCCTGGTATGAAAGAATCGATAGTCATCTTTTGAAACTAGGATTTTTTTCAAGAATGATGTAGATCCAAATTCTATCTTAAGGTAATTAAAGGTGATATGTTAATTTTAATTTATATGTTGATGACCTACTAATAAAAAGGAGAAGATCAACTTATTACTCAATGTAAGAAAGACTTGACTTCAGAATTTGATATGAAAGATTTGGGAATTTTACATTACTTATTGGGGTTAGAAGTCTAGCAAAATAAGATGGTATCATTTTAAATCAAGGAAAATATACTATTGATATCCTGAAGAGATTTTGGATGTTAGACTGTAGACCCAAGTCTACACCTATGGAAACCAACTTACACAAGTTGAAAGAAGCAGCAACAAAATATAAATTTGCAGATCATGCTCTCTATACACAAATGATTGGATCATTAATGTATTTGGTCAAACATCAAACCAGATATTTTCTATTGTGTGAATGCTCTAAAGCCATTTTTTGTATGAGCCTAAATAAATACACCTTGTTGTTGTGAAGCATATATAAAGATACCTTCAAGGTACCATTGGTTATGGTCTTAAATACAGGAATGCCAACCTAGATTTACATGGATACTCTAATTCAGATTGGGCTGGAAGTGTAACCAATCAAAAAAGCACATAAGGATGTTGCTTTAGTTTAGGATTGGCTATGACATCTTGGATCAGCAAGAAACAGTCTTCAGTGGCACAAACCTCAACATAAGCTAAATATATTGCAGCCTCTATGGGAGCAAGAGAAGCAGTATGGCTCCAAAAAATTGGTTGTGGGATTATTCGATCAAAGCATATAGAGATTTCTTACAACTATGTGAGAGACATGGTCGAAAGGAATGTGATCCAATTGGAGTATATTAGTACAAATGATCAAACAACAAACATTCTCACCAAGCCTCTCTCCAGAGAAATTTGAACACTTTAAGAAGAAACTTGGTATGGTTGAAATGTAATTTTTTATTGAGATTGAGATTCAAATTGTTTATTTTGTACTAATGTATTTAAAAGATGCTTAATGTGTAAACTCTTTTATCATGTGTGTGACTCCATGAATTTATAGGCCCTCTCTCCCCCTGTGTACATTATTTAAAGGTGACTATCTTTCTAATAATGAACACTTGTATTTGTCATTGTAAAGTGATGGATCTACAATTATTAGTTGAACTATCATGATAGATATCATGTGACTTGATATCTATGGATATGTCATGATAGTATCTTGTGGATATTTTAATAGATATCATGAGACTTGATATAAATTGAAAATCATTATGATCCTTACAATATATTCATGGCAGATATGTATATATCCATGGACATGCCATGATTTACTATTGTAGATATCATGTGACTTGATGTTAGTGAACATACCATAATGAAGATGTGTTATGAAGAATGTCATGTGACTTGACACTTTGAGAAGTATAACATATCTTCTGATATCACGAGTAAGGTGATATAATTTTATGCTTGTTTTGGAGTTATCTTCCCTAGCTAAGAGGGAGTATTGAAGATATATAGCTTTGGTTTAATATAAATGATGATTGCATTTATTCATCATCATCATTTATATTGACATCTCCAAAATCGCAAGTATACATTTGATCTGCATTTAGAGGTCATTAATTTCAGATTATTGGCATTTCACGTTTCATATAAGATCCCGATCAAGCATCATTATCGGTGATCATTTTCAGATTTGATATTAATTGTTTTGTGCAAAATAAAGTCAGATCAAACTTAGTAAACATTTATGTTTATTAAGCAAACTAGCACTGATTGATGATCAGGTGTTTGGTTAAGATGGAGGGGCACATCCATGAGAGATGTCCCATGAGTGGACATTCCTCCACCTCATGGAGACATGTCTACTCATGGGACATGTCTCCCATTTATGTATATAATGTAGATCCGATCCATAAAATCAAACATTGAAATCAATAAATGTTCTACTCTTGTAAATCGAATATCATAAAGAGAAATCCAAAATTGTTGAATTAATGATAGGCTTTAACATGGGGCTAGATGTAATGATGGAAATTTTACTCCCTTCTTGAACATAGTGCAATTTATCATTTAATCTAGACTTATTTTAGAGCCCTTGCATTAAAATCCCCTTGAATCCATCATTAATAGGCCCCTAAGACCTTTTATTTCATATCTCGAAGCTTAATTCAAATACAACCCAACAAAATCCACAAAACATAGAAAATTATAACAACCTGCTTTGAAAATATAAGCTCAGACTTGTTGATTTAAAAATTTGACAAGGTAACAACCTTTATGGGAAACTTAGTTAAAGGGGGGACCTGTTGCACTAAACTAAGTGACCTCTAGGTTTCTAAAGAAGCCAACTTATTCTATAATTTGGGGGGTGAAAAGGGGATAGAAATAAACAAATATAAAATAAATCTAATCTAAGTCGATGCACCAAAAAGTAGATATGGGTACAATAAACCTATCTTTAAGATATGATTTAAGGGTCATTCCATAATCTACTATGTCTCAGAACAACAAAGATAAAAATCGAGATCTGAACAATTTATTCAATGACACAAAAGAACTTCCACATATCCATTGGAAAGAATATTTGAAGAAATGATCTTAATCAACTAGATTATATTAAAAAATTGTGAAGTCTACAAACAAATTTCTCAATACAATAAAGGCATATTATACAACTTTATCATATATTCAACAAGCAGAAAGGCCGAACAATGGCACAATCTACAAATCTCATTCAATAAGGTAAAAATAATACAAGAGGTTTGATCTTCCCACAAATTTCTCTGTAAATTATGGACCCCTAATTCTAGACAAGAAGTAGTATTTATATTTAAAAACCCACCACCTAGTGAGCCAATAACAGAAAAAAGTTCCCCAATCATGAGAAATGATGTATTCAATAATGATTTCCAATGGCCATTACAACGGAAAAAGATTTGAGTCACGAACATGGTCACCCTCAAGCCAGATGCATCCCTTGTGAATGATGCTAGTGTTATAAGCATAATAAAGCATTGACACACATCGCTCAATCCCAATGGTAGTTGGAAAATGTGGCAACAATGGTGAGGTTGTTGCTTGCTTGGTAAAGAAATAGTGAAGCCCTTGGAATATCCACGTGGAAATAGGTCGGGGCCGTTGGTTCATTCATTTGTTCTTGTGGTGAATATCTATGCGATGAGGACACGTGGAGATATTCCTTACAAACGACATTGCTAGTGGGACCACTACCATCATTTGCAAGTGATGCATCTGGCTCGTGGGTGACCATGTTCATGGATTGACTCTTTTTATGTTGTAATGGCTGGGGGAAATCATTGATGTATACATAATTTATCATGATCAAGGAATATTTTCCTATTACTCGCTCGCCATGCGGTAGGTTTTTAGATATAAATACTACTTCTCTAGAAGTAGGGGTTCAAAATTTGTAGAGAAATTTGTGGGAAGATCAGGCCTCTTATATTATTTTTACCTTATTGTATGAGATTCACAGATTGTGCCATTGTTTGGCCTTTCTAATTCTTGACTATTTGATAAAGCTGTATACTTTTCCTTTATTGTATTGAGAAATTTGTTCACAAACTTCTATAATTTTAATATAATCTAGCTGGTTAAGATCCTATCCTCGAATCTTCTTTTCAATGGATATGTGGAAGTTATTTTATGACATTGAATAAATTGTTCAGATTTCCATTTTTATCTTTGTTGTTCTAAGACATAGCAGATTGCAGAACAACCCTTAAATCATATATTAAAGATAGGTTTATCGTGCCCATATCGACTTTTTGGTGCATTGCCTTAGATTAGATTTATTTTATATTCATTTCTTTCTATCCCTTTCACCCCCCAAAGTATAGAAGAAGCCAACTTCTTTAAAAACTAGAAGGTCGATCAGTTTAGCACAATAGGTGCCCCCTTTACTTGAGTTTCACATAAAGGTTGTTACCTTGTCAATTTTTGGCATCAACAGTTTCTTTTTTCTAGCACCCCTAGTGGGACAACTCAAATGTATCTAAATCAAAACAGAGTGTATGAGCCAGCAATGCATTACTGGGTCTCAAATAGAAAATAATCCTAGTTCATTAGTACCTTCGCTAGTAATAGTAGGAACCCAAACTCGTCCAGTAAACTTTTTGATCCCTCCACTAGCCATGTTGAAAATTTCAAACATAAATTATATGGCTTGGGATGCCAGAAGTCCCCTTGTAGCCACAATTGTGCCCACCGTTTGGGCCCCTATCCTAGTCTCTGCACTCTAAAAGCTATACCTAAATATATCAAAGATGGCTCAAGAACACCATTCGAACATCTGCAAGATGTAGCGGATGTGTGTTTAGTGCATGGAGTTAGAGATCAAAACATCATGCTAACATTTCTCATGGCCTCCTTCAGAGAAAAATAATTAGACTGGTATCGCACTCTGTCGGCTAACACTATCGGCACCTGGGACCAGCTTGGAGATCCTTTCTATGAAATATTCTTGAATGATGGAGATAGGTCTTCACTAAACCATCAATTGGAAACAATAAAGTGGGCCCCATCTAAAGTCATGATTGACTTCAATTCCTGATTTCATATGACTTGGCACAGAATCCAAACTTCTATCCATCCACCTATTGAATTGGTGTTAATGTTTGACTTGAAATCCATCAACGTCGATATCTCAATGATGATCTAGTCTCTTGGTGAAACCACACTACCCAATGCATACATTGTAGTAGTCAAGGAGGAAAATAATCTAATCGACACCGAAAAGTTGCTGTCTTTGCCCAACATTCCTACAGTTCCCGCAGTATCTGCTCCTACCCAAGAGATGCCATCTACCAGGGCACCCGCACCTACTCCATCTTTGTACACATATCCAAGTGCACCACAAAATGTTTCTTCTACATTTGACTCTTCGAAGGACGAGATGAGTGACATAAGAGAATTGTTGCAGAACCTAGCAAATGAAGTAACTACTATCAAGCACAACCAAGCCACTCCTCCAAGACCAATCTACAAAAATTATCAAGGCGTAAGACCTTCCTACCACCAGAACCAATATCAGGGAGGTGCATGCACAAATCCACAAGCTTAGAAAACTAGTCAAATAGTGTTAGTACCCACTCTATTCAGGAGCTGCTCAAAACCAGTACAAGATGTGAGCTAACCACAAGGAAGAAAAACCTTGCCAAAGATATCAATCCCTGGTGCTTCCCCTGCGATGATGCGTATATGCCTTGAAATTGTTTGCATGGAAATTCTCACCAGAAGGTGGTTGAACAACATAGCCAAGGTGTGGCACCAAACTCAAGAGGTTATACATATACCTCTCCCCAAATGGAGAATGCAGTTCTTACCACACAAATTCAAGGTATGTCCTTGGAAAAAAAAATGACAGTTCCTGATCACACCCTTTTCTCATCGATGGAAGGAGAAGAAGTAGTTTTCACATACAAGGCACCCATGTTGGAGACCCCGTAGGTGCAATCCGACTACAGCACTCAATCAAAGAGGAGATTCATGGGTGAACCAATCACCCTGTAACCTAGAAACATCCCAGATCAACCCCCTGGCCCTTCCACAATTAGTTTGCAACAACAGCCGGACAAGGAGATTGTTATAACTAGGGCCAAAGAATAGAAGCCTCCAAATCTTCCACCTTTCAATGTAGTGGAAAAATTAAAGAAATCTTCTACTACCATATCCCTTTGGAATATCTTAGCCATTCCGCATGAATAATCATTGTTGCAGAAAGCCCTCCAAGAAGATGTGGTTATCCAACTGACAAAGCAATTGCTAAAAAAAAAGGTTACTGAACCACCACCTCCGGCCAAATTTCATACAAATATTGTAGAGGATACTTCAACTGAAGTCAAAGAGGAGAGACTAAAACCTAAGCCTTTTTTCTTAACTCTCATTGTCGAGAATAAATTGCTACATAATTCCATGATTGATTCTAGTGCTAGAACCACAATCATGCCTAAGAAGATAGCAGAATCCTTAGGAATTATCTATGAACCCTTGAAGAGGGGGGTTATGCAACTAGATGGAAAAAAATTTGAAACTATAGGTGTCATCAAAGACCTCCCCTTGACTTTATTCTCCTTCCCTAGAATCACAGTTTCGCAAGATACTGTGATTATAGATGTTCCTCCCATGTTTCACCTTTGCCTATCTCAAGAATTCACCTCAAAGATAGGTGGATACCTCTCTTTAGATAGGTCGCACCTAATTAATTGGATGAAGCACATAGCTAATAAGAAGATAATATCAGAAACTCTACATTCGGAACATGTAGCCGATGAAGCCATGATCAACTTTGAAGGCACTCATACTTCTTTTTCCAAGGAAGAAACTTATGGTATCGAGCTACTCGAAGATGAGAAGGTAACAAGAGATCGGACTGACCAAGAATATGTCCTCTTGAGTGAATAGATAGATTTTGATCCTTTCAACAACTATCATGCTACCGAGTTGGGTAACTATGTAATCTATGATGAAGATCAAAAGATCCTAAAGATAGTAAAGGACCCTATGGTCGAACAAACCTCAAAGCTTTGGGCACTTCACTTTGATGGTGCAAGGTGCAAGGTTGGCGCTGGTGTCGAGATATGCTTAACATCTCCAACCAACGAAGAGATTCTCTAGTCTTTCCACTTCTAGTTTGCTTTCTTGAATAATGAAGTCGAATATGAAGGTCTTGTGCAAGGTCTAAGCCTCACAGAGTGGATGGGTGTCAAACAAATAATGTTGTTCAAAGACTCTGAACTTATAATTAATCAAGTCAAAAACATCTCTGCTACAAATAATTTATGCATGCAATCTTGCAGACATAGGGTGTGCAACCTCATTGAAGGTTTCAAAGATTTTAACATCCACACAGTGCTGAGGGAGAAGAATTCAACTATAGATCACATGGAAACAATAGGATTTTAGTTCGATCATATCCATGAATTGATTAAGAATGTACACTCTATGAGAGTGATCATCCAACCCTCCATTATAGATAAAAATCAGAGTTGGAAAGTGTTTGAAAGTGATGAACACATTGCTTCATTCATCCAACAATTGGGAGATTTTGTCGATCAGATTCAACCAAAGATTGAAGAGGCCTATGAATGGTAGTTCATTTAGTTGAGATCCAATAAAATTTTGAAAGGGCTAGTCACTCTAAAAAGTTTGTTCGACTGTGATGATGCGAGGAATGATAGGAGAAAATTTGTGGTAGATAGGGAAGACTACTCCATTGTTGAGGTCGAAGAAGGAAGAAAATTAAAAGTTGGGAAAGAAGTTCAACAACATGAAAAGGATAGACTCATGCACTTCTGCAAAAGATATGAAGGATTTATGGCCTAGTCTTATGATGACCGCAAGGTATATGACCCCGAAATCATCTATCACACTATCGAACTAACGAAAGGTACTAAACCCATCCGCTAGAAGCAAATGCCCATATATCTGAAGATTGAAGCCCTGATGGTGCAAATGTTATGAAAGTTGATCCAATCCAAGATTGTGTTTCCAATCAAGCACAACATGTGGGTATCTAACCTTGTCCTAGTATGAAAGAAGAATCGATACATTCACCTCTATGTTATCTTTTTTGACCTAAACCGAGCATCACTAAAGGATCATTACCCACTGCCTTCCATGGAATCAATCTTGCAAAATGTGGCAAGCTTGGAGATGTTTTCTCTATTAGATGGCTTTTCAAGCTACAATCAGATTTGGGTTAAGGAAGAAGATCAACACAAGACAACATTCACTACCAAGTGGGGAACGTTCGCATATGCTAAAATTCCTTTCGGCCTCTCAAATGTAGGAGCCACTTTTCAACAGGAAATGGATATTGCTTTCAATGAACTAGTCAACAAAATTATCGTCATCAATTTAGATGATCTGATAGTATTCTCAAAGTCAAAAGATGACCACTTTGATTATCTAGAAGTGGTTTTCAAAAAATGCCAAGAATTTGGGGTATCCCTGAACCCAAAAAAAGGTGTCTTTGGAGTATCACAAGGAAAATTACTCCGACATGTAGTGTCCAAAGAAGGAATTGTAATTGATCCTAAAATGGTAAAATAAATCAAATAATTGTACCTACCAGTCAACAAAAAGGGAGTCCAATCCTTTCTAGGGAAGCTTAACTTTGTAAGTAAATTTATTTTTGATTTTGTAGGAATAATTAAACCAATCTCCCTGATGCTAAAAACGGATTAGTTATTCAAATGGACAAAAGAAGAAAGAGAAGCTTTCAAGAAGGTTAAGGATTCTATTTCTCCAACCCCTGTACTAGTGAATCCAGAGTTGTTGAAGGACTTGATAATGTATGTATTTAGTAGCAAGACAAGCATCACTACTATTTTGACTCAATAGGACAATGAATGAAAGGGAGAAAATCTGATAGTATTTCACTCTCAGACCTTAAAGGTGTATGAGATGAACTACAAATTCATTGAAAGGAAAGCATTCACAATTGTAAAGGGACTCAAGAAGTTTTGACATCTTATATCTTTCAATTAGTTGATTTTTTATGTCGCACATTCTAGTGTGCATGAATACATCATTGAGGGAGAAATCACCAAAAAAGGGCCAATTGGATCACTAAGATCCTTGAATATGACATCGAAGTCAAGCCTAATAAGACCATCTGAGGAAGAGGGTTGTGCAAATATTTGGCACAAGATAAAGAAATGGAAATCGAAGAGGGGCAAGCTGAGTTGGTCTTAACAAACCTGCCCGAGCCCAAAGGTTGCTAGCTAGCAGAGAGAGTAAGATTTATGTACACCAAAAATTATCCACCAAGAATCCCTTCTCAGCGAAGAAGATTCTACCGGCTACAAAACAATGGATACTCACTTATTGAATGGGTCATCTTCAAGAAGAATTTCAACGGTGTTTTGCTATGGTACATCACCATAAAGCAAGCAAAGAGGATTCTCAAAAATTTCCATAGTATTCCAGAAGGTGGAGACTTCTCTACAAAGACCACTGCCATAAAAATATTGTGCGATGGGTACTTCTAGCCTACGCTATTCAATGACTCATACGACATGGTAAAAATCTGCAAAGAGTGCCAATTTTTTGTAGGAAGAAGGAAGAATTGTGCAACGCCTCTTAGTCTGATAGTAGTAGACAAGTGATTCACCCAATGGGGGCTAGATTTCATCGGAATGATCAATCCCTCCTCTAGTGCTGAACACAAGTGGATTCTCATCACCACAGACTACTTCATGAGGTGGACTAAAGCCATACTCCTGAAGAATGCAATAGAGGCAAATATTGTAGACTTTCTCAAGGGACTAGTAATGAGATTCGACCCGCCAAAGACTATCATTTCAGATAATTCCAAGGCTTTCCTAGGATCTAAGGTATGTCATTTCACACTTATACATGGCATATTCTTGAAAAAATCATCGATTACTACCCGCAGGGGAACAGTCTAGCTGAGTCGAATAACAAAAAATTGGTTTGACTCACCAAAAGGATCAAGTCAAATCATGAGAGAGAATGGAACAAGAACCTTCGGATAACACTTTGGGTGTACCGCATAACTCCTAAGCAAGCCTTGAAAACTTTTCCATACAAGATAGTGTATGGGGAGGAGGAACTGGTGCCCATCTCTATGGATATTCCTACACTACAGGTGCTCAAATCCTTGGAAATTGACAAAAATAAAGCAATAGAGGTTCAGTTGGCTAAGTTATTGGAAGTGCAAGAAAAAAGGAAAAAAACCCTACTAGCCATGACCAATCGCTAGCAGGTGGTTAAGAGATGGTTTGACAAGAAAGATTTGAACCAAGGTCTAAAGTGCAAAGACCTAGTATTGAAATTCAATGAAAGCACTATGAAGCTTGGCCAGCATGGAAAACTTGAAAATCTCTGGGAGGGCCCTTTCAAAATAATTCATTGCAAACAACATAATTCATTTGAATTAAAAAAAATGGAACATGAAGCACTAGGTATTCCAATTAACGAAATTGATTTAAAATTGTTCAATTAAGCTTGAGTTACCCCGATAGTGTAAATATGTGAATAGTGTAATTATTTTTCCTTCCTGTTTTTGTTGGCCGATCTTTCCAATAAATATCAAATATGTAAGAAGCAGAGAAAATTCATGAAAACATTTATTGCACAAGTAGAAAAAGAAAATACTACACATGATGCAAAAAAGAAACTCATTATAGAGACACATGGAAAAGAGACAAGAGGTTTAAAATAAGAAAGTATATTCGTTATATATATATATATGCTTTGATAAATACATTCCAAAATGGCTTTGAGGCCATACGTTTGAAACTATTTCTATATACTATACAACTTCTATATATATGTATGCAAGCCTTTTTCAGGCATATCTTTACAAAAAGGGGCAAAAAAGTGTTTTAAACTTCAGTTATCTAGAGCAGGAGCATTATCATCCATGACAAGAGAATTGTTTTCACCAGCAAGAAGGTTGTCACCAGTAGCAATGGGACTTGAAGCAGCAACATCATTACCAAGAACCAGCGGCAAAGGGAACATGAGGTTCCTAAAATCCGTGTACCAGTCCACATCGTAAAACAACACCACATTATAGCAGCGTAGCAGAAAGTGGCATGCACGAGTAGCTCTCTCATGATGCTCAACTAATAGAAGTCAAAACCCACTCAGGCATGGCACCCATGGTACCACCTAATCTTATTAAATATTCCTTCATAGGTCACTTGAAATAGGAAGGCCCGGGCCATAGACTGCATGGTTCACCACCTCTCCAAGGCCATTGAGATATTTCTTTAGAAAATTTTGGAGCATCAGACATAGAAACATAGCCTTAGGAACTTGAATGTGAAGCAATGAGGTGGAAAAATGAGAAAAAATGTTAGTATTCACCTGATAGTTGTCATCATATTCAATGCAATCTCTACCCATAACCCATTTCATGACTATAATAGCCAGAGAATGCTTATTTTTGGTCATGTTTTTAAGACACCTATTTGAAATCTCTCCTAGAAAATTTGTTTGGGACTTGTTATAGACTAGCCTAATTGGGGTGTTCATTGTCCCTAACTCTGCTCATCTACCTAAGTCTAAGTTCTATGCAAACTCCAAACCTACGCATGTGCCGAAACAATAATCCTAGCTAATCACCTAAGGCTAATTTTGTTAATCGCTAAGTGTGATTTTGCTACTAGAATAGGGCCTATTTATAAAAATATATGAGCTAGCCTGCATACCATAAACATGAGTCTAATCAAGTGTTCACTCAAAAATTCCACCAAAGGCCTGCTTGATTTTTCCAATCCAGTTGCATCTGCATGTACGAATTGTTGCGTGGAAGATTAAGGAGTGGCATTCAATTAGTGCAAATTGGTGGTAGTCCCAAGCGGTAGCTTGCACAAACAAATATTGAGGTGTCACACTGCTAGCAATTTTAAGCTCCAAGGCTGAACACAAATATTTTCTAAGTACTCATTAGAACCTTTACTTAATTATTATTTTTGGGATATTAACTGCCAAGGCATGCAAAAGGATAGCAAGCATTTTCACCGATGGCTCAATTTCTAAGGAAAATTGTGCCAAAAGATCTGATCACTGATGTAACTATGAATTATTGTCTTTACAAAAAGGAAAGTAATTCATTTCGCATGAGCCGAAGAGATTGTGGTAGATGCAAAATTAAATGCATAAAGGCAACCATTTTTTACTGGTTGAAAGCAAACAATCAAAGAAAAAGATATGTATCGCATGCAAGAGCTAAACAGAGCATAAAACTTCTTGAGTATGCAAAAATATTTTGAAGTGCAAAATTGCTGAAAGAACCAATCATTGTGTAGGATAATGGTGAAGTAGCTAAGACGAGAGGTAAAAACAAGGGATTCACTACCCCAATGTGGATTGAACCCAAAGCAAGAGGCAAGGATTCATTTGGGTTTGCATTTAGAGCCTTACATAGTGTTCTACGTTCCATTCATACCGCTTCAATGTGTTTTCTAAACAAGAAGTTTGCAAGGAATGGAGGCAACCAAGATTTCTCAAGTAGAAATGTAAGGTGAAGGAATGCAAAGGTTATATGATGCCATGTGTGTAGCATCGATCATCTATGTCTTTGAAAATGTCTCTTACGCTTCACCTGGTATACCAAAGAAGTAAGTGTGGGTGAATACAAGGGTTACATAAAAGTAGAATACTCACAGAGACCAGAGCATAATTAATGAGGAGTGGGATAATATTCATGATCCCATCCTCACAAAGAACCCCAAGAGTCTCAAGGAGGTAGACTACGAAAGCATGAAGCGAAATGGTGATCTGAATTCCTTGGTGCAGAAGTGTTGGTTTAGTGGGATCCCATAATATATGGTCTCGTTTGTGCACTACTACTCGGAATTGGTCGATGAAGCCATCAATAATTTCAACTTGGCTACAAATACCATTGAGGGCCGAGAGTTAAGAGTTATCATTTGTAGGGAGGATATCTGAGATATGTTGTGCATCCCAAAAAAACCCCCAAGGTAGAATAATGGAGTCATTCACTCCGGCAAGGGGAGAGAGCATACGGAGAACCAAAGATCCTTCTCTAGATTTTTATAATAAAGAAACCTCAAAGTCCACAGATGATCAGAAGAAAAAGATATCGAGCCCAGTAGTGCATAGAAGTTTCAAGGAGGACATGAAAGATGCCTTCTCAATGATGGTATTTTTTTGCAGCCTAGATACTGATAGATATGTTGAGAATTTTCAATTAGGTTTGGGGTTCCAGTTGTGCAGGAAGCAATCTTTTTTCTATTACAACTTCGTTGAATTCCTCATTTAGGAAATACAAAACCAAATTGCAGAGTACGAAAGAAAACGGAGGTTCGAATTTCCATCCTTCCTTGCACACATGTTTTTGCATTAGAACCCTGACTTCTTCCAAAGGAATATAGGGAACTGGAAATATTTGATGAAAATCGATAAAGAAATCTAGTATTGGTATGGACTCCTCTCCTCTCCGCAACATATGACTATTACACATTTTTGGATTTTTCTTTACTTCGATTTTGCAAGATTTGAAAGAGGATGGCGGTATTTTGTGTCTCACTTTGAACTAGACAAAGTACAGGCTAAATTTCACTCTAAAGTGTGACTAGTTTCTAGGGGAATATTTCACATTCATCTTGATGCACGACTTCACTAGGGAACCATTTTGAATTCTATCATGTCTCACGGATCAGATACTAGCCCTTAAAATGTTTCACCAAGTATCAATTATTGACTTCACCTTTATAGCTGAAAATCTAACAAGAAGGTATTTTTCAGCTACCCAGTGACCTTTAAAATGGTGATCATGGAAAAGAAGTAGAGTCATGACTTGCTAGAGGAAAAGATGGCTCATTTGGGGCTGGTATGGGTTTGTGATAAATGGAATTACAACCTTGACAATGACTTACCGAATGAGCATGTCATGGTAATGCACAGTCCCTGGCCTTACTGGGAAAAGTGGTGAAATTGAATGGAGGATGGGGATGATCTGATGGTTGACCTAGTCCATATTCCAGATGGAGATAATCGACCAACATGGCTCAAGTTCTATTTTTGGAAGGGGAAATATGATAAGTCAAGGTAGATTTGGGCTACTCTTTGCAATAATTTGGAAAAGAATTACAATTCAAGCGAAGAGAAGTTTAGAGATTTTTTGATTTACCAACAAGAGATCTAGCACATTGAGGACCCTTATGATAGCATAGAAATGGGTGAAATTTTTGATAAACTGTGGAATGATGAGCATCCTCATTCCAAAAATATTAATGATAAAGATGCTGACCGGGAGGAGGCCAAAGAATGTACCGTAGAAGGAGCAGAACCAAAAATGGAGCGTCAAAGAGCCTTGACACAACATAAGGGGAAGAGAATAAAGCAACCTCGCAAGGTCTCTTCAAATGTGCATGTAAACATATCATGTGTGAGGGTTTTGCTAACTTGCACCTAGACCGCAAAGAGGACCAGAACAATGCAACCACAACAACCAGAGATAGTAGTGGTGGAAGAATCGCCACCCGCCAAGCAATAGAAAATGGGACCATCTTTTAGAGAGTGTTCATAGGATCTTGGTGTGAGCCAAGAGCCCAAAATGAGCCAAGGATCGCAATTGTCTGCACCTCAGGTATCTTCTACTTCATCTTCTCTTGCTTCACACTCTTTAGTAACCCCTACTATTCCCATGGTGCCCCTCACTAAAGGAACTGGCCCTTCCTTTTCCAACTCTACTTACATGATCACAAGAGGTTTCACACAGTTCTCTCATGTGGCACCATTTACCTTTACTCCTTCACAGATCTTTACACCTTTTGTTTCATCCCATTTTGCATCAGCCATCACCTCACATTTTTCCTCCACGGTCCTGATTAATACCTCTCCTACAACTACTATGTCAGATCCAGTCTAGTCTATCCAACAAATAGAATCTTCCATTTTTCCACTTCCGTCGAGTCCTCCTACTGGCCCACAAACTGGGTATTGGAATATGAGTATGTGCAAGATCATCATGGAAAAAACAAGCCCTTAAGTGGCAAAAAATTTGGAAAAATCAGAGTGAGGCAACTTGACATAAAAATTTGAATAGGTTATCTATATTATTTCAAAAATATGTAAAAATAGAATTTGTAGCAAATTGAATGTAGTTTCTAAATTACTAGGTTTATTTACAAGAAAATAAAATATATTTGGTGAAAATTTGAAATTTCAATATAGTAGTACTTAAATTTTAGGGAAAAAATAAGAAGTAGGTGTCTGTCTGACCACTCTAACCACATTAAACTGATAAAAAAAAATTCTAGATTTTAGATATAAGTAGAGGACTCATGTCTTGATGTGATGCATATTTTTTTGTAATTTTTTTCCAAGTAAATAGTTAAATATATTTTTTTAATGACAAATTTTAAAAAATAGAAAGAATCGTATGTTTGAACACCTTAACTTGGTCAAAACTTCATCAAATTCATTTATTTATTTATTAACCTTATAGTATGCGAAGCATAGAATGTGACACATGTTTTGGATTCAAAAAATATGATACCATTTCAAAGCTATAGATTTTTTTCAATAAACGTAAAAATCAGGACTTTTGTTGTAATTCAATAGAAAAGGAATAATAATTATTTATTAAATTCAAAGTAAAGCATAATTTATATTGGTGCAAAGCTGAGAATCTCTTTTAAAAACCCTTTTCGTTTCATTAATTTTGGGTGAAAAAAAGTCGTCAACCACATACCCATCATATTGCCACTTTTTGGCCCATCATGATACTACACATACCCTTATTCCTCCTTTCTCTCCTCAAAAAGTCAATCTTTTGAAGAAGAAAAGGCCTCAGACCACTACCTTGTCATTTCCTTTTTCCCTTCCTCCCGGTGCACCTTTCTCAGGTGGGTTCATCAGATCACCAGCAGAGTTCTTGTTGGAGGGTGATAAAACTAAATAGGCACGTGCAATAAAAGTACAAAAACAAAAGGCCAAACATGGTAAAAGGCTAACTCAGCCAAGGGTGTAGACTATTTTTAATGAAGCTTACCAATCACTACAATTTGTGACTATGCACCCATTCATCATCAAACTGCAAGGGGAGATGTAGCCAGATGATTACAATATGTATGCCATGGGGCTCAACTAGAACATAGCTCGATTGCAAGATAAATTTGAGATCATGGAGGAGACCCAGTGGGTCATGACCAATGAATTTATTATGTCTAGATGCTAGCTAAAGAAGAGGGAAGAAGAGCTGAAAAAATTCAAGGAGAGGGTTGAGGTCTTGCTGGTGAAAGAAAAGGTGAGGGATGCTGAGTTGAAATGCTTATCTCAACAAATGGAGATGGAGTAGGCTAAGCTCCGGGAGGAACTTGCAAGGTTCCAATCTTTCGATCCCAACCTGATCATCGAGCTACAACGGAAAAAAAAAAGGCTATCAAGACAAGTTGGCACGGTTAGAGCAAGAATTGCAACAAAGGAATGAGGAGCTCGACCACCAATGTGCTCAACTAGAGTAGCGGATGCAGAAAAAGGATGCATACTTCAATGCCCATTAGAGCGAACTATAAAGTAAGGTCCAAGAGATGAAATCATCCTTGGAAAAGGAAGCAACAAATAAGGAATGGGCTGAGGTAAGCTGGATCACAAAATCGTAGGTCCTGTAGGGACAACTCACCATAATCAACCAAAAGGTTGTAGAGCTAGCTTATAATTTGGAATTAAAGGATGCAAAAATTATCCTTTTGAAGAGCTTCTCCCAATCACCTACCACCCAGTTGGACCCTCTAGCCGATGCTTCAATTCATGGCAAAAGCAACTATTTTAGGTAGAGAGGTTCGCAGGATGATTGAGAGTTTTCCCCAATCTATCATGGAGAGAGCTCCTGAGGCTAGGAAGTTGTTGGACAAGCTATATATGGTCTTGGATGAAGTCTTCACAAAAATAAGGATTGATGATAGGAAGGTCACTACCAAAACAACTAATAGGCTTATCCACTATGACACATCCATCCTCAATGCTAGAGAGTGTGCCTCTACATTATATTGAACCATGAATAGCATGAGGGAAAGGTTCTCCCATCTAACTCAGATGAGCTTACCATCCCCTTTTCTCAAAGACGAATCGGTGGCCATGACATAATATATTATGGTAAAGATTGAAGAAAAGAAGTAGGATGCATCCACTTTTTAGAGCTTCAATCAGCCCCTTACTATAGAGGATATTCAAGGAGTCACCCTTCCAATAGCATGGCTAACTTTCCAACTCGACTCCTGGGTTGGTATATCATCGACGCTGCCTTATAAATAAATGATAGATTTGGATGGAATGCGAGAGAATCTATGTGACATATCAACTCCATCAGATGTTGAATGGTCGCCTTTGCATACCACTCTCTCCCCAAGATCTAATCGCATCACCCAATGGATAGTAATTTGGTTTGTGAACTATAAATTTTGGCTCTCTCATTCCATAGGTGAAACACCACTGTTAAGTCGCCAAAAGCTGTGAAGATAAATTTCCCAAGCTCCCTTTAGGTTATTTTTTTATTTTTTCCAAACTCCAGCCCACACCTCATTATTGAAAACATCATGAGGCTCCTTTCAAAAAGGCTTCATTTGAATGCTGCCATGTGTCTGTTAGGCGCTCTTCATGAAGTTTTCTTCCTTCACTTTTCCAACAGCTCCCGCCATGCCTCCACGTGTCAGAAATTCACACACTTCGAAGGCTCCTTCTTTTCACTCCCCTATCAGGCCCACCCTATCAAGCTCCAACTGCATGACATGTAGCTCGTCATCCACATACATTCTTTTCTGGCCCCCACCAATGGAACCATTTGTAAGGAAGACCTCTACATGTCCTCATTGTGTATATTTTCATGACAAGAATGAAGGAATGAAGCAACAACCCCGACCTATTTCCATGTGGATCTTCTAAGGGCTTCATTGTTGATGCAAAAAATTGACAAGGGAACAACCTTTATGGAAACTC
Organism: Sequoiadendron giganteum; assembly: GCA_007115665.2. Classification (NCBI taxonomy): domain Eukaryota; kingdom Viridiplantae; phylum Streptophyta; class Pinopsida; order Cupressales; family Cupressaceae; genus Sequoiadendron; species Sequoiadendron giganteum. The sequence goes on from CM021102.1 coordinate 627,107,287, forward strand.
AGTTAAAGGGAGACCTATTGTGCTACACTGAGTGACCTCTGGGTGTTTAAAGAAACTAGCTTCTTCTATAATTTTGGGGGTGAAAAGGGATAGAAAGAAACAAATATAAAATTTATCTAATCTAAGGTGATGTGCCAAAAAGTAGATATGTGCATGAGAAAACTATCTTTAAGATATGATTTAAGGGTCATTTAACAATCTGCTATGTCTCAGAACAATAAAGATGAAAATGGAAATATGAACAATTTATTCAATGACATAAAATAACTTCCACATATCCATTGAAAAGAAGAGTCGAAGACATGATCTTAATCAGCTAGATTATATTAAAATTATAGAATTCTATGAACAAATTGCTCAATATGATAAAGGCACAATATACAACTTCATGAAATAGTCAAGAAGAAGAAAGGCCAAACAATGGCACAATCTATGAATCTCATAAAATAAGTTAAAAATAATACAAGAGCCCTAATCTTTTCAAAAATTTCTCTGGAATTTTGAACTGGTACTTTTAGAGAAGAAGCAATATTTATATCTAAAAACCATCTAAAAACCAACTGCCTAGTGAGCCAATAATAGAAAACGATTCCCCGATCATGAGCAATGATGCATACAACAATGATTTCCAGTAGTTGTTTCAATGAAAAAAGATTCAAGCCATGAACGTGGTCACCCTTGAGCTAAATGCATCCCCTATGAATGATGGTAGTGGTCCCAGCAGAATAGAGCACTGACACACATCACTCACTCCCAATGGCAGTTGGAAAATGTGGCAGCAATGGTGAGGTTGTTGCTCGCTCAGTAGAGACATAGCAAAGCCCTTAGAAGATCCATGTGGTAATAGGTTAGGGTTATTGGTTCATTCCTTCATTCTTGTGGTGAAAATCTATGCGGTGAAGATACATGTAGGTCTTCCTTACTAATGGTGCCACTGGTGGGGGCCACCAAAGAATGTATGTGGATGATGCTATGTTTCATGTAGTCAGGGTCAGATAGAGGAGTGAAAATAAGGATCCTTTGAAGTGTGTGAACTACTGACACATGGAGGCATGGCGGGATTTTTTGGAAAAGCGAAGGAAGAAAACTTTGTGAAGAGTTCCTGGTGGACACATGGTAGCATTCAGACAAATCTTTTGTGAAAGGAGGTCAATGATATTTTCAATAATGAGGTGCGGGCTGGAATTTGGAAAGAACAAAAAATAACCTGAAGGGATCTTTGGAAATTTATCTTCATAGGACTCATATGCCACCTTGGGAATATGAGATCTCCTAGGTGGGACCCATATGCCACAAGTAGCGTATGAGTCCCATTTGTGCCTTTTTAGGGTTTGAGAAGGAAATTAAACCTTTTAATTCTATTTTTTGGTTTGATGTCAGCTTTTGAGATCTAAAGAATGGTAAATTAGGTGTATAGCCATATAAAAAAGCTTTGAAAGTCATTTTTCAATCTAAGAAAGAATTCTAGAAGAGAAATTTCAAGAGCCAAGAATTCAAAAGAATTCGAAAGCATTCTTTCACAAGAGCATTCAAGTGTCAAGAGAAAGAAAAATTGAAGTCTTGGAGTAGCATTAAAGTGCTTTTGTAGGTCTTCAAGCTCAATTTCATTCAATATCTAGCATTATAAAGGGTTGATTATGGTTCCCTATGGTGAATCATGATGGATTCTAGGTTGGGGATATGCAACTAACCATCAAGCCAAGCCTAATAAATTATTTATTAAGTGATTCCATCCTCCATTATCACTCTACATTTAGCCTAGTGAAGGTACACACATTATTAGGGATCACTTGGGTGATTATAAATCACTCAAAGTGAGTCATTCATCTTCATGTTTCATTCATGCATCTCATTCTCGCACATTAGAATAAGGTTACATTACATTTCAGATTTCCTAATCTTAGACACACACAAGGTTAGGGTTTACATTCCTATTTACATTCATTATTCATTGTTTCTATCAAGGTTTAATTATTGAACTAGGGGTTTGACCAAGGAAAACTCACTATAAGAAAATCAAGTCTATATTCTATTTTATAGATCTTTTTACAAGTTCAATCCAAAAATCAGTTTGGAAGGAAAGAGTAGAGATTATAGCACAAATCAGAACTTTGAATTCTTCAAAAACTGGAATGGGACTGATATGCTAGAAGTGTCGTATGAGTCCCACAACAAGGAATTTTTTTAGATTTTTGCAGATCCTAAATCTACACTACCAGAAACCTACTCGAGAGAAAAAACCCTATGTATGAGTCCTAGTGTGCCAAAATTTTAGTATTTTTAGTGTTTTAGAGCTCATTCTAGTCCTCTTTAGGTTTTAAGGTGCACACCTTTCATCTCTTAGCTTTCTATTCAGTTTTACATGAATTTTTAGGTCGTTTAGTGATTTTTTACATTGTATTAGACTTAAGCGTCGCATCTTGCATTTTATTATTCATTCCAAGCCCTAGCATGGTGGTGAACCTCTCTTTAGTTTATAATTAGACCATAGGACAACCTTATTGCAAGATCTATTTCTCCTTCAAGCATACTTTAGATTGAGATATCTAGGGTTTTCTTCAATGAAATGATGGTCAAATATGTTTTCCCTATGTCCTAAACCATAAGTAAAAAATCCATTTTCCATTATTTCACTAATTAATTTAATTAATCCCATTATATGTCTTGGTGTAAATAGGTCATCACTTGGTAATCAATTAATTATTAGACACATTTTACTTTTATTTTAAGAATTATTTTTTATTGTTAGTATGAGCTATATATAGAGCATGTTGTCTTATTGCATTAGATGATGACACTTGTCTCAATATAATAAAACCCTCATCTATAGTTTGATTTTTTTGTTTTATAAGAATTCACCTTTCATTGTAATCATTGATCTAGGTTATTTCATCAATACAATTTCTTACATTTTTTGAGCACATCATCTTACTTTGATCTCTCTTTTGTGATTAGATAATGTCTTGCAGGTGACTTTTGGGATTTGTAGGATTCAATCATCAAATTCAACATGGTATTAGAGCTCTAGATCTATAGCCTCCTATTAGATAAGAGGGATTCGTTGCACACAGGTCTCTTTGTTCTCAAGAGATCACCAAGGAATGAGTTTCCCTTATCCACCTCAACATGAAGGAATTGCAAAAGAAATATATATGCATGAGATTTAATAGAAAACTAATTCAAATATTGAGAGAGTGAAACTTCTATATTTCTACCTTAGAAAGAGGAGATCTCAACCAAAGGATGACAGTGCAGATTTAGGACTCTAGTGCAGCGCTGTCATCCAAAGGGAGTGTTGACATCCTAAGCATAGAAAGCTCAAGAACTTAAGTGGGAAGAATAAAGTTTCACTTTGTAGCTTGTGCCTAAGATATATTTAACTAGATAACCAGATAGTAAATAGAACCTTGGAATAAAGTACAAGGATAACTTGGAGAAAACTTTATCTTTAACCAAATGTTTGGGTCTTCACTCCAACCTCTGTTTTGCAACCTAGACACAAAAGAATAAGGGGAAAAAGTTTGGGATTGTATAGGAGTGTGCCCCAGTCAGACCCCTATTTTGGTGTTCCCACTTCCACAGATAGCCAAGTTGGAAAGGAGTTTAAATGAAAGGGACAATGTGTGTGGTGAAAGAAAAACCTGCTTCTAGAGTAGAGCCCACACCACTAAGTAGTAAATAAACCAATAGATAGAAATGAAAAAAGAAGAGAGAGAGAGCTACCCATAGGCCTAGACCCTCTCTAGAGTGCACAGATGCACCGTTGAGTGCTTTCTTGAGAGTTGCAACTGCTGGAAGGACCTCAGTCTGGTATGGATTTGCTTGTGAAAGTGGTACTATGAAGAATGATGAGAACTTCAAAATGAAAGTGTAGTCAAATATTGATTGAATGGATTGAACCCACAAAAAATGAGAGCCAAGGGGATTTTTGTTTCATGCAAGGGCGAAAAAAGAGCCATTAAACCTGAATTTTGACTACTAGGAAACGTGTCAAGAGAGTCAAGATTCAAGATTCCCCATTTCAAACTCAGAAAACTTCTAGGACGCTAGTTTGTTGCACAGACATCCACGCACCATGCAGTCATCCAAGGCCTATATTTTTGTTAAATGTGTTGTTGGGATTTTGTTGCTCCACCTCTAGTCCACATGGAGTCAGAATTGTGAAATTCTAGCCTATGATATTTTTATCATCAATACTTTAAGGTGTCATAAATGCTAGGAAAAGGTGCAAAAATGTGGAATTGCCTCTACGTACAATTCTATGACATTACATTTTTCCCCCACTTTAGTGGGCTCTATTTTGGGAAAACTTAACCACACTAAATTAGAGAAGAAAAATTTCACCCCAAATTTGAATTTTATCCATTGTTGGGCCAAGATGAGGGGCTTCAAAGGCCACTGAGTTTGAGTTAGCCGGTACTGAAGGTGTCCCCAACAACCAAGCTCAATAAGTGGTGTCAAAGTGGTTGTGAAAAATCACACAAATATTTTACCTACAAAACTCAAACTTTTAGGTTAGCTTCAAAAATCAGAAGAACCTACAATGATAAGAAGAATGATAAAAAAAAATTAATTGATTTGAAAGAAAAATATGATCAAGAGGTGACTATATGCCCCCTCTTGATTTTTCATCAAGCTAGGTGGGGTAGATTATGGAGAAATCAGGGAATCACAAATTCCAAGAAAAAGGGGCCCTAGGGGGAGTAGAGATTGTACAGTTGATTATGGAGGTGACCACTGTCTGGGGCAAGTGTGACCAATTCTCAGGGGAGCTACGAACAACGCTTACAGAGTGAGATGCCATAGTGACAAGGGACGATACCAACGAGTAGGAATATGACACCCTTTAGAGCTACCTCCATGACCTTGATAGGAAGCCAACAACTGTGATCCCATCAGATATTTAGCAGTCATAGAAGGAGCTGACACAATCATAGTTCATGATATGCTCCCTATAGGGAGAGATCAAGGGGATGTGAGTATTTCTATCTACATCGCACTCAAATTGATTTCAATCAATGATCACCGTTAACCTTTCCCTAGACCACAACAATAGCAGCTAGAGCTAGAGGGCTCCAAAAACCATGCACCATAGCCCTAGGGCTTCCTCATTTTGTATATCAGTTTTGCAACAATTTATATATACATTTTTGTAGATCATTTTTATAAAAATATATTTAGTAGCCACTCATTTTTATAGTAGTGTCTCGATACATGTACATGACATTTGATACACACATACATATATATATACTAGTTTCCACATCATGACATTGTGTATTATGTTCCTTTACTTTAATGTATGTTGATGCTATGGATGTTATATACTTATATATATGTATGCATACATTATATGCTAATATGATTTAATGAAAACACATGGTTGCATGTTAATTAAATATAATGATGATATAATCTGCCATAAAAGATGTAATATAATGCATGAATACATAGCATAGTGAGACACATGTATGTATATTGCACACACACACACATGGTCACATCTCAACACAAGAAAATTTTATAATGTGTTAATTGATGATTTCAATATTTGTAGTGCTACTACCCTTTTAGAGAGAGAACACCACTCATATGACATGTTGGAAACTATGCATAGTACCAATGAAGATGCATCACATTAACAAGATCTTTTAGAGGTGTCCTGTCTATAGATGATAATCCATAGGCACCTGAACCATATATAGAGATAACTATGTAAGGTCCTAACTAGTTAGAACTGAATTTCCCTCTCTGATTAGGCAGCGCATTTACATTCCTTTTATTTTCACATAAAACTAGGTCTCCCATTTTAAAGGCCGCAGGGAGTACATGTTGATTATATTGTCTTGGTAATTATTTTTGATAAGCCTTATGATGGTTGAGGGCCTATAATCGACACTCATCGAGCATCTCTAGCTGATGAAAATGATTAACTTGGTAAGTTTCAATGTCAATTAACCCTTTAAGGGAAACCCATTAGGGATGAAATTTACAGCTCCAAAGGCATGATAGCTTTGGTACCATACACGAGGTTGTAAGGTGTTGTTTGCATCACCATAGGAACACTCATGTGATAATCCCACAAAGCATTTGTTAACTAGATATGTGAATCCTTATCATGTTTATTGATTGTTTTATGAAGAATGAGCTCTAGAGTCTTGTTAGATGCTTTTGCTTGACCATTAGATTATGGATATTATGGCATAGAAAATCTATGTTGAATGTGAAATTTCTCTAAGAATTTATTTACTTCCCTATTCTTGAATGGTGTACCATTGTCAAAGACAACTATAGTAGGAAATCCTAAGTGAGAAACAATGGTTTTCAAAAGAAAGCTATAGATATTTTCGATGTTCGTGGATCATAGTGGTATAGATTCGACCCATTTTGTGAAGTAATCTGTAGCATTGATGATAAAATTATGTCCATTGGAAGGAGGTGATATTTTCTAATAATATCCAACCCCCATTTTGCGAATGGCCAAGGAGAGGTCTTATTTTGTAACTCTTACGCGGGTGCATGACTAAGATGACTGTGTTGTTGACATTGAAGGAACTTTTGAATGAAATCAAAGGAATCATGTTCCATCGTCAGCCGATAGTGCCCCATGTGTATCAATTTCCTTAGTAGGGATTTTCCTGAAAATTGTCTACACCGAGAGCTTGATTGGGATTCCTTAAGGGAAAGGGGTATTTTTGCTTTAGTGAGGCACCACAAAAGTAAGCCATTATAATAATTTTGATAGATAACATAAAAAAAATAGCATAATGCACAAAAAGCTTTCATATACGAGTTTGATCATTCTTTGGTGCATCTTTATGAAACTTTCCAATCTTTAGGTAGCTATAGATATTATAGAACCATTATCTCGAGTCTACAAGAGAACACATAGAGGCTTCAGATTCAAGTTGATTGAGAAGTGCTAGGGTTTGTAGGACCTGAACCATAAAGTGGTATTCTTTTGTATCCTCCTTCGAAGGTACCGAGGAAATACCGCTTGGCATGACATCGACATGTGTATTCTCCCTTCTAGGGATATTGTCTATCATGAAGGAATAAAACTCATTAATCAAGGAAAAATAAAGGTCCCAATATTGAGATAACCCATCTTTCTTGGCTTGATAGGTTCCCATAACCTAATTCACAATAAGCTCATGATCACCTAGTATGTAGAGATGTTTTATCTTAAGCGCAATCACAACACACAAGCCACTAATGAGAGCTTTGTACTTAGTGATGTTGTTTGTGCAAGGAAGATCCAACTAAAAGGATAGAGGGAATGACTTACCTTTGGGTGACATCAAGACCGCACCTGCTCTAGAACCAATCTGACACCTTGATCCATCGAAATAAATTTTACATTCAAGGTCATAATTGATCACAAAAATATTCTCATTAGGGAATAAATCTAACCCTAGGAAGCAATGAGATGAGGGAGCGTCTACCAATTGATCAACTACCACTTGAACCTTTATTGACTTTTAAGTTACAAAATTTATATTGAACTCAAATAGCAACATATCCCACTTCGCTAACCTCCCAACAAGGCTAGCAATAGAGAATAGATGTTTGAAAAGGCTAGTCTTTACAATGACATGTGTTTCAGTATGGAGAAGATATTGTCTTAACTTTTGTGTAATGAATACAAGAGTGAGACATTTTTTCTCCATGGAGGAATAATAGGTTTCATAATCAACTAGGATGCAAATATAATAATAGGTCACTCTTTCTTTCTTGGCATCATCATATTGAGCTAGGAAACCTACCAAGGCATATGGTGATGCTACGAGGTAAAGCAAACAATGTCTATCTTGCATAGCCGACATCAATACAAGGGGATTGGACAAATAGACTTTGATTGACTCAAAATATTTCTGGCACTCTTCATCCCATATGAAGTGAACATCTTTTTTCAGTAGACAAGTGAAAGGAAGGGTCTAGTCAGCCAATTGAGATATAAATATATGAATTGTCTGAATCTTCCCTTGTAAACTTTGCAACTCAGTAATGCTCCTTGGTGGAGGCATGTTGACAATGGCATCAATTTTAATATTTGTGTCGACTTTGATCCCATGGTAAGAAACTATAAATCCTAGAAGTTTTTTGAAATCCACACCAAAGACATGCTTATGGGGATTGAGTCCCATCTTATAGATTCGAAGACTTTCAAAGATAAGACTAAGGTTGTTCACATCATCTTGACGAGTTTTTGATTTCGCCAGAATGTCATCAACATAATCTTCTAAGATTTTATGATTAAAGTCATGAAATATTAGGGTCATTTCCCATTGGTAAGTCACTCTTGCATTCTTTAACCTAAAGGATATGACCAAATAATAGAAATTACCCCAAGGGGTAGTGAAGGTTGTCTTTTACTAATCTTTTGGATAAATATGGATATGATTGTAACCCAAGAGGCCATCCATAAAAGATAACAATAGATGGCCTGCAGTCAAGTCCACAATCATATCTAGATTAGGTAATGTAAAGTCATCTTTAAGAGAGGCCTTATTAAGATAACGAAAGTCAATGCATATGAGAATACAAGCATCAGGCTTACTAATTACAAAAATATTCAAAATCCAAGGAGAATAATCAATCGGACGAATAAAGCATGCTTTCGATAGCTTATGTATCTTGGTCTTAACCATCAATGCCACTCTAGGATTGATCTTTAAGATTTTTTGCTTAACTGGATTGGCATCGGGACATAGGATAATATTATGAACCACTATAGACTCATCAATACCAGGCATATTTTCATATGTCCAAGCAAAGAGATCAGGGTGAGACTGCAAGAGATCAAAATTTTTAGTCACTTCTTCTAAAGAGAGACACTTCCCAATCTTAATTAATTTTTCTGGAGACTCAAGATCCATAGATATTTTAGCAGTGTCCCCTTTAAGGAGAGAGATATGATCTTTGGGATGTGATATCAAAACATCATTACCAACATTGGATAAAGGGCTCTCCTCATCAATACTCAATATAGATTCCCCAAAGTACACTTTTTATGTAGGCGATATGAGTACCATCTCTTGTGATGAAATGGAGGCAATGGGGAATAGGCACCTAGAAATTACTTAAGTGCTTCATCCAAAGTGAACACATCCAAATCGGTTTACTTGGCCTGCTCCCTATCCTTTATAAGTTTGTGATGGACCAAACTCAATGGTTCAATCGAAATCATCTTGACACTCCACTAGGGTTTGGGTAAACACATAAGAATGGTTTACAATTGGAGTGAGGAAGGAAAAGTCTAAAAAATTGACCCCATGCCAAAAAAATCATTTTTGGGGTTTGAACGAACCTAAAGAGGGTTCGAATGAACATGGGTTTGAGCAAACCCATTTAGTTAATTTCCCACCATTCTCGCAAAAAAACCCAAAGGAAACCCTTTTTGAAAGGGGGTTTGAATAAACCCTGGTTTGAGCGAACCCTTAGGGGTTCACTCGAACCCCCCATTTCCCTCCTTCTCCCCCTTAGGTGGTAAAAATTTCTAGAATTTTTCACTGCAAAGCTCTGGTTGTGGATGAAAGTGGAGGATACTTCACAAGCCCAATTGGATTATGGTAGTCCTCAAAATGATCTATCCAATGAATACAATTTTAATATGTTTTGGTTTTATTATGTATTTTCTTTTTTAGTTTTATTAAACATAGGTTTTTCACTGAAAAATCAAGCTCTTTGTTCTGCACATGTGGAAAATAATAGATTATCAAAATAAAATTTTGAAAAATATGTTTAGGCTGGGTATTGATGTCCTTGATCCATTAAAAAAAAAAATTGAATTTTGATACAGACAAAAAAAGTTATGTTGTATACAGTCTGCCTATGTTTGAATTGTAATTGGTTTGACTTACAAACTTGATTAAGGAAAAAATATTTAATAAAATAATATGAAACCAAATGAAAGTGCTAGATATCGTAGTTACAAATCTAAATTCGAAAAAATTATAATTTTATCCTTCATACAAAAAAAATTATGTTGTATACGGTGAGTATCACTCCTTAAAAATGTTGATTTCTTTAAAAAGCTATTTTTTGAAGGAGATGGAAAAAGAAGTGCATTCTCATTCCAAACATTTTGAAAAAAATATATTTAGAATCTATAGACAAAACATCACAAATCACTATTTTGCATCATCTTCAAATTCCTCATGGTTTGGCTGCTATAGGAGCCTGAAAGTGAAGATTTAGTTAGAAAAAATCAGTTCATTGTCTAGTTTTCCCAAAAATTATAAACTAGTATTGTGGGATCACCCGTTTCTATTTTGATTGTTCAATAGAGCATCAAAAACCAAGATAGCACTTTCATGGCTTAAACTAGATAGGGACCTAGATTCCTTTATTGATATGCCCTAGGATTTTCCCATAGCCATACCAAGAAGAGAGTTCATATCCAAAGCCATAATGATTTTGCAACACTTCAAGAGGTGGCAGCTCTATGTAGAGTATTTCATTCCATCAATGAATGTCTAATGTCTCCACGTGAGTGTTCCCTCCTTTACTAGGTTCACAAAAATTAACGTCCTTTGTAGAAGTGGGATTACTTTCCTCAGTAGAGAAGAGAGCGGTTTCCTACATAGAATCACACTCCTCTTCCTTAATGTGAGCATCATCCATCTTTACATTAGAGGTACTTGGAAATTCTATACAAGAGGGGATCGCCTTATATTTTGTGATAAAGAATTTGAAGAACTCCAAGGAACTCGAGTTTTCATGAAGAAAGGCATTTGCCTTGGAAAATGAAGGAGAGGATGGGGAAGACTTAGGGCCTTCTACTTTAGGTGGTTTGTCTTTAAAAACACTCACTTTGGGGACAAACTCCACAGAGGGTATGGATGAGGAACATGCCATAGCATCAGTGGTTAAGGATGTAATATAATTCTTGAAAGTGGATATGGGTGAAGCATGACCCGCAACCCCTAGCTCACAAAGGTGAACATATTATGGGTCATATTTAGCCATGACGACTTGAATTTTTGTGACAAATTTCAAGGATCACTGTAAAGTAGATGTTATAGTTCCCATAACATGGATTCAGGGTCTCCGCAAGAGAATTTTATAAGGAAAGGGACCAAGAATCACATAAAAAAATGTAGGTAAGGTAACAAGACCTAGCTGCAAAGGTAATATTCTCATGCCTAGAGCTTGATGACCAGCGCTATCGAACCCATGGATGTACAATGAAGAATTCTCTAAAGAAGATGAATAAAATTTAAACTTAGGTAATAGTTTGATACCACAAATGTTGAGATTTGAACCAATGTCAATGAGAGTACACCTAATATTGATATTATTAACACTAATTATAATCATCAAAGGATATGCTTGCTTCTACACATTTGGAGGGAGGAGTTCTTATGGGTGGAACATGATATTCGGCGAGTTCACTTGAATATGAACCAACAACACATTAACATCCATACGTCTAGTGGAGGCAGACAAGAAAATATTTGCAGGGCTTCCTAAAGAATTTCGTAATAAACTAGAGTAGTCTGAAGCAAGTCCCAAAGTGAGATCTTAGTAGGAGTAATACGAAGTTGCTCGCCAAGATCATAATCACTTGGTGCTTTGATTGTAGGTTTAGGTGATGAAGCAAGGCTTGGTTGAGAAGGCGGTAAAGAAATAGGAACTTGAGTGGGTTGAGACGTGGGAACAAAAGGCTGTTGATCCAAGTTTTTTTTGTTCCTTCTTGTGTTATATGTGTTCCCAACAATATTATAAGTCCGATGAATCACTATGGCACAAAATCTAATAGAAAAAACAATCCTCCCTAGAATGAGGTTTAGTCAGGGTCAAGTAAATGATGAGCTCATTAGGCCTTAGAGGAGCCACAAAAACCATGACCACATTCACTAACTTTTCGTCTTACCGAGAGGAAGTTCACTCAGAAGATTTACATGTAGTCGATGACACTTCTAAGAAGCTATCTAGAGCATCATCCAACATATCAAAATCTTCCCTAGAAAAGGTGTTATCATAAACATGGAAACATTGTAGAAAAAAATCCGACATGCTTCACGTAAGTTTCACCAAAATATGTGATAAGAGGGCTTCACTACACACGGGTCTCTTTGTTCTCAAGAGATCACCAGGGAACGAACTACCCTTATCCACCTCAACATGAAGGAATTACAAAAGAAATAGATATTTTATAGCTTTTATGGAAAACTAGTTCAAATATCGAGGGAGTCAAACTTGTTTATTTCTACCTTAGATGGAGGAGCTCTCGACCAAAGGACAACAATGCAGATTTAGGACTCCAGTGCAACACATTATCATCCAAAGGGTGTGTTGGAGTCCTAAGGCACAAAAATATTAGAAACTTCAGCGGGTAGAATAAAGTTTCACTTCCTAACTCAAGCCTAAGATATATTGAACTAGATAAGTAGACAACAAATAAAACCTTGGAATAAAGTACAAGGATATCTTGGAGAAAACTTTACCTTTAACCAAATGTTCGAGTCTTCACTCCAAGCTTTGCTTTGTGACCTATACATAGAAGAACGAGGGGGAAATAGCTGGGGCTGTATAGGGTTCTGCCTCAGCTAGACCCCATTTTGGTGTTCCCACGTTCACAGATAGCCAAGTTGGGAAGGAGTGTAAATGAAAAGGACAATGCATGTGGTGAAAGAAAAAAATTCTTTAGGAGTAGAGCCTGCACCACTAACTAGTAAATAAACCAATAGATTGAAATGAGAAAATAAGAGAGAGAGTGAGAGAGTGTTACCCATAGGAATAGACCCTCTTCGAAGCACACAGACACACCATTGAGAGCTTGCTTGAGAGCTGCAACTACTAGAAGGACCTTAGTATGGCATGGCTTCACTTGTGAAAGTTTTTCTATGAAGAACAAAGAGAAATTTAGAATGAAAGTGTAGTGAAAGCTTGATTGAATGGCTTGAACCCCACAAAAATAAGAGCCAAGGGTATTTTTGCTGCATGCAATGGTAGAAAAGAGTCGTTACACCTGAATTTTGACTACTAGGACACATTTTGAGAGAGTCAAGATTTGAGATTCCCCATTTCAAACTTGAAAAACCATCTAGATGCTAGTGCATTGTGTAGACGTTCACACGCTGTGAAACTATCTAAGGCCTGTATTTTTAGGAAACATGTTGTTATGCTTTTTTTCCTCCACCACTAGTCCAGATGAAGTCAAAATTTTGAAATTTTGACCTATGGGATTTTCGTCATCAATGCTCTAAGGTGTCATAAATGTTAGGAAAAAGTGAAAAAATCTAGAATTGCCCCTAGGTGCAATTCTGTGACATTACACCTCCTATTCAAAATTTGATGGATCTCGCCTTGACCAATTTTTTGGTGCATCCTCAAGAAAAACCAACCTTGCCATTGTATTTGAAGTATTTGAAAGCCTAAAGATTGACAATCATTTTTCTTTGATCTAGGAAGATGAAATCTGGGAAAAAAATTGAGGGCACATTTTTCAAGGGAAAAATATATACAACTAAACATATCCATATGGATTTGTATAGTTTTATGGTTTTTTATTAGATACATGTAGGCATGCACATCCTTGACATAAGAAAATATAAAAATAAAAACTAGCATGGGTTAAAAAAAAATTAGTGGCCAAAATTTTGCACAATGGTGAGTTATTTTTAAATTTGGTAGTGTTTTGAAATTTTATGATATTTAATACATAGCTATCATTTATTAAAATTTTGGAAAATTTCTTTTATAAAAATCTCTACCAATACCACCTCCCACCATTGGATGGTATCACATCTCACAACTAGTGAGCATTACCTTTGTGCGGCTTTGGATCCTTTGCCCATAGTGATAGCCATGCCAAAACCACCCTCTCCAAAATGGACAACCATGCACACCTACCAACCCTTGGTCATATCAATGATTAGGGGCCTCATATTTAGCCCCAGAATCCAATAGTGATCACTTAAGTTACCAAAAGCAAAGGGTGTTTATCCTTATATTTTTCTTTAATGGGAAAATTGATCAAATTTTGGTAAATTGGTTATAAATTGAGCTTTGGACCTCTATTTTCCAAGATCCATTTATCATGGAAAGGTGGCTCCGAGTATGATCTAGTGGTGTGGGTTTTTTCTATATTTTTCTCCTCATTGTTTTGGTAGGCATTTGAAATCAACTCAAGTTGCTTTCACTCGTGAGGTTGTAACTTTTGACTCGTTTATTAGATTTTTGCAATTCAAGTGGCATCGAAAACTTGATTTAGTCCTTTTTAAATTTTATAATCTTATATTTCCAACAACATAAACAAGTATTTTTTATTTCAATTAGATCTCAAATTTTCCTTTTTGGTTATTTTATTGGAAACAATGTAAATAGGTCAATTCTTTTATGATAAAAGGGGAATTTTATTACATTTAGGGGGCCTATAGTACTATATTAGTTCATTTCTAGATTTTTCAACATGGACCAACACATATTGCCTCCATACAACTACTATGATTTGAAAAAACAAATCGAGATACATTTGAAGAAATCAGGGTTGTACAAAGTGACCATGGGTACATAAATGAAACCTACATGAGTTGTAAAGAAGAGAAAGTGGTTTAATAGGTGTGATTAATATTTTTGGAAATTATGCATGTTTATGTCTCTTAATATTCTGTTTCATATGGAATCATACACATCACCTAATCATATCGAGACCTAATTGGAGATCTTATTTGGGAAGCATGAAACTTTGAGAGGATTTCAGTTGGAGAATGAGCTTATCAGTTTCATTCCTTGTTATTTTTATGGCATGCAAGAATTCTTTACCAAAATAAAGTCTCTTAGATTGTATTTACATAGTATGATATTAAAAAAAATGACACTTAATTGATTATTTTTATTGTTTCTAGGCTTGGTCATGATTATTCAGTTTTTATTTCTATATTTTATGCCACAAAGGATTCACTTGGTACTAGATTCACTATGACTTCACTTTATGTTTTTATACATTAGTAAATTGGGATTATGATAATTTGGTACATATGGGCTCATTGAAGTCTTACAAATCATAGGCTCTTACTGTATCATCAAGCACTAGAGATTCAAAGTCTACAAATGGTAAAAGCATGAAACTAAAACTAAAGGATTCCAAGTCACTTGAGCAAGCCAAGAAATCACATTCATAGGATACCTTAGATTATTCTTCCTCTTCTATGGAGGTCTCATTTAAGAAGGATTGATAAAAATATGCATATTACACAAAGAGAAGACATAACAAGCATTAGTGTTATACAATGTAGTTGATGAACTGTAGCATATTCTATAGAAGAATCATATTTATTTTCCTCCATCCTCTTCTTCCACTTTAGAACCTTCACAATTAAGGTTAGCCACCATGGCACGTGGAGTAGACAAGATTTAAGAAAATTCTCTCTTAGAATCTACCAATCTTTAGTCTAGTAGAGGGCTTCTTGGTTCAGGAGCCTCACATCACATGGTGGCATCTTTGGGTATGTTATATTAATATGATCCTTAGACATTACCACATAATTTTATGGGGAATAAAACTTATATGAGTGTTTCTCGAAAAGTATTTATAGATGTTGATGATGGTGCATTTCATGATGTAGTTTATGCCCCTTGATTATCTTCCAATCTCCTTTTTGTCTATTAGATTATACACAATTGGACATGTAACACAATAAATTTATCGCCTAATTTAGTTCTTATAAGAGACCTCCATATTATAGAGATTATTATATTTAGAATAATATATCATGCCTCTTCATTATATGCCTTCTCTCACTTTTCTCTATATGAGTTTGCACTATTGTTGACTAGTCTTCACTCTCATGCATCCAAAGTGGATCAGATATCTAATGAGAAGTTTTCTCACTTGAATCTATGTGTAATTTCATTATCCACCTTGGTTCATGATATTTGTGTTGATATTTCATCTCCTCTACCTCTTGTAACTTAAAATATTAATTCACTTCAACAAGATTCTTATAGTATTTCAATTTCATCTTTGTGGGATGGCCACTTTCGTAATATTGCAAAGCTATTTGTTGAATCACACATTGTAGATATTGAGAACACACTTGATGATATTCACTTCCTCTTTGATGATGTCTATGAACCACTTGTCATCATATCATCATGTTATCTTTGGAGGTTTTTTTATAGGTATCTTAACAGTTGTTTGGATTTCATTCATCTAATTTGGCTTCATTTGATTTAAACATGTGAATCCTTCAGTATTTTTCCATGGCACCCATTATGATACCTCCTCTCCTAAGAGAGTTTCTTCTACATGTGCCATTGGATGTTTTTCTTCTTAAGGATAGGAACAATGTTTGGTATTTTTGGATCATCTTCAACATTCTTCTTTGAGCATTCACTTTTGGTAGACGAGCTACTTCCTTCTAGGAGGTTTTGTTGTCTAATGTTTTCTCTCCTATAGGGGATCTTGATTATACTTATGTTATCAAAGGAACACTTTGTGGGACATGTTGAGTCCTATATTCTTTAGTCACATGTATGGTTTTATTTCATGTATTTTTTCTCCTTTTCTCTAGTTATGAGAGATTTAGGTTTCTTGTTCATAGATATCTCATTAGGCCTTATAGCTAGGTTCCATCTATATCCATCATTTCATTCTTCCTTAGTTTTTTAGTTTCTACCTAAGTTGATCTTAAGGGGGGTGTTGGAGTAAATATTTTATCATGTGATAATTAATTGATTATTAGGCACCTTTTACTTTAATGAATCAACATAAACTTAGGAATTGATTTTTAAATATTAAATTGAGTTACATTTAGAGCATCTTGTCTCATTACATTAGATGTTGATCTAATTGTCTCAATCTAATTAAACCCTCATCTAGGGTTTTATTATTTTATTTTATAAGAATTCAC
Organism: Sequoiadendron giganteum; assembly: GCA_007115665.2. Classification (NCBI taxonomy): domain Eukaryota; kingdom Viridiplantae; phylum Streptophyta; class Pinopsida; order Cupressales; family Cupressaceae; genus Sequoiadendron; species Sequoiadendron giganteum. The sequence continues at coordinate 627,124,149 of CM021102.1, forward strand.
CTTTCATTGTAATCATTCATTCAAGTTTTTGTATTAATACAATTTCTTAGGTTTTTGACCACACCATATTTCTTTGATCTCTTTTGTGATAGGATAATTACTTTCAGATGACTTTTGGGAGTTGTGGGGTTCAATTATCAACTCAAACAATATTCCCATTCCCAAAAAATTAAATATGTTCCTCTCACGTCATTACTAGACTAAACTTAATCATTCAATATAGCTAATCATTGGCATAAGTAAAATCCTAATTAATCAATGAATTTTTTCTCCAAGTCCCTAGAATGTACATGTACCAAAAATATTATTTTGCATTACATTTGACCCATGCTTCCCACTACTCCAAAAATATTCTCATGAAATTTTATCCATCTATTTTTCTAAGGTATTGACCCTTCACATAAATCCAAAATGAATTTGATATTTTGAGATGTCCTTTTTTATCCTCACTCTCCATTATTTTCCAAGGAAACCTCAATCATGGAATCTCCTTGAATCATGTACCTCCTCATGTGTAACATTTTTAAGGTTCCAATTGGATACCTCTGATGAATTCAAAGCTCTAATTCAATCCCAACCCTTGATCTTGAAATTCAATCCTATCTATTTATTATCCATCCCAAAAATTAATAACCAATCCATCTTGTAGGCTATTTTCATATAATCAGTAAATGCAAGGTTATGTTGCTACAGTGAGACTCTACATACCATTAATTTTACATCATAAATATTAAGCAAATTCACACTCACATTGTGCAACAAGATACCTTGAGGGAGTTACTTTGATTCTTTCAGTTTGGGTGCACTTGCCTCTTAAGATCAAATGAGGGTGACAATTGGCATGAAATAAAAGTTTAAATTTTTTATGTTTAAGTCGATGAGTAATAAATATTTCCAAATAAATACATTGAACCATACATGTATAATGTACAAGCTCCATGCCAACATTTAAATTTAATGGGTTTTAGAAATATTATTGATTAGTACAAAATCAAATTTTAATACATATATGCTACCACACACTACTCTCATATTTTATCAACTCTTTAATACCTTTTACATGTTTCATGTGCATAGAAAAAAATAATGTTGTGTTAAATGTAATTGATCACAACCATATGAACTCACTATATGAAGATCATTCATCACCATCTTCATGGGAAAAATGAAAGCACAGAGGAGAAAGATTTGAGTAATAAATTTTATTCTTTCAATTGGGTTTTTTAGATATAAAGAAAAAGGTTGAATATTTTTAATATCATAAAAGTTTATATATTACAGGTAAATAGCATAAAAGCTTATAAAATCTTTACAAAATATAGAGATGAATGGGGGCAAAAAAAAATACAATACCTCGTATACCAGATGCTTGGTGTGAGGAGGAAAAAACAAATCAAAAGCCTCAAACTAGAAAGTGTGATAAAGCTAAAGAGAGGGAATTTTATATTCTAGGGGTTGGATGTACTACTCATACCAGTATATTGGTGGCATCAAAATTCACAATCCATTGGAGATCTAACATAAGCTCCAAATTATTTTCCCTTTTTCAGAAAATAGCTACCCATATGCACCAAAGCTCTATGATGTGTTATTCACACCATGTGAAATTTCTAAAGGAATGTGTGTTTTTATAATATGTGGATTAATTATAAAGTAAAATAACACACCAATGAAACATTAGATTGAAAAAAAACTAATTTAGAAAAGACAAATGCAAACTCTAAATGACAATAACTCCTTCAAATTTATCCCATTGTCCTTTATCTCCAAGGATTCGATTCAAGATACTAGCCCTCAGTTGGTGTAAGCAACATCTTGTAGAATGAAAACTTAGGAGAACAAGATTGTTGCAAAATGCATGTCCATTGCTAATGATTTTAAGCTATGAAATTGAAGAACCTAAAATTCTATGATCTTGCTAAAATTCTGATCTCCTGTTTCGAATGCAACTATAGTAACTATGCACGAAATCTAGGATGAAACCTACTTACTAGAAGGTTGTATTTATAGATTTTTGGAGGAAATAATCTAGTTGGCGGAGATCAACGGTTGAGTTTCAAACCTATCAAGATGAATGGTATGAGATTCTGGAAGTTGAGAGAAAGATGGAAGGTTGAGAGAAAGATGGAGAATTTTTTCAACCCATGAAACTGTCTTCATTCAAAAATGGAAACAAACATGGCATTTGTATTTTCATTAATTGAAAAGTTAGTTGAAAATTGAGGATAAATGCTAATTAAATAAATAAATTTATTTAATTATATGTGACATGTATTTTGGAAACTTTCAAAATTAAAGAATTAATATTTAATTATGTGAGAGGTGAAAAACATGACTAATTAAATATTTACAATATCTAATTATGTGAGGTGTTGGATGAGTTAGAAGAATATTACATAATTCAAATTTAAATATTCAAACTTTAGAAATAAAATGATAATTAAATAAATAAATTATGTAATTTATTTAATTTAATTAAGAGGAATAATAGCAATAATTAAATGAACTTATTTATTTAATTAAACTAGAAGAATTAGAAAAATGAACGACATAAATAAATAATTAAATTTATTTTAATGTAGATGACTTTAGAATATTAATTAAATAATTCATATTTAATTAATTAACGGGTTTGATTAACCATGACCATTTTTAGATGTATACAGAATGAAATTCATTACACTACAACACCCTCCTTACATACGCACTAGATGTCTCATGGCCTTGAGATGCCAACGAACAACCTTGCCATGTCTAGGGTAACCTCAATCTCACTTAGATTGTGTTCTTTAAAATAAAATTCCATTATAACTTCCACCAGCTCCTTTTTATCTCGTAAATTTAGGACGGAAGCCACAAACTGGGATGTGATATCCATGTTTACCCTATAACACTTTACCTCCCTTAGGAAACCAATGCCAAGTATCATCTTTATTGATTTTAAATATCTTCTTGTGGCATGTTTCATAATCACCTTCAAATTTAGGTCTGTAATAGCACCTGCAAAAGCTATATGGCATCATGAACATGTTAGACATATAGGGGTATCCATTATCTACATGAACCCAACCAACTATGATGAAAGAAGAATAATGAGGGTATCACCCTACCACTTTAAATAGAGCAAGCTACTTCATTCTCACATGCTTCAGGCATAGGGAATTTATTTCCACATTTATATCCCATTAGAAGAGATATTGATGCTTTTTTAAAGCACTTTATTACCATTTTGGTGCATACCCACTCACCACTGAAGTACAACATAGCCACATGGAGGAAATTATTTCTAAATTTCCTTCCCATTAGGAGATATACTCAAGTGACTTCAAATTTCCTTACTCCCATTTTAGTACATGCCAACTTGCCAATGAAGTATTATGCAACAACTTTATCATAAATAACAAATCCCCTAAGAAACTAGTGATTAGAAGGAACTTGAACCTAAATTCAGCCAAGTGAACAACCATACTAGAAATTACCAATTAGTGAACGCATCAAATTGATCAAAATTATTAAATGCAAGTCCCATCACTTATTTTTGTGTTAAATGCTCCAATTTTTTCTTTTGAATTAAAAAATCACATAATCCAATGCCGACATTACCAAATGTCATATTTGCATAGCTTGAGGTATCTCATGGTTTGAAAGGGCACTCAAGAGAGCATAAAGGTGCCACATAGTTATGTCCTAGGATAATGAGGGCATTAAATAGGTTATGTTTAATACTAACTTTAGTAAAAATTAAATACTTTTGATTGGTCAGGCTTTCCTTAGATGAGCCTTTGTCCTTTGAAAGATGCTCAAATAAACCTCACAACCACCATCTTTTTTACCGAATGGCGGACCCACCAAAAGTACCAACCAATCATGTAGTAGCAGTTCTTCTTAAGATATAACAACTTTCTCGGTCTACACAAATGTACCACATAACATGCTCTAAAGGTAATTAATTGAAAAAGGACAATACTAACCTTTTTTGTCGGTGGTGCATGGGGCAACCGTATGGCATCAAAACACTTCCCACGAAGCACTAAGTCTTCCCAAGGGGGAGCTTATTTTATATGAAATTCTTTCCAATGGAACCAACCAAACCTACATCTATTCTTGTTTGTGATACTTGTAGTCTTTCTTGGGCTGCACTAGCATGACATCTGACATTTATGCAAGGGGTGGGCACTTGGACCATGTGCCACAAAAATACTTTATGGTTTGGGTTTAAGTCACTAGGCTCAGTAGGAGCCATAAATTTTTATCTAGTACAAATGGAACCATGAAGGTCTCATGAAAGAAGTGAATTCCCACCCAAGGGTCTGCATAGTTTTGGAGATAGGCCTTGCTGGTGAAACTTAGCATCCCACCACCAACTCACTTAAGAATTCTTGTATTTCTTAGGGTGGTAGAAAGCTTCAAAGCTTAAGCACAAAGTAGACCTCTGCGAATGATGGACCACTAGAGAAAGAAAAAGCTTGACATAGAGGAACCAATTACCCTCGTGCCAACAGTTCTTTATGATTCTTTGGGGCTTTGCTAGATTGTCAATGTGACACTTGGTGATGAAGGACATGACCATATGTCTGAGGCTACAATATTTTTCCACAACACTTTTCATCTTGGATTTAGGCTGAAGGGCCCACACAACTTGGAGGTGAGTATTTCCACTAGAACTCAACAACACACGACCTATGTAGGATGTTTGGGAACTCAATTACTCTTAATTGGGTGTAATTCATTGTTGGCTATGCATACCAAGGAAGGATGGTTATCAAGATTTTTTTGGTTAATTTTTAATACCCCATTAATTAGGCCACATGCCATATTTTCTAGCATGTTTTCTACTTTATAACCCTCTCTAAATCAATGTGAGAGATGGTATGAATCAAAGTCTTGCTAAAAATTTAAACCTTGGATCACGATGACACTTAATATCCAATTGAATGAGTTTTTTGCTTACATGCATTGATTATGATTGTCAAATCCCCTTCAATACATATATGTTTGATGCCTACAAATTTTTCCATGTTTAGCCTTGTGATTAATGCTTGTGCCTTAGTCTCATTATTGTAACATCTATAAATTTTAGAGTGAGGGCTCTAAGAATCATACCTAACTGGTTCCTTAGTACACAACCAACCCTCAATGAATTCTGATTCCCTAAAGAGGCTCCATCAAAATTAAGTTTTACCACATCCATTGGTGGTTCAACCCACACAACACTTTTGTTGTTTTGATAACCATGTTTCTAGATTTGGAGCTTGGATCAACTCCCACTATGAAGATATTTGTGCATCCCAATTTTGAGTAAATTTTACCCAAGGAATTTGATTTATACATGCTAGACATTACTAACTCAAATATTAAACTTTTAATTTTACATATTACTTTTTGTACTGAGTGGTGATCCTTATAATATATTCTTATATTTCATTCCAGCCATAAATACCATATTAGTGTTGATGGTCTTATTGACCAAATTGAGGAGAATAAAAAATATTTATTCATTGTTGTTCATGAGTAAAAAACTACTAATGGATATTCTTGGAGGGGTGTGGACCAATTTTCATTTTGGAGCCATGTCCAACAATGTTGTGAGACTTCACAATTTAAGAGAAGATTATCTACATCATCTTCTTGTTGGCCACACAATGCATAGTTGATGTGGGTAGATATTCCTAGCTTGATGAGTCTTACATAAGTAAGGATCCACTTATTCAATGCTAATTAAGAAAACACCCTTTATTTTGGAAGGATTATAGGGTGCTAGCATAATTTATGGGGCCATTTTTCTAGGTCAGTATTGCCTTATTAGATAATTAATGAGTAGCCTAGGTTGACCTTATAATTTCCTAACTTGGAAGGGGCCTAAATGAGACTGTCAAGGTCCCTAGAAATAAAAATTTATCTCTTTTTGAGAATTTTTGAGAGCTAATCCTTTTGGTTTGCTGGAAAATTACAACTAACAAATTTTTTCCATTTTGCATTTGAAAGAACGTTCTCTTTCATCTTAAGGTAGTCTTTTACTTTTACACCCCAGTGGTGCTTCATGTATATTCTCACATCTAATTCATCAATTTTTGACAGTGATGGGAAGCCATTCCATGAGTCTTCCTAGAATAGTTATTTCTCTTCATTACATATAGACCATGTAAATTGTGGCATGATAACATCTCTATAGGTTATAATAAAATTGCACATTTTAGAGACCTCTAGTGGATTTTCTACAATAAATTTACGTCACACATTACAGAGTCCATTTATTTTATTTGTATGATTTTTCCCATTTGGAAGAAAATTCCATGCTTGTTTAGACCCCAAACCCAGATTCCTTGCCTCTAGGTTATGTAAGCGAACACCTCCATGTGTTTTTCTTCACAAATTTTACTCCATGAAACTAGTGGTATATTACCCTTTTTCTTGTTGTCAAGATTCCCATGCAAGAGAAACTTTTTGATGCATTTCTCTATATTTAATTGCATTGTGTTTGGTAACTTAACAATTGAAATAACATAGTCTTGGATAGGTAATAGGACTACTCTAGTTAGTATGTGTTGTGTAGAAAAAGTTGTCCCTTTATATTTTCACAATTGTTTGGTTCCCTCTTGCTAAAATTGGGCGTCTTTATGCCTTATTTGATCCTACTTTTCATGCACAAGCCTTATTTAATGTATCTTTCCAAGGATAATACAAACACTTATCTAATGACCAATCATATTTCATTATTTTGGGTTATGTGTTCCAAATTTAGTGATCTAGGAGTCATACGCCACCTTGGGCGTATGGGTCCCACCTATGTCTCGAGGCTTGATCCTAAATTTGGCATAGAACTTAACATTTCTTTAAATTTGTGTCCCAAGCTTAGGCTACTAGGACTCATACACCCAAATTGGAGTATGATTCTTTCTTTAGCTTGGATCTATTTTGAATTCAATTCTTGGTAGGATTTTATTCTCCTAGATCTAATATCAGCTTGTAGTGTTGTAATGTTGGGAAATTTGGCATAAACAATTATAAATACAAGGTTATTCTAGATATTTTCCCCTAGAAAAGTTTATGAGAAAGTGTGATCTAAGCATTCAAGCATTCTAGCAATTCAAGAGTATCTTAGAGTTTATTATCAATTACTTTGAAGCATCAATTCAAGTTTCAAGCATCATGTCAATGCCATCATGCATCATGTGTGTTTGTATCCTAAAATTTGTGATGTAGCTGTTCATCATTCAAGCAAGCATTAAAGTCAATATCTATAGCATTCAATAAAGATTCAAGATCTACATTCATGCTAGCCATTTCACATAAGATTTTAGCATTGTTTACAATGTTCTTTTGGTGAGTTACAACATTGCATATTGTTCATTCATCATTCCTTCATTCTATTTCATTTCATTTCAAGGTTTGATTACCAAAATGGGGCTTGACTAAGGAAACCCCTATCCAATAAAAAATCAAGGTTTTTCTCCTCTACATGTGTGATTGCAAATCTAGGTGTTTTCAACTTGAAGATCCTTTGAAGATATAGTTGCAATATTGAAGAAAGTTGTCAAAATTGTCAAGAAGTTCTCATATTCATAGAAAGTCACCTACAAGGAAAAATTCAAACTTTCAAGCTCAGATATCAGATGGAAAAGAAGCTATAGAAGATCACTAGAGGATTATAGAGTTTTGAACAAACCCTAATAATGTGACTAAATCACCACCTTGGGCGTATGAGTCCTAGTATACCACTTTTGAGTCATTTCCTGTAGATCCTGGTTTACCAATTATAGATTCTAGGTTTAGCGTCAAACCCTAAACTTGGACTAAATCACCCACTTTGGCATACAAGTCCTAGGTCACATTAGAAGAAGCAAATTTTAGTGTTTTTAGGCCTTTCTTAATCATCTCTGATTCTACAGGTACCCTTCTATATCTTTCTATTTTACATTCTCATTTCATATTCTAAGTTTATAGGGTTTAGTTTATTCATGCTTGCATCCCTTTCTTTCTAAGCCTTTTCTTAGTGGTGAAACCCCTTTTTAATCACACCTAAGGAGACCTTGTAGCAACATTTTTTCCTAATTGGATCATTACATTAAGATCTCTAGGGTTTTCATTAATGAATGAGAGCGAAATAAGCCCCCTTATATCTTCCATCTCCTAAAAGGTGGAGCACCTTATTCCTTCAATTCATTTTGGTGAACCTAACCTTTGAGCCCTTTATTTTTTATTCAGAGTGCATTCAAGTCCTAGATCTATCTTACATTAGTTTTGCATTATATCTTGCATTAATTAATTTGCATTTAGGACTTCTAAATCTTGCATTAGTGAATGCCAATGAAGGTTTCATTATTGCATCTTTGCATCATTTAATTTTATTTGAAATCTATCATTGCACATGGTCTAGTCAACATACAAATTAGAAACCTTAACTTTCACATAAAATTTTCTGAATTTAGTGTCAAAACCCTCATCTAGGACTCATTTTCCACTCTGGGTGATTTAGTCCCAGTACAAGTTATTTTATCTAATTTTTGGGAATTTTGTATGGTGTGTTTTTACTATTTGAGCCTTCTAAAAACCCTAATTGGGACTCATATGCCCCTCTAGGTGATTTAGTCTCGTGTCAAACCTAAAACTACATTTTACAGCATTAAAAAATTTGTTTATATGCTTTTTTGTTGTTGTTTTTAGATCTTTATTTCATTTTACTAAGTTTATATTTCATTCATTTCATTAAGATCTAGCTGAATTTGGTTTCATTTCAAGTGCATTCATACACATAAGAATTGGAATTAAAATCTTGTTCCCATTGCATTTATCTTGCATTAAGTGATTTCCCCTTCCATGAGTTTTACAACTTGGTTTCCTATTGCTAATACTATAGTGAAACATAGTTCAAGACTCATGTCTTCCAATAATAGCACACTCATCATGGATCTTGGGTTATCTATCTCTTTTGCTCATAGTGTTGACACAAGTGCACTAGGTATGTACCATACCCTTGACAACTCTTTACCTTCAAGTAGTATCACAAGTGTTGAAACAATGGTTTCTATTATCCCTCAAGAATACATAATCCAAATCCATGAAGAATAAGAAAACCTACAACATCAAGTGAGTATTCAAGATATTTCCAACACTATTGTTCCTACCATAGATAATATACACCACATGATTTAATGTGAACAAGGAATAGAACTTGAACATAACTTAGCTCAAATTTTAGGAAAAAATCTTATTTCAACCACTAGTTGTTCTCAACCTTCGAAAAATTTCCAAAGTCAAGGAGGAACCCAAATTCATTCTCCTAAAACCATTGCAATTATTACTACCTACACCAACCCTCAAGCTACAACAACGATGCAACCTAATAGTAAAACCATTCCTACCTTGGGTATTTCAACTAGAAATCCTTGTACCTTTGTGGCATCTCATGTCATATCTCCTACCACTTTACCTCCCAGAAGCATCCAATTCACTTCTCCCTCGAAGATATATATACCTCTATTATATTCACCTCCATCTCAAAATACAACCAATGATGCTATCCTTAACCAACTCCTTCAAAATGCTTCATCCCTTCAAAAGAAAATTTGCACCATAAATAAAAATCAAAATGGCCAAACATCATACTATGTTAAAACAAATCCCTTATCCTTGTAGATATTAAGAACGCTAATACCACAAGGCATAGAGATTCATAGGTTTTATAAATATGGAGGAAAAGGAAACCCTTCTAACCATGTTTCTTCTTAGATTGCCTTATGTCTCGATTTTTTCCTTGAGGATAAGCTCTTGGATAAGCTCTTACCTAGGTCCTTGAAAGATACCACTCTAGAATGCTTTTCCTCATTACAAAATAAATCAATTCATTGATTCAATGAACTTGTCGAGGCCTTTGTTAACCATTTTCAAGTGAAAATGACTCCTAAGATGAAATTAGTTGATTTGATGAGATGTAAGAAAAAAGATGATAAAAAAGTTACTAACTTAATTTCACACTACCAATCCTTTTATTCCCATATTGAAATAAAGATTTTTGATCCTCACATTCAATGGATGTTCATTGGAAAATTACAAACTAGGATACATGATAAGCTTAGCATGATGAAGTTTCCTTACTCCATACACTTGTATACCACCCTTCATGATTATCAAAAATTGATTAGTAATCATGAAATAAAACCCACCTCTAGCCAACTTGAAAAGTCTAAATCCACAAATCAAAACAATTACCAACCTTTTAGGGAATAGAATAAAGGATTCCATCAAAGAAAATCCCCCTCAACCAACCCAACATGTTGATACCCAAGTGGGTGCTATAAACAAGACAAATCCTTTTACATTTAGGGATTCGACAGAGAATTCACTCCCTTACCCAATACCCTCCATGAAACATTATTACAACTTCTAGAACAAAAAAATATTTCCTTACCTCCTATAAGAACTCCTAATCCTACTAAGCCATTACCCTCAAACATTAGATCAAATTCCTATTGTCATTATCACCCACAAAATGGACATGACATGGAACATTATAAGCATATTAAACATCTTGTGCAAGATGCCATTAATCCTAGTCAACTTCAAATTGGAGGTGTTAATGATCAAGGAAATAACTCTATTGACCCTCCTAACCAAAATTTTAAAATATTTACCAATCCCATGCCAAATCATAATATTTCATTTTTAGAAGCTAGTGAACGAAGAAGAATGATGTAATGAATGTTGAAATGAATGATGAAAACATAGATACTATTGAAAAAGGTCCTATAGATATAGATAAATAAGATCCTATAGATAGTATGGTTGTATTTATCAAAATTCTACCTCATAAGGGCCAAACTAAAATTCCTCTTGACATTTCTTTCTCATATAAAGATATAATTATAAATGCACTTGATGGTCCTCTTTACATAGCCAGTCGAATCAATGATAAGCCCACTAATGGGATATTAATTGATCCTATCTATGGGGAGAATTTGATCACTAAATAATTCATACTTGTGCTTGAAATTTTTCAAGATACATATGACAAACAAAAATCATGGATAAAAACACATAATGGTTTTGTGTTTTGTACGATGGGATAGATCACCCTTCCTTTAGGATTAGAACCCAAACAATGAGATGTATCATTCTACATAATCCTGATGTTAGATCAATTCCATGTGATACTTGGTTACCCATGGCTACGCTCCATGGAATTTTTCCTATCAATCATGCATTAATGTTTAAAATTTCCCTTTGATAATGATTTTTTTACTATGCACTATAGTGGCTTCAATATTGTGTCTTCTTGGAAATTTTCATTTGATTTCATGTAGCCTAAGCCTATGGAGCCAATTAAACCTCGTGAAGGCTTTTGTTTCAAATCCTATAATTTTTTTAAGGTGAATGCATAATAGAACTATCCCTTCAAAACATGCCTCGACCTATGATAGAGTCTCCTATCCATGACGAAATCAATATTGAACCAACACCCATTCCAAATAACCAAGAGCAACCCAAGACAAATCCTTTGACTACATCCCATATATAACCAAGAGACAACCAAAATAATTATGTTACCCCTCCTAAGATAAAATAAATTTAAAAATCTAAAGAGAAAGTGGTTGAAAATCCTCCTATGGTACCTTCCATTCCTCCCCTTGGGGAAGAAAAGAAACCTATGGTTATTAGACCCGCTCCTACACTAACACAAATTGAAAATCGTACTAAAAGAAATATAAATTCTAGAGAGCATAGGTGTAGATGTCATGTTATTGCTTGACAGTTAAATGAATAGAACAACAAAGAAAATAAACATCAAAACTCAATTGAAGCAATACATGAGGAGTTTCCCTCTTCACCACAACAAAAATATCCTATATCAGAATTGAAACAAGGACTAGAAAATTGTTTAGACATTATCATTCGAGCTCCCATTGTGATTAATTTAGATTTAATGATGATGAGATTGCTAAAATTGATGAGGAATTGTATAATGAATTAAATACATTGTTTTCCTCTTCTATGAGCTTAAATGATAAATCTCCTAAAAAGAGTGTTGAACTTGGCGGTGCTCCCAGTTCGCCACTTGTCATTGTCCCTTTGGCTAGTTTTTTGTCTTCCATATATGATGAACAATATTGGGATGTAGATGACCTATTGTAGGTTGACTCGTATGTGCGTTACTAGTATTTTGCATTGTTTCTTTTTCATGTTTCATTTATGTGATTACATGTGTGTAATGTGATCCCCCATGATGTTTTGCTTGATGTATCTCTCTTTTTGTGCATTCCCCTATTTGTATTTATATTCTTCTCTATGTTGTGAAAATTTTATATTTTTATTTGTCTTGTGTTTTCCTTTTAGGGATGACACAAGGTGTCAAGACATTCAATCCTTTTCTATGTTGACCTAAAATATTTTCTTTTTTTTCACTCTCTTTTTGTCATTCTTATTGTTCCATGAGCATTTGGTGAATGATGAAAATTCTGAGCTTTATAAAAACATTGTAGAAAAGAAATATTGACCCTGAATCCATGGATCCCTTACATGATTTTAGGATTTCATTTTGGGGGCAACCCCTTTTGCATGATGTAGCTTTATGTGTGAAAATATGACTTGGCATACGACTTTGCAAATAAGCTCTCATGTCCTCTTTATTGTTAGCATTTATCATTTTATAATTTAAATTAATTTCTCACAACATGGTGTTTAGCAATTTTTTTAAATTGGGGGCATACATTGGCATTAATGTGTTTCATTTTGCAACTCATGTTTCATTGTGTAGTCTTCTTACTTCATGTGACATCTTTCTCATTGTGGTGACATTGGGTGTGATTTCCCTCAAGAGCATGATCTCTCTTAGCATATTATATTCCTCTTAGTGGCTTGATGCAACACACTGCATCCCCTAAGTTGAAAATATTCTATTGGGTGATCCCACAATAATGGGTTACACTTTTTGGCCAAACTTGACATTTTAATCAACATTTTTCACCAGATCTTCACTTTCTTACACCTATAGTAGCTAAAAAATTAATAATTTGAAGATGAAGAAAACTAGTGATTTGTGAAATTTTGTGTGTAGATTGTAATCATAAAAAAAAATAAAAAATTGTGAATCCTTTTACATAGTTTTTAACAAATTATTTTTTCTACAAAACAACATTTTAAAAAAGTGATGTTTATTTCGGCCACATAACTTTTTTTATAGAAAGGATACAATCCTCATTTTTGAAATAAAGGTTTTTTACCCCAATATCTAGTGCACGGATATTTTTTCATAATTTTTTGTTGCATATATTTTTTTTAATTGATTTTCCAAGTCAGAGTAATTGTAATTTGGACCGAGGTGTACTTCGGCCCACATAAATTTTATTGTATGCATTTGAATTAACTTATTCTTTTTATATTGGAATAAGGACATAAATAACTAGTGCACATATATTTTTTAGAAATTTTTTTCTCTATTTTCCTATTTTTTTGTTTATGTTAAACAAAGACCTTGATGTTCGTTGAAAATCTTACATTCCCAAGAAATTAAAAAATAAATATAATAATAAAATTAAATATATTTAAATTTATACTTTTTGGGAAGCTTATAATAAGGGATACATTATTGCAAAACATAAATTTTTAATGACTTCATTTGATCCCCCAAAAGGTAAATCAAAAGTGATTTTTTATCAGCATTTTGATAGGTGTAGAGGAGACTTCATTATAAGTATGGTTTAAAACTAATGGGGATGTATCCAAGGGGGTTTGATATAAGGGGGTTTGATCACTCCATATTTAATTAAAATCCTTTAAATGGAACCTTTAAAGCCTTAAATCATTATATTTTCTAAGAATATGTGATTTCAGGCAAAATTCAGGATGTGCCAAAAAGTGTAACCTAGTATTGTGGCAACACCCTATTCTTCCATTGGTCCTCTCTTTTAGACATTAGCCTCAATTTTACCTAAGTTAATACCTCACATGCACTAAGTATAACTCCTTTGAACATACCTTACACTATTTTGCATTTACAATAGCCATTATATGGTCACCTTGCATAACACACTTTGCTTGCTTGTGGAGCCATCATGTTTGTTCATTGGTATTAGCATACAAAGTTTTTCTTTCCTCTTGAATCCTATTGTTTTTTTTGTGTGGTTACTTATCAAATTTATCAGGAGGTATAGCTTTGGTATGGTTAGTATATGAAAGATGAACTTAGGCATGACTTTCCCATAGCCACTTGCTTGTGCGTGTGAGTGCATGTTGGCCACATGCTTATGTGTCTCACCTTTTTCAGGCTTCATCTAGTTGATAGACTAAGGTTTTGATAGCCCTTGTGAGTGTGAGTGTTTTTTTTTCATAGTGGACATCGTGTTCCACAAGTAAACAATTTTTTTTAAATAACTTAGATCTTATCCACATCATGTTGCACAAACGGTCGAGGCTTGATCCAACCCTTTTGTTCTTTTTTTCTCTCTTCCTTTTATCTTTGGTAGTGTATGCTTGTATCTTGTTGTTGCTTCATACATTATTCACATCTGTGTTATTTTGTTTCTATGTTGTTTTTCCATAGGATATTCATCCCGGATATTTGTGCAACCCTCTTGATCATTGTTATCCTATCTAACTAACATTAGTACACTTCGACCTCTCTTGATGCAAGTTTTTCTAGTTTAGTGTGAGTTTGAACCAAGTTCCTCTTTACATTTTTACACTTGTTTGGGTCCTCCATTCTAAAATTGGGCTTCTTTATGCCTTATTTGGTCCTATTTTGCATCCAAAAGCCTTATTTAATTCATCTTTCTAAGGATAATCTCAACACTTACCTAATGACCAATCATAATTCATGATTTTAGGTTGTGTTCTAGACTTAGTTATCTAGGATTCATATGCCACCTTAGGCGTGTGGGTCCCATCTAAGTCTCGGGGCCTGATCCTAAATTTGGCATAGAACTTAACATTTCTTGAAATTTATGTCCCAAGCTTAGGCTACTATGACTCATACGCCCCAATTCACGTATGAGTCCTTCTTTTTGTTGGACCTATTTTGAATTCAATTCTTGGAAGTATTTTATTCTCCTAGATCTAATGTCAGCTTGTAGTGGTGTAGTTTCATGAAATTTGGCATCAACAAGTATAAATATAAGGTTATTTGACATATTTTTTCCTAGAAATTTTTATGAAGAAGTGTGATCTAAGAATTTTTTATGAGAAAGTGTCATCTAATCATTCAAGAATTCTAGAAATTCAAGAGCATTCAAAATTTGATTATCATGTACTTTAAAGCATCAATTCAAGATTCAATAATCATGTCAAGGTCATCATGCATCATGTGTGTTTTTGAGCTAACATTTGTGATGTAGGTGTTCATGATTAAAGCAAGAAATCAAGTCAAGATTTATAAAATTCAATCAAGAGTCAAGATCTACATTGATGTTAGAAATTTCACATTATAATATTGTAGCCTTTGTTACAAGGGTTTGGTGAGTTGCAACATTGCATATTGGTCAATCCTCATTCCTTCATTCTATTTAATTTTCATTTCAAGGTTTGATTATAAAACCTAGGTCTAACCAAGGAAAACACCTATCCACTAACAAATCAACATTTTTCTCCTCTACATGTGTGATTGTAGATCTAAGTGTTTTGATATTGAAGATCCTTTGAAGAAAAAGATGCAAGATTGAAGAAAGTTGTAAAAGTTGTCATCTTCACAAAAAGTCACCTACAAGGTAGAATTCAAACTTTCAAACTTGTATATTAGATTAGAGAGAAGATACATAAGATCACTAGAGGATTAAATATTTTTAGACAAACCCTAATACTAGTATTAAATCACCACCTTGGGCATATGAGTCCCAGCATACCACTTTTCAATCATTTCCTATAGATCCTAGTTTACTAGTTGCAGATTCCATATTCAACTTGAAACCCTAAATTGGGACTAAATCACCTAGTCTGGCATATGAGTCCTAGTTCAAATCGAAAGCAACAAATTTTAGTGTTTTTAGGGCTTTCTTAATCATCTATGATTCTCTAGGTACCCTTCTGTATCTTTTTGTTTTACATTCTAATTTAATATTCTAATTTTCTAGGGTTTAGTTTATTCATGTTTGCATCCCTTTCTTTCTAAGACTTTGCTTAGTAGTGAACTCGCTTTTTAATCACAACTAAAGAGAACCTGTAGCAATCTCTTTTCCTAATTGGATCATTAGGTTGAGATCTCTAGGGTTTTCTTTAATGAACTAGAGAAAAATAGACCCCCTTGTGTTCCATCCCCAAAAAGGTGGAGCATTGTATTTCCTATGGTTCAGTATGAGCTTTCTTTCCATTGTTATCCAGTTTCCTTTCCATGATTCTATTCTATTTTGAATTTGGGTCACAATTTTGTTCTAGAGCTTAGGCTTGTTTCACCTTGAGAAGAATGGGATACCCAAGTATTGGCTTTGAAATTCATCATATTTGAAATCAAGAATAGATAGAATACATGCTGCCACTATTAGCAAGGTGTTTAGAAAGAAAACACTTAATTTTTTCATGCAACGTTTTGACCTAAATCCATGCAATAGTTCTCTAAAACCTTTTTAATGCCTCTTGCTTCTTGGATAGTAAACTTGGAAAATAAAAGTGTATCATCTATAAATAATGAGTCATTCATATTGATGTAGACTTTCAATTGTTGTAATGGTAACAAAATCAAAGGTTATGTAATGTTATAGCAATGATTCTTATTCCTAAACCTTTTCGGACATGTTGTGTCAAAGAATGTATTGCAACATTAATATGACTTGTGTGATCTTGTATATCTTTTAATTTTATTTTAATTATCCACAAGTTTTAGTATTTACTATTCTCTATGTTTTGATTACATGAATAAGATATCTTTAATTGGGGTCTCTATTCATGACTAAATCAACACTTAACCCCTATAAATTAATATATTTCTAACCTTATATGCCCAATTTAAATATCCTTTATAAATTTCCTAAGATGAACCTTCCAAAAATCTTAATTTTTCATCAAAAATTTACACTTGAAATATTTCAAACTAACCACCTAAGATTTCATATTTAAGGAGGAATAATAGGATAATAATATTGTTTATGTCATTTCATATGACTTCAATATTGTTTTTGTACCATATTTACTAAATTTTGTTCTCTATGTTTGGGCTAAATGAGTGTTTTCTTTTATGGGAACCTTTATTTATGACATAATAAATATATAAAAACTCATCATAATTGTTCTTAAAACCCTATCGTTCAATTTTAAACATCTTTGAATCCTAACTTACCAAGCTCAACCTTTCAGAAAAACTCTCATCAACTCATAAATGTAATATTTCAAATTTAAGAATAAAGCATAGGAAACTAGTTATGATTGATAGGGGGTCATCTGAAAAATTAATTATAAAATAATAATATCATTATAAACTATTGAATAAGAAACTTATATCACATGCTATTACACTTGACATCACTTAGGAATTTTCCATTTTTAATTTTTTTTTCTTTTGAAATTGTATAGTTGATCGAGTAAACCTAGATTAAAAATTACATAAATTAAGTCAATGTTAGTTTTCTTGAAAAATGACACGTTCTACAAGATTTTTCTCATATCTTAAAATCCTAAAATGAGATATCATCTTAGTCAAGAAATCTTTCTATTATTGTACCCTTTATTTATGACATAATAAATATATAACCCCTCATCATAATGATGCTTACAACCATATCCTTCAATTTTAAACATCTTTTCCTAACTTACCAAGATCAACCTTTCAAAAATTATATTTTTTCCCATCAAATCATATAGGTAATATTTCAAATTTAAGAAAAAAGCCTAGGAAACTAGTTATCATTAAGAATAGGTGATAAAAAATAATTAAAAACTAATCAAATCATTTTTTATTTTAGGAAAAGTAGGTGTTGAAGGGGCCCTAAAACCATGTACAAAAATGACCACTTCTTTTAAAGATAATCAAAACATGCAAAGCAACCACCCATAAACAAAAAATAAGTGAACAATCAGCCAACAATAAATTATAGATTTTTTAGAATATGAGCAGCTTCAAGATCACTAGATATGATTTTCTCATGCATATCCATAACCTCAACAAACTCCTTCTCAGAAACCCCCATATTATTCTTCATCTTGTTGCACATTTAAGTACAAGGGCCCTCATCACTTTCTCCCCCCTTTGAGTGTTTAGGGAGATGCATAAAACCAACAAAAACATCTTTCATCACACCTAAGGACTCCCCATTCCACATCCTAGCCTTTTCATTAAGAAATTGGAGACCCTCAACATTATTATGAAAGGTAATTTTACTAAATTTGACCATAATTTCTAGGTTCTCATAGGTTCTTGACATTTTATCTTCCAAGATCGAGATTCTAAACAAAAAATCTCTCTTCAATTTCAACATCTCATTGCTAACTATCTTCATAACATCAAATAGTTGGTTTACCTAGTTCTGAATAGAAGACCCATAAGGGTTAGTATTTACCCCAACATTATTCACCAAAGTTCAAACCTTAACATTTGTAAGTTTTGATTCATTAAAAAACCATTTGAAAATTCTAAAGAAAATGATAGAATAATCCTTCACCATGCACGACACATTTGATAGATCTTCCTAGTTGCAATTGAAAATATTCCTATCATCAACTAAATTATCCTCAAGAGCATCTTGAGTGTCCTACGCTTATTGAAAAACTTCTTTACGTTTATAACCATCATGCGGAACTTTAATTTTGCGTTTAGACTTCTCTACCTCAATAGCCTCAAGATTACCCAACTTCTTATCCTCCTCAAAACATTTTTTAATAGACCATTGAAGCTCATCATTATGACTCTCATCTGACTCTACACCAACAAAATCCTCTTGAGGCCTAAATTTCCCAATACAACACTTCTCCTTATCCTTTTCCTTATTCGGACTATTACCACCATGCAACCACATCTTCCTCTTTTGGTCCAAAGTAGGTGACTTAACCTCCTCACCCACTTTATCAACCTTAGTTGTCTTCTTCCTACCAAATGGGAGGCCTTCACCCTTCACCTTCAACTTCTTAGTAGCAGGGGAAAGGAATTTTCCAATCTTAACCTTTTGATTTTTAGCAAATATTTTAGGAATCTCTTCCTCCTAGCTACCAATAAGATACCTCTCCAACCTAGAGGGTTGATGATAATTTTTTACCTTCTTTTTAAGATTAGGATCAAAATCCTTAGGAGGCTCTAAGAGGACCTCCAAAGAGGCATCCAACCCATCTTTAGAATCCTCAGAGGTAGAACCTATATCAAACCCTATATCATAACCAAAATTTGACTGTTTAGGATAGATTTAGATATTTTCTTGGGTTCATTTAAAATGGAGAAAAAATTACCATAATCCATCATGAAGAATGGGGTTCTTGGGGTTCCTCTTAAATTATTTAACACCATTTTCTAAAGAGGCCAACATATAATTATGGAAAGACACCCTCTTCTTATGTCTAAAATGGTTTAACAACACAAAATGATAACCAAAAAGAACAAAAAAATGACCATCCAGAGTAATATACCTCATAATTTCCACAACCGAATTACCCCAAATGGGCTTTATGGAGCTATGAGCAATACTTCCACATCTATCCTTTTGCAACTACTCCCTTTAATTTCTCTTGAAGGACACCATGACAACATTAGACTCCTTTTTATCCATGTACACCTTCCTACCCATAATAACCATAATAGTAATATTTCTAATTAGATCTTTTGTAATACTAAATTCCAAATCAAACACTATTAGAACTCTACTTCTCCATCCATTAATGAAAGCCTGTGAAACTACCAGATCAAAACCATGAATCCTTTCAATATAAGGATTGATACCACTATCCTCGAAAACACCTTGTGTATCTTCTTGTTTCTTTTTTAGTGTCATAGGAAATAGGCTCAATTTGACTCCTTTTGCTAGCCATCACAACCACAGAGAAGGGCCACAATAGCTTCAAGTATTTGTAACTAATACAAAAGAGAAGAAGCCTCGAGAAGGAAAAATATCTAAAGACACCCAAAATAAGTGTGGAAGTACTAAAAGGACTCAGAATCATCATTGTCCTTAAACAAAAATCTTTTCGAACATCAACACCATTAAAATGAAATGAAATCACCTCAAAAAAATCACACTTTGACTTTAAATGTCACATGATAATCAACATGTGACTTAAAATAATAATGAAGGGAACCCCCTCCCTAAATATCTTACATATCATGATTAAGAATAGATTGAATATCAATGGGAAGGGGGTAAATCCTATCTAAAACTTTAGGCTCAAGAACACCAAAATTTGCAAACTTGTCCTCAATCACACTGCACTCCCGATAAATGTGAGAGATGAAACATTAATCAAAGGTGTTCAATATAGCCAAAGCATCAATAATAATAGGTTCAATTGACCAATAAGGGGGATAACCTTTTTTAGGAAATTAATAACATTTAAAGAGTCACCCTCAAGCCAAACCTTCTTGAATCCCTGAGCTTGAGCTAGTTTCAAACCATGGTAGGCAGTTGATGCTTCCATAAAGTGGTTTGTCTGGGTCCCCAAAGGGAGTGCCACCATAGAAAAAAACCTACTATAGAGTCATGCAACAGTCCCCCACAACTAGAAAGTAACATATTACCTTTGACAACTAATTCAAAATTGACTTTCACCCAACCATCAGGAGGAGCTTACCAAACAACATCCTTCTTAGAATCCTTTCCTTTCATCAAGCGAATATAAATATCATAGGAGAGACTCCAGTTCTAGGAGACAAGAGAGACACAAGAAGATGTACCACAACTTTAGGCCCATTTTGAAAAGACACCTTACAGAGAAAAATTTCTTTGATGGCAGCACAATATTATAAGAAAGCCTGGTAGGGGGAAGAGAGGTATCCATAAATTTATTTTTTATTTATTTCCAACCAAATACTCCACAACACATGAGGTGGAATAAGAGACCATTTGAAGGAAGGCTAGAGATGGATTGGAAGATGGAACCGACCATTGGGACCAAATATCCCCAATAGGAGAAGGGAATACCCAACACAAGTTCCAAAGAGAAAGCACATGGGTTCAAACATCCACCACATACTTGCAACCAACCAGAATATGGTATGCATCCTTTGTAGCCTCTTAAAAAAGAAAACATCTATTAGGCATCATAAAACCCCTTTTCAAAACATTATCAATAATGAGAACTTTTGTTTTCCAAAATAAATAGAAAACCAAATTCACTTTTGGAATCAACTTAGGAAACCAAAGAGATTCCCAAAAAGGAATAGTGCCAATGAAGGAAAACTAGTTAGAGAATTCCAAAGAAACAAAAAAAATTCCACTCGAAGATAAATACCAGACCACCTTATGATCCAAGGAAAAGGCCAAGATGTGAACTAAAGATAAATCTTTATAGAGAACCTTCAAGCCTTTATTAGTATCATGAAGCCTTTTCTAGGAACCGTCATCAATATAATAAGGAATATATCTACCAAAAGAATGAATACAAAGCTCCTAAAAGGGGAGCACCAATAGGTCATCTTTGAGTGGGCCATTACCAATCCACCAATCCTCCAAAAAGAGAATCCTCCTACCATTTCCCAATTGCCACATCAACCCCTTAAGAGGTAATAATTCTAGACTTAATCATGAAATTCCAAAGAGATCATCTAGAAGGGGGGGTAAAATTGATAGCAAGAAGATCTATACTAGGATCCACTCCTCAAAGATATTTGTTGGAGAAAATGTGAACCCATTCGTTGTTTTCAGATATAAGGTTCCAAAGTTGTTGAGCCATTAAGGCGGGGTTAAATTCTCTTATTTTATGGGTACCCAAACGTCCAAACTTCTTAGGCCTGCAAACATCATCCAAAGACACCAAATGAATTATTTTCTTCTCTTCAGCCCCTAACCAAATAATTTATTTTGGATGCTTTCAATCTTATAAAATAACTTCTTAGGAATCTGAAAAAGGCTTAAAGCATTAACCAAGAGGTTTTAGAAAGTAGATTTAATCAATTGAACCGTACCAACTTGGCTTAACAAAGCTCCCTTCTTCCTAGCCAACTTAGAATTAAACTTATCAACTAGACCACACCAGAAAGAGTTAGGAACACCATTAGAGAATATTAGGAGACCTAAGTATGAAGATGAAAAATCCCCAATTTGACATTACAAGATCCGTGCAAATCTACACTACCTATTCTCAAGATTATTGAGACAAAATAAAGTACTATTTCAGAGAATAATTTTTTGCCTCAAAAGATCTTCATATTTCTGCAAAATAAGCATAATAGATTTTTAGCCTCTTTGATGGAAGACTCACCAAGGATGAGGGTGTCATCCACAAATTGATGGTGGTAGAAAATTTGATTGCTAGAAGAAGGAGAAAGACCCGTCATCAGACCAACATTAATCAAATTTTATATTAATCTCCCAAGAGATTCCACCATAATGATAAAAGGAAATGGAGAAATATGATCTCCTTGTCTCAAAACCATCAATCAACAAACGAAAGGAGAGGGAGAGCCATTAAATAGGGAAAAAAAATTAGAGTAGAGATTAACTGCCTAATCAGCAACACCAAATTCTCCTCAAACCCAAAAGCTTTCATAATCTTAAGGGGAAACCCCCAATCAACTATATCATAGGATTTTATGAGATCCAACTTCAAAATAAAACCTGTATTCCTATTAATCATCAATCAATTGATATTCTCATGTACAATAAGAATCGAAACAAGTATTTACCTACCTGGCACAAATCCATTTTGTTTAACCAAAATGATTTGGGGAAGAATCTTATATAATCTCACTTCCAAACTTCAAACAAGGTCTTATAGATGGAATTGCACAAGCTTATATGACACAACTCGCCAAAGGAAGAAGCCCTCAACTTCTTCAAAACAAGAAAAATAAAGGATAAATTTAATTCTTTCAAAATATTATTACTTCCAAAGCACTCTTTTGTAGAATTTGACGCATTCTTAGCCACAATATGTCAATAAGACTATAAGAATAACATAGGGAAACCATCAAGCCGAGACACCTTATTTATTTCAAAAGAGAAAACCACACTTTTGATCTTATCATCCAAAGGGATGCAAAATAGCTATCTATTCAGGTCTTCAGAGATGATGTGAGGGATTTCCATTAAAAGATCATTTTAGAAAGTAAGGTCCACCACATTAGCCACAAAACAAAAGTCAAAGAAAAAATATTGCAACCTACATGATGTCCTTATCATTTTCTAACACCTAATTATTGAACTTGATAGAATTAATATGGTTTGAGGCCCTATATTTTAATGTAGATATATGGAAAAATATAGTATTTATGTCCCCACTTTTTAACCACATAACTCGTGACCTTTGTTTCTAAAGTTCTTCCTCTTTAGCAACATTGTTATGCAACCTAGAGAGAAGACGATTCTCACACTAAATAAGAGCAATATCATAACTAGCAAATTGAATTGATTGTTGAATAATTTGAAGATCCTCCTTGATAGAATATTTATCATCAAAAACTTGACCAAAAGAAGACCTATTGCACTTTCGAGCATTGAATTTGACATTAGCCAGCTTTTTTTCCACCCTAAACATAACATAACCGTCAACAAAAATGTTCAATCAAGACTAAATTTTATCCTTGAGCTTAGGATGATAGGTCCACATTTTCTCAAACTTGAAAGGAAAGTGTTTCCTTCTACCTAGAATATCTATGAAAATGGAAAGAGGAAAGTGATCAAATCCCAACTTGGTCAAGGCAGAGAGAGAACAAGAATATGAAAGAAACCAATCCAGAGAAAGATCCCAATCAAGCTTAACCTGAATAAGAGCCTTACCAAATATCCTATTTGTCCAAGTCTAAGAGGCTCCTTGGAGACCCAAATCTAATAAGAAATTATCATTAATAAGATTCATAAGATCAAACCTACTATCATCGATAATTTGGGATCCCCCTTCTTCTCAAACTCATTTAAGGGGGTATTAAAATCCCCCATAACCAACCAGTTATTGAAAGAAAACTAAGATTTAAAAGAGCTTAGACATTCCAAAAATTTCTTCTTGGCACCCTCACTATAGGGAACATAAATATTAGAGAGTCCAAGAAAATTTATCCCGGACATTCTTGAAAGAAAATAGCCACATGATTAAATCTTCAAAAATAGCCAAATCCTAAACCACCTTGGATTCCAAAAAGTAAAAATACCACTAGATGCACTCACTACCTTAGAAAAGTGGATATCGTAATCTTTGAAGAGCCTATTATTGATTTTACTCAACTTATCAATCCCCATTTTAGTTTCCTAAATCAAAACAATATCAAGTATATGATCCCTTACCAAGATAGAAAGTAGATCATGTTTGTGAGGGTTATTTAACCCTCTCAAGTTCCAAGAGATTATCTTCATGGGAAATTTTAAGGGTTGCCCTTTAAGCACATCTTAGGTAAAGTCCTTTAAGTATCATCAACTATATCCATTTTTCTTTCCTTATCTCAAGTAACCTGGGAAGGAGGTCTAATGTTTCCTCTCAGCTCTGAACCATAGTTAGATATTTGTCGATTCCTAGCATAAACTCCCAGAGGGGCAGAGTGTTTCTTTCTATTTTTACCTTTCATTGTTATAAAAGGAGGATTAGATTTATCACTATATTCCACCCGAGAAGATTCAATAATCAAACATTGCCCTTCAAATCCTTCCACCAAAGAGGAAAAATCGTTAACCAAAGGGGGTGACCTCAAGCCACTATTCTCGTATGTCACTAAAGGGGAAGGAACCTTGAACTCCTCAACATAGATCAAGTCTCCTGATAGATCCTTACATGGAGAAGGAAAATTAGACTCCACAAAACCATTCTCCACTTCCTTAGCTCCCATAGTTTCAGGAAAAACTAACTCATTAGATGCCTCATTTTGAGCTTGACCAAACTTAGAGTACAAATTGTGATTCTTTGGAGAAATAACTAAAATCTCTTCCTCCTTGTTATCAGAGAGAGACTCCACATTACCCATTGAATCCTTGTTTGCAACCACTAGTGCCCCACCCACTCCTTCTCCCTCCATTCCTTTACTGGGGGCTTCTGAACCTTTGACGAAATTTTTTTACCTAGTGCCCAACATTCTTGTAGACAAAACAGGAAAATAGAATGGACTGAAATTCTACCATTTGCTCCCAAACACAAAGTTTAGAGTTAATATTCAATGAAAAAGGAATGTTAGTTTTTTTCTCAAAATTCACACACAAATGAGCAAAAACCAAGCACTTTCTCAAACTAGATATTTTACAATAGATAATAAGTTTCCAAAGGTGCTAGCAATCCCTTTAGAAACTTATTCATCTCAGAATTCTAATGGGAAGCTAGAATGTCTCACTTAAACTCGAGCCACTAAGAAAGAATAGGAACTAGGATTAAAACTAAGCTCTCATATTTTCAACATAAGAGAATACTTTCCAATAAATCAAGTTCCACCCATAAGGGCCATAATGAGGTCATCCTCATAGTGGAAAGATAAGGAGAAAAACCCCTTCACGATAGCAACTACATCCACCTAGCCCTTAGGGAACCAATGGTTTAGAGAGAACTTATGAACCGATTCAATATGAGGATGAGGACCTAAAAAATTCCCAACAATGCCATTTCCATATGGAAACACTCTTCATGACAATGCAATCAGGAACTAGGATAGAGAACTCACTAGTAGATGTATTAGAATGAAAACTTATAGGCAAGGAACTTTTACCTTTGGGTTTAGTGCCAAAAAGGTTTGACCACTTGAGAGTAGTCTCAAAGCATAGACCACACCCCGTATTGTCACCAATAGGAAGCACATGAACATAAAATAAGATTTGAGACCCATGTCCATAATATCTCTCGTTTGACTGCAATCAGTCTTTTTAGGAACAAGAATCTCTGGCTCAGAAGAGGATGAGGAGAAATGTGAAAGAAAAGGCACCTTGGGGACCACTTTATCACATAAGAATATATTCTCCAAAAACAAGGAATCACACCACTTAACATTAGCCAAAGAACCATCTAACATCACCACACCATCATCAAACTATCCATCATTAATGCCAACCACTACACAAGGACATCCTACCTTCACCAAATTTCAAAAAACTACACCAACCCATCCGAGGAGAGCTCCATTTTTGGGATCAAAGATGTTGACCTATATTGTAACTAATCAAATCATTATAAAGTGTTGAATAAGCATATTATATCACATGATATTGTACTTGACATCACCTAGGAATTTTTCATATTTTTAAATTTTTTTGAACTTATACAATTGATGAATAAATCTAAATTAATTGACATAAAGGAATTCAATGTAATTTATGTTGAAAAATGACAATTTCTTGAGGATTATTCCTAGATATTATAGTCCTAAAATAATACGTCATCGTAGGAAAGAAATTTTTAGGAATACACATCAATACATGAAAAAATATTTAGGATAGAACTAATAGTACTTATAAATATGATCCAACATTGAGAAAAACAATTTTTTATTAATGTTCTCACCTAGAAAAAATATATCCACAAAAATAATTAAATACATCTAAATGTATCATTCACGTTATAAATTATCTCTTATTTATCTGCATATAACTAATCTATTATCTTATTTACTATTTAATTAGGATTAAATATTATAAGATGTTATCATTTCCCATACTCTATATAGTCCCTGAATGGAATAGAATATGGATCAAAAACCTTAATTAGAATTTGATTATGTTCAATACTTTTATTGTACCATTAGTAATACAAAATTTACAAGAAAAATGATCTATAGTCATTTTTACATAAAGAATTATTATGTCATTGCATACATTTCATTGATATTTTTTTTCCAAATTAGTTTATTCCATCTTTCCTTTTTGAATTACTACAATAAGAAACAATATTATAAAAGAAAAAGAAACACTTATTTTATCCCTATCCGCATTAATGAAACAAGCATAAACAATCGAGGAAAAATATTTAATTTAATATTTTACATACCTTAAATTCAAATAATTATATAATTTATTAATCTATTATTTAGTATTGGTCCTTGATCAGTAGGGTATATTATAGCATGATTCTATTTTTAAGTTTTATTATTATTTTTTTATATGAAGTGATTTTCATGCTAGCTAGCGTTTCAAGTAATTTGATTTGATTTCAAACCATAATTAATTTTTTAAATTTTTTTCTTAGAAGATATCTTTTATAATCAATAGGAATGCTCTTTAAAGGAAAATAACCTATTTTTGAATTTTTAAATGAGGCAAAAAATATACAATCTTCACAATATTTGAATTATTTTCAAGCTTATGGATATTAGGGAGGTTAATGATTGGAAGTAAATTTATTATCAATGTAATTGCAACCCTATCCTCCCAATTAACTTGTATCTTTTCATTTCTTCTCAAAGTGACCCATAAATCTTTCAACTATTTCTCATTAAGCAACACATAGAATGTCTCTATTTGACCACTTATGATTTCATAGCTAAATACATATATTTGGATAATAATTTTATTTGTGGCATCTCATATATCTTCTAATTTTACTTTTTTTATGTACTTTTTAAATTACATTTTTTCATTCATGTGTGTGCTACAATAATTTACTATCCTTAATAGGACACTCTATTTTGTGACTAAACCAATATCTAACCCCTAGAGATAAAAGTAGTTGTAATCCTATCCTATTTAAAAATAATCCTACCTTCTTCACGTGTCTCTATAAAAAAATTTAATTCTTGTTCATTGGCTATAGTGTAGAAAAAAGTATCACTTTTTCACACTTAATTTGGGAATAATTAAAAAATAAAATGAGCCTAATGTTTCCTTGATTTAGAGTTGTAATGTGTTTCACACATTCACATTAAGTTTGGGTCCCTTTTAAACTAAATCAACTTAATGGTTCCTTTTTTAGGGTGTTGTAAAGTGTATCTTTACACTTTCACACTAATCTAGGGCTTTATTAATTAATTGAGGTTTAATTTACCTTAATTGTCCCCTTTAATTCAAATCCAAGCCTATTTAATTATATATTATGAGGGACAAAACCTGACATTCATAAATGATATTACACAACACTTAATTTTACAAGGTTATGTCCTAGGTTAGTGATCTAGGACCTATTTTACACCTAGCGAATGGGTGCTCAATAGGTCTTAGGACACCCTTTTCATATATCATTTCACAATCCCTGAAGTGTGTTCTGGCTAAGTATGTTATCCTCACATAACCCTAGGATCCCCCCCTTGGAATATGTTTTTGATGGTATTTTAATGATTTCAAATCCTAGATATGATGTTGGCTTGTGTTATTTGAGTTTCATGAATTAAGAGTAAGATAAGTATAAATACAAGGCTATCTCACTTTGTTTCACCTAGCAATTTCATAACTAGATCTTCATAAGAAATCAAGAGTGCCTTCACAAGAGAATTATAGAGCATTGAAGAGAATTTCTAAGCAATTCAAGGAAAGATTATTGAAGTTTATTGTAGCAATCAAGATATCAATCATCACATAAAATTCATGCATATTTTTGATCTAATATGATGATGTATCATTGGTGATCAAGTTCAAGTGATCAAATCCATTATCTTATGTCAAGTTCATGATCAAGATCGACACTCATTGAGGCCATTTCATGCTAAGTTTCGGATTTGTACTCCAAGGTTTCAATTCAGGATTCCAGTGAGTTGTGACATTGCAATGTGTTCATTCATCTTTCCTTTTATGAATTATTTCATTTCAAGGTTTAATTAATAAAATGTGGTTTGACCAAGGCAAACTGTTATTTCCTAAAAAAACAAAAAAAAATATTCTCCTCTGATGTGTGATTACAGGTTTTAGGTTTAAGATCAATTGGAGAAAAAAAGTTGTCAAAAGTTGCAAAGTTGACACCTTTCTTGCAAGATCACATAAATTGAGCTACATAATTTATTTCTAGGTTTCCAATTGTCTCCAACTAGGATCTAGAAGTGCAGACATTGAAGAACAAAACCTACAAATTGATTTTCTAGAACCCTAGCCAGGACCCATTCACCACTAAGCGAATGAGTCCTTAGTGAGGCCTAAAAAATCACTTGTTGCAATAGGTATACAACATTTGACCCTCTTAAAACCTGCATTTTGATTGCTATAGTGGTTAGGTTTGATTTTTGATATTCATTTATGCATTATACTCCTCATAGTTGAATAAAAGCATAGATAAACTAGTGGTTCATCATCTTGTTAATTCATTTTGGTGAACCCATTTTTCAATGGTTCATTGGCTTACAAGTATAATATTCCAAATTGATGATTTTAGATTTCATATTTAAGGATAAATATCAGGAAACTAATTATCATTGAAGAAAGTTCCTCAAAATTTATTATAAATAATTAGATCAATATAGATCATTTCATTAGAATTTTGCATCACATAATACTACACTCGAAATCATTTAGGAATTTAGAATATTTTTCTTTTTATAGTTTCAAAATTGTATAATAAAAAATAACCTTGCTTTATTGGCATCAAGGAACTTAACATGATTTTAATTGACCAACAACAAGATCCTCAAGATGATTAATAACACCATGAAATAGTAAAATTAGATATATTCCTAGGTGATTAGGTTTTTGTAGTATATAATCATACCACTTAAGACTAAACCATTACCATAATCTCGCCTAACATAAATTAGGAGAAAGTCTACAATAAAACTTATAAAAATTGTCCAAAATTTAAATTAAAAGTTTAATCATCATCTAGATCACATATAAATAATATTTATTATTGATAATATTCTATTAAGTAACATAAGTAAATACAACCAACCAACTTGGCTAAGTTATCAACTACTTACTACTTTTAATCTAAATATAATAAATATTATCCCTTTCTACTAGTTAATTAAGATTATTCTTAGGATCTATGTGCATCGTATCCCATCAAATTTTTTTATTTAAGCATGGTTCGGGTAGAGTATTATTGGGATGAGTGACCCTTTGAGAAGTATCCATGAGTTTTACACCTTTATATTTGGTAATGGTATAGAGTGATGTTTAAACAATGGTGTTGTGGTTCTTTCCATCAAGGTTAAAACCCTACTAAGCTATTATCAATTTTTGAGTTTCTTGTTGGAGATGAGGTTTATTTTTATGGCCTCATTCATTCATAACTCTAGTCCAAATCATTTACCTACAATTTAAGAAAAAAATAAGAAGTTTATTAGCACCTTTGAATCTAAAAATAAGATATCTTCTTAGACAAAGAAGTTTTAGGAATATACATAAATATAGGAAGAACACATGGGTATGGTAGAATCAAATAAACCAAGAATAAATCATGAGTTTTATATCACCCTAAAACATAATTTAGAGAAAAAATATTAATATTAATTATCATAATGAACCAATATTAAAAATTAAATCATTATAATAGCATCCTTGCTAAAATATTTATCAATAGAAATGAACATAATTAAATGAATATATCTTTCTAATTTAAGTTAGAAATTATCTTTTATTGATGTAAATCCAATTAATATTATCTTATTCATTATTAAATTAATCTTAAATATTTTAATATGGTTTTTTCTTATTTGCAATATTGTTTTGTACACTTACTAATAAGTTTACAATAAAAAATGATTTGGTGTCACTTTCACATAAATTTGCTATGTTATCATTGCATAGAAATTCCCTTTATATATCTTTACAAAAAAAAAAAATTCCTTCTCTCCCACATGAATTACTACAATAAGAAAATAAAATATGCAAGGAAAATAAATATATATTTAGTGTGAGTGTGGAAAGAGGTATTACTAAACTAGTTAGCTTTTAGAATACTTAGGAGAGTCTTATTCACTCTACACTTAATCTCACTTAGATACTATCTAAACTTTTTTCTCACCTCACGTAAACTTAGCAACTGTCCAGACACTTTTCCATAGAGTCCTACACTTATTTCATACTTGGAGGGGTAGTCAATTATTGTGCCCTACCTTCTCACCTCTTCATCCTTGTCTTTATAAGACAGGATCATTTTTACATTTTACAATGCATGCATATGATATTTTTTCTAATTTTGTACATCACTCATGTATGCATTGTTTTGAATTTGCAAGTAGATCTTGATGACTCCAACATGGTATCAAAGAAAGCTCGAAACTCCAATAACTTTCTCTCTCTTGAAATTTTGAGGTTTGTGAGTATCAACTCTTGAATAGTGTACATTAGAGTGAAACAAACACTACCAATATTCTTAGAGAGGTTGATAAAAAAAATTGATATATAATACTTATGTATTTGGAGACAAATAAAATTTTAAGTTTTTGGATGCCCATTCATGGAGGGTCATTTGAAAATCCATACAATTTGTATGGACATATGATCACAATACCATCCAACATGAGAAATCTCCCTCATCCTATGTGCCTATATTTATGTGCTAATAGAACCCCATACACAAGCTTACAATAGAAAATTCTAAATATTTTTTGTATTTCATAGGGTAAAACACTATGTAGTGTTGACATCAATGCTCAACTTGTGAAATAACCTATTGATGTGATCACTACATAGGGTCCAACCCACCAATGCCTAGGTTTAGTGGTTTCATGTTTGCTGGGTAGTTTTGTGTCAAATAAAAAGTATTTTTTGAATATTCTATTAAAGAGGAATATTCTAATGGAATATTGAAATATTATGTTGTTGAAATCAACATCTTGCCACCCTTTCTTCCCCCTTCACCATTTTCTATCTATATTTTCTTCTCTACTTCAAGAGTCTCATTCTCAACCATATGGATTATTTTTTGTGATTTTTTAATTCATGTATCTTTTTGTACTATATCTAGTGGTATAATTTATTTTGTAGTATGATGTATCGATTATTTTTATAAATCTTGGACTCTTAGAGGACATCCTACATAGTTATTTTTCTTGGAAATTTAGTGTTCTCTTTTGGGCTCATGCATTCTCCTAAACTAGTTAGCTTTTAGCCTACCTAGGATATTCCTATTCACACAAAGAATTTATCTTACTTAGACGGTATCTAGACATTTATATCACCTAATCTAGACTCACCAATTATCCCAAAACTTATCCATAAAGTCCTAAACTTGTGTATGTAGCATTTTAAATTGTCACCCTTGACAATTTCACACTAGTTTTAGCTCCCTCTTTGTACCTCTACCCAATTGTGTTCTTAAATCACACATTTTATTATCATATTTGGTAAATCAAAGTTAAACTGGGAATTATGATTAAAAATTTATTTAGTGGAACTTAAAGACCCAAAATAGATTTGCACTAGGGTTCTAGTGCACCTTTCCAACCTATTTTTTCCCCAATTTAAATATTTCATTTTCAACATTTTAACATTTATAAATTTAAATTCATTTGTATACTATGGATAATTAATTTAGTAGGAATTAAACAAATGCATATAAATGAAACTCTTTTTAACCATTTGAAAGGATAAGGAAATTAAGATCACAATTGAGCATCCTAAAAAGTAGTTAGGAGGATAATTAGGAGAGTTTACAACACTTATTCTCAATCAAGATTCGTGTTAGCAATGCATCAAGTTTTCATGGGAGTTTATTAATGTTTTGTGTCCCATTTCTTTGTGAGAAATAACACTTGCAAGACACCAGATCAAGCATCCAATTCCCCTTAAAGGTGACGAGTAAAATAGCTTCAATCCATCAACGAAATCATATATGAGTGCTAATTTACAAAACTTGTCAATTTATGATTTTTTTATCCATTTTCCTCTACTTGACCAGGGTAAGTTCGAGATTTTACATCATCATAGCCATTATGGAGGTGGAGGCACTAAAACAAGGTTTGACTTAAGAAAGATCCTATATGGCATAACCCTTTCTCTCCTCTCTTGTATTTATGTGACAAATTTGAAGTGAATTTTTGGAAAGGGTTGTGGATCTAATTGCAAGATCAAGAATTCATGCCTCACATATCAACAAATTAGGGAAAGTGGAATTAATACTCTACAAATAAAGTTTTGACACTAAGTCCAAAAGGAAAGAACCTACAAATATAGGCCATCTCGGATTTGATTTCTAATTCTAAAGATCTTCATTTCTAGGTCCAAGGTGCCAGCACCCATATCTACCTATTTTGAGCTTAAATTTATATGGAAATTTCCTCTATCTTTACACTCTCATTTTTTGTGAACCTTTTATATGTTTTTATTATGTGCTTTGTCAAAATAATAATAGTTTGATGTAGTTGCATAACTAGCCTAGGTAAACATTTGCATCATCAAGTTGAGTCAATCAATAATCAATCAATGAATCCCCAAATTAAAGAACCAAAACCTTGACCCTCCATTATGGCTCTTCTATAGTGATTAGTAGCCAAGTGGGTGTTTGTGATCTTTTTTTGTTCCTTCTGCTATGATATAGGAGAAAGCTTGATGTAAACACTAGATCCCTTTTTTTTGCAACATATTTGGTGAACCTAATGCTTGTTACACTTTAAAAACATTTTAAAATATTAATTAGATAATTTTAATGTTTGAATACAATATAAGAGTGTTAGAATTTATCATTTATACATGCATAATTTGTTGAAAAGCATTAAAAGAGTAAATATTTACATAGTTCTTTTCGTTTCAAATGATAAAGATATGTATTTTTTTATATTTTTAAAAGTAGGTTCAATTAATAATTGAGATTTACAATCTCATAATATCCTTTTGAACATATTTCATCACTTCAATAATCTAAAATTGCATGCATGCATCATTATGTATTACACATTTAAAAATTGGATTTTGTACATTTCCAAAATCCTATATGCATCTAGACCTCAACATATACAACTTTGGATCCTTAGAAACTAAAATTTATTTCTATATTTTTACAAGATTGAAATTTAATTCCTCTAGTCTAGGGTGATAGTGCCCCTTTCTAGGCTATTTTTGACAAAATTTCAACAATAGTAATCACTTTGAGTTTTCTTTCCAGATTTGTTCTCAATTTCTAGGCATTGCTCTATAAAGAATTAGTATATGCAATTGTGTTACTTTTAGTAAATAATTTTTAAAATATTTGAGTGCTTTGAAAAGTTGTGTATTCTTTGAAATCCTTGGTTGATGTTTCATTTTGTGCTTTTTCTAATGATTCTCCAATAGAATATGAAACTCATGTCTCCTTGTCTCCCAATGCATGCCCACATAGCAAGGATATCTTGGTGCAAGAGGAAGAGATCTTAGATAGCTCACTAAAGAATACCTTACCCACCCTTCAAACCAAAATTATCCTTAAAAATATAGCACCCAAGCATGAAGAATCCATATGACATCATCTGACCTTACCTATAAATCACCCTATCCAAAAGTCTATAAAACCTCTAGCATTCCTTCACGTGACATGTTTTCTTCCTCTCATAAAGAGAACCGTTTACAATTCATCCCTTGGCCATTATGTATACATAGAAATAATTCCCCTTCCCATACCAATAATTACACTCGCTTGCGATAGAGTATTCATCCATCTAATACAAAGGAAACTAAAAATACACCCATTGACTTGGAAAAGTGTTATAGTCAAGGATTTAAGATGCTTTCAAAACAAGGTTTGGATATAAATAAGGAACATGAATTTAAAACTCTCTTAGAACAAACAACACATTCCTCTGCAATAGGATTTGGTTACCAATTCCCTCAACCTTTGTAGAAGATATGCATTCCTTATGAGATAAACTATAGCAAGAAAATAAAACATAATTCATGCATTCACACATATCATAAATTTTTTGGGCATTCTATTGATGAGTATTTTTATTTATAGATAAAACAACAATGGTTAATTTAATTAAACATCATAACTGTATGGGTGCTGGCAAGAAGTTGAGTCCACTTTTTGGCCAAAAAGTCGAAGTGTTTTCCCTAGTTATAAATTTTTTACACTTTGACCTTAAAATTTGAAGCACTTGGAGATGGAATCTTCAAAAAAGTCACTAATCATAAAATGTAGTACTTAGAGTCTAGTTTCCAAATATGTAATTTATTTCAATACCTAGATTGTACAAATTGAGTTTCAATAGGCATTTCTAAAAACCACTATTTAAAAGTCACTTTTTTTTACAATACCATGCACGTGTATGACATCCAAAATTTGACCTAAATTATTGTATTTTTATAAATCCTTTTGGGAAACGATTGGTGAATCACTGAAGCTTGTTTTTGATAATTTTTTGTATTTTTTATTGAATTTTTTTTTTTTGTTAAATTTTTATTAGGCATATTTGTCGTTTTGAAAAATCATCGTGTACGACATGCATAAGATGACCTAAACTTATCATTTTTTGATTTATTTTTTTGCAATTGAAAAGAATTGTCTAAATTTTTGTTCTTGTGCAATCCATTCATAAAATTTTTATGTTGATAAAAGGTTATTAAAATACTAAAAAACACTGATAATTCAAGTTTATGGACCTGTTTAATCAAAAATTAAATGAAAAATTAAAAAAATAATCCAATTGTAACAAGAATTAAATATTTGGAATCTGCAATGTCTAATCTATAATGGATTTTTGTTTCATCAAAAAACTCTACAAAGAAAGCCTTTAGATGTATGCCCAAAGTCAGTATTTTTTTGTGACTTTGCTAGGACCTTCAACTTGCAGGTCAAACCAGGTCTAGGGATTAGGTTCGGATCCCCAAACCATTTCCTAAACCTATCAACAAAGCAAAAACCTAACGTACATTTGAAGTTTTAAGAAAGGGGATCCTGTTTTATAAAAAAATATTTTTTAATTTTTTTACGAAACAGGATCCTGTTTTGAAAACTGCCAAAAATAGAAATAAATTTCCTGTTTTGAAAATTTTCCAAAAATGGATAGTTTCCAAAAACGGAAAGTTTTCAAAACGGGATCCCATTTTTTTATTTTAGGCTTGGGATGTCGAGCCTAAACAGGATCCCGTTTATTAAAAACGAGATCCCATTTTTGCAATGCTGATTTCATTTTTTTGGCTAAGGAAAAAACTTCCATGTTTCGTGGACTCAACTTCTTGCACTTACCGGTATATCCATACAAAATTTAAAATTAGTTATTATGGTACTGCTTCAAGTGCTATGTGGTATTCATAGAATTAAATGATGCTTAATGCCATGCATGGGGGCACCAAGACATGTTTTGCAACCATATTTCATTAATGGGGAGCTGCACAATAATATACTCAATGGTTTTTCTTGTCCATAAACTTTGGGGGGAGCATAGTTATTCTAATGAGGTGTGTATCATTTCTAATGGATCTCATCTTTATTCATTTTATCCTTAAAATATTAGTGTAGCAAGTACACTAACATTTCAATGGGAGGCATAATTTAGATAACCAATGTTGCTACTACTGCACACGCCTTTTAAATTTCACATTTTTGTCTTGTTGATTCAACCATGGCGAAGCTAGGTGGGGGCCCTAGTTGGTGTCCCCTTCTAAGACTTTTTCCTCTTTGGTAGGTTGTAATGTAGATACCTAGAATCCAATTTTTCATTTCTCAAGGTCAAAATATTTTTTGGTGGATGTTGTGTCTCGGGTTGATGGTATTGTTAGTATTCATCATGAGGAAGGTTCCCCTTTTTTAAGAGGGAATCAAGTGTCATATATAGAAATAGTGGTGGGAAAAAGGTCCACTTCTAAGAGGGTTATTTTCTCTTCCTTTGACTCAAAGGAGTGTTGTGTGGAGAAAGGTCTAGAAGTGTTTTTTCCAGATGAAATCATGGATGAATCTGTCATTATCCTTCACATGTCATTGGTTGGGAGACTTTTATCCTTCAAGCCTAATATAGAATAGGTACATAATTGGATGGCCACTATTTGGACTCCTAAAGGAGAAGTTGGTGGGAGTGCTATGCCAAATAGTCTTTTACTTTCTAGTTTTAACAACTAAGAATATTTAATCTCAGTCCTTCTATGTGGACCTTGGGTATTTGGAAATAACTTCAAGAATTGTTTAGTGCTATACAAATGGAAGTCAAGATTAGACCCCTTGGTGGATTGGGTTCTATTACTCCTACTTGGGTTAGCCTCTTGGGTTTACCTCTTGAGTTATGCAATTGTAAGGTGTTTCAGGGGATTGTTAACACCTTTGGAAGTCTTCTTGTTATGGAGAAAGTTACTTCTCAAAGGTCTAGGCTTGTATTTGCTAGGATTTTTGTTAACATTTGTTGTTAACAGTGTCCTTCCCACTTCTATTTCCTTGAAGTCCAAGTTTGGCTCCTTGACTCAAGCTTTGGAGTACGAGAATGCTATGATGTTTTTTCAGCTCTACCAAAAAATTTTCTTAGTAACACTTGTAATAAATAGCCTTTCCAAAAATACAAGGAGGTTGTGGTCCCTACTCCACCTATTAATAGTGATGTTTCGGCCAATAAAATAGACTCTCCAATGTCGATAGGGGGTGAGATGGACAATTTTGGAGAATTTATGGTGGAAGGAAATGGTTCAAAGGAAGTTGATTCTATCTCAAATTTTAATGCTTCCCTCCCCACTCCCATGAATCATGATGGCACTAGATTTGTTTCTACTAAGCTTGGGGTTCCCCACTCTTTTGTTGATACCATGGAATTGGATAAAGGCTTATAATTTTGTGTTTCATTAACTAAGGAGGAATCAGACCCTTAATATTCTTTACATTTAAATTTTTGAGAATCATTGGCTATTTTGGACTTTATAAATCTAGCCCCTTCTTCCCCTCTTTTGAATGAGGTTAATGAAGAGCCCTGGACTCAAGTTAGTGGTAAATCCAAGAAAAAGAAGAAAATGGATGTTGGAAATGGTTTAAAAGTGGGTAGAGAAAACAATAAGGAGGTCAGATTGAGAGAAGCAGCTAAAGATATTGCCTCAAGAAATCAGAGGACCCTAGAGGGTCTCTAAAATGGGACTAAATCAAAGAAATGATCTAGGAGTCCCCTCGCCATAGGCCAATAATTTTTTTTCTGGTCTCTTTTAATTTTTCTTATGAAGATTATGTAATGGAAAACTAGGGTACTTAATAGTATTCTTAAGCAACATATTCTTAAGTGTTATATTATTGATCTAAAAATTGATATTCTCCTAATCCAGGAGACTAAAATGAAGAAGGATATTTTTGATAAAATAGTTAAATCTATTTGTCCAAAAGCACATTGTTGTGTTTGTGATACAGATGGTTCTTCCAAAAGGATTTCCACCCTCTAGAACCTAAACATGCTATTTGGTAAGGGAGGTTTCAATAACCACAACTTCTTAGAAGTTGCCTTTGAAGATTGTAGGACTGGTGTAAAGTGGAACCTTGCCAATGTTTATGCCCCTAATCCTAGAGGTGCTAGAAATATTTCATGGGATTTCTTGTCGGTTCTCCTTTCTAACAATCAGGATGTAAAGTGGATTCTTTCTAGGGACTTTAACACCCCCCTCCACCCTTTAGAGAAGCTTTTAGGGATTGATGATTTCTTTGATGGTATTCTAGAATTTTCTAATTTTATCTCTACTCAAGGTCTTCTTAACACAGAGCTTTTAAGCTCCAAATTAACTTGGCCAAATAGTAATAATGGAAAAGATCATATTTAGGTTAAGTTAGACAAATTCTTGATCTTGGTGATTAGGATATATTAGCCAAACTTTAGTTATCTTCTTTTCCTAGATCTACTTCTTACCATAGTGCTCTAGTTTTGAACTAGGAGGAGAAAAGAAAGTTTGGCCCATTCTCCTTTAGATAAGAGATTATGTCAAATCTTCACCCAAAATTCAAAGATTTTATCAAGCTTTGGCGGAATCTTCCATGTCAAGGGACTCCTATGTTCAAGTGGCTCAAAAACTAAAAAGAATGAGGTTTAATGTTCAAGGTTGGAACAGAGTTATGTTTGGAAATATATTTTAGATAAAGAAAAATTTCCTCTTTGAGATCAATTCTATTCAAGATATGATGGAGGTTGGTGCAATTGATGATGCATCATCAGCTAGAGAAAGTGAATTAAGGAATGAATTATTTATTTTTACTAAGAAAGAGGAGATATTCTAGAAACAAAAAATCTAGAGTGCAATTTCTGAATGGAGGTGATATAAATACAAAAAATATTCAATTAATAAACTATTAATCATAGAAGAAGAAACATGTTTTTTTCTCTAGTAAAAGATAATGGGGATCTTCTCACCAAAGATGAATATTTGGAAACTTAGACCATCTCCATCTTAGAAAATGGAAGACATTAGTACCCCCTCATGGTGATTTAAATTTGCTTCTAGAGGTTATCCTAAGGGTGATTCATCAAGAGGATCTTAAGTCTCTAGAGAGAAAGGTTTCTATTTAAGAGGTTAAAAAGACTATTTTCTCCTTTGGTGCCTTTAAAGCCCTTATCCCAGATGACTTTCCCCTGAGTTACATTGTTCTTGTTCCCAAGAAGGAATATGCAACTTCTATTTCTAACTACCACCCTATGAATCTTTGTAATACAATGTATAAAATCTTGTCTAATATGATGGTTAATAGGCTAAAGCCCCTACTAGATAGATTGACCTCTGGAAATCAAAAGGGCTTTATGATGAGAAGAAATATTATTGATGTGGCTATTTTTTCCCATGAAGTTATTCATTCAATGGAACATTCTAAGAATTTGAGTATGGTGCTTAAGTTGGATATTTCAAGAGATTATGATAGGGTTTCTTGGAATTAGTAGGAAATTTCTGAGATTAATCAAGGAGTGTGTTTCTACCACTAGTTATTTTTTTCTTCTTAATTGTGTCCCTACTATTCAGGTCACCTATGATAAATATCACGGTTCCTTTAATTTCTCATCAAGTTCATTAGAAAAAAAATCAAAAATATCCAACTCTATTGGATAATTTACTTTTTGCATGAACACAAACATACAAAGACAAGATATGGTTAATGAAGGAAGAATAACCATGTGACATGACCAAAAGGATTTTAAAAAGAAAATAAGAA
This sequence comes from Sequoiadendron giganteum, assembly GCA_007115665.2. NCBI lineage: Eukaryota > Viridiplantae > Streptophyta > Pinopsida > Cupressales > Cupressaceae > Sequoiadendron > Sequoiadendron giganteum. The sequence goes on from CM021102.1 coordinate 627,164,094, forward strand.
AATCACCCTCAAGATTTTCACCTTTTGGTTTGACTCTCTCTTCCAAAAGAAATGAAATCTCCTTATCTTTTTATAATTCTTCCTAAAGTTTTGGGTCAAATCTCCAAAAGAATCTTCAACATAGATTCCTGCATGGGATTCATGCTACTTCTTCCTTGGCTCCAACTTCTCACCAAAAATTTGTTGATGACACCATTTTGTTTGAAGGTACCTCTGTTGTGGAAACAAAAAATTGGAAGGTTGTTCTTAACAAGTATGTTGAATCTTTTTTCAATTCCATAGATTATAATAAGAGTAAACTATATTTTTAATACCACTCAGCAAGTGAAAGATAGGATTCTAAGAATCTTTAGATGCTAGGAATCAAGTTTCCTTGAATTTTATCTATGTATCCCACTTAGAGATAAGAAACCTCCTAAGTCCATCTAGAGTTGTATTATTGAGAGAATCCAAAGGAAACTTGTTGTTTGGGAAGGAAAATTGCTCAATCAAGCAGGTAAGCACCATCTTCTAAAATATTATCTTTAAAATGTTTCGGTCTATTACTTATCCCTCTTTAAGATGCTAGATTTCATCGTGAGAAAGATTAAACAAATTCAAAAGTACTTCCTCTAGACTAGGACAAAAGAAATATCAAGGATTTCTCTTTCCAGCTAGGAGAATGTGTGTTCCCCAAAATAGATGTGGGTTAGGGATTAGAAGATTATAGGCATTCAATAAGGGCTTGTTAACTAAAAAGGGTTATTACATGATTCTTGTGAAAAAATACTTGTCTAGTATCCTTAGTCCCAAATATATGGGGAATGACCCCCTAGTAGCTTGTTGTCCTCACAAGGTCTGCATAGTGGGTTTGATTTTTGGAATGATATCCTTAAAAAAAGAAACATTCTACAATAAGGATCTAGAAGGAAAGCCCCTAAATGAGAGATCTATTCATTATTGGGATGAGGTGTTGGAAAATTCCTTGCTCTATCATCCATGGCCAAATTAATTCCTCTAAAATGATACCTTACAAGAATTTATTGTACCAATCTCTATGGTTATGTTAACTAGTTTGAAGGGACCCCTAGATGGAAGAACTTCAAACAGGATGTCTTAGACCTGAGGATAAGAGGAGGTTGTAATGAGTTGACTTATTTTGAGCTAATTTACACTCTTAAATCACTAATTGGAGACTATTTTCTAGCCTTTCAAGGAGGTGTTCATAACTGGATCTGGAGTGATAATCCCTCTTGTGCATTCTCTATCAAATTTTCTTATAATATATTGGATGAAGCTTCTTTTAATGATTAGAACTTCAATTATAATTTGATCTGGAATGCCAAATTAATTCCAAAATTCAATTGCTTTTCATAGGTTGTGATGCATGGAAGAATCCTCACTGATTAGTTGAAAAATGGATGCTTTATGGTTTAAAACATAGAACATCACTTTTATCCAACTCACATTCAAAGATGCCCTCGAGACCTCAACCCAATGAAGAATGAGAAAAGAGATATGGAAATAGGGCATCTTAGGATATATTTATAGATTAATTAAGGCTGAATGAGGGGTTCAACACCAAGTCTAAACTTTGAAAAGACAATTTAAAACATAAGCTGCAATACTAAACCCTAGTTCAATGCAAACTAACTCTAAATGACCTAGAAAGATGAATGAAATGCAACAAAAAATTGTAAAACACGAAGTGTTCACCTAGAAACTTGAAGGAGATGGAAGAGAGCTATTAAATCCTAAAAAAATGAATTTTCCAAACTAGTGGGACTCATTCGCCATTATAGGTGAACCGGTCCCAGTTCTAGATTTTTGAACAAGAGTAGGTTTGTGGCAAATGGGTATCCAAATCTGAAAAAAACCTATAGTGGGACTCATTCGCCACTTGTAGAAAATGAGTCTAGTTTGTATTTTTTAGAGCTTCAAGGTCTGAATCTTCTCTCCTCAATTTTCCCAATCTGCTTCTCTAGGTTTTCAGATTTGAAACTCTAATTTTGGGGCTACTAATGAACTTTTAGTGAATATTATGACGTTTCCAATGGGGAGACAACTCCAACAATATTTTAACTTAATATTCAATGATCTTCAAGTCCTCTAAGAAACCTAGATATGCAATCACACAAAGAGAGAGAGAGAGAGAGAGAGAGAGAGAGAGAGAGAGAGAGAGAGAGAGAGAGAGAGAGAGAGAGAGAGAGAGAGAGAGTTGATTATTACATAATAGGGTTTTTCTGTGGTCAATCCCCTTTTAGGTAATTAAACCAAATGATGAGATAATCAAATAAAGGCATGAAACATGAACCAAAGAACATGAATCATTGAGAATAATACCCTTAATGATGTCTTGTGGATGATGCTTTGTAAATCTGAAACTCAACATGAAATGAAGGATGTAGATCTTGATATTGACAATAGGTAAAGAATAATGCTTGATCTTGGATCTTCAATGATACATCACAAAAATAGATAAATAATATTATTAATGCTTGATATTATTCACATGATGATTAATTGATGAAGAATTATGCCCCTGAATGCCTTGAAAATGATCTTGAATGTTATCTTGATGATGTTGTAAAGACTTGAAATGCTTAACTATAGAATGATTTACTTGATGAAATGAATGTTTGTGCTGCTTGGATGAAATAATTATTTTAAATCTTGTTTATAAAGGAAAGCCACTCACATGACCATTAATTAGATCCCCAAGGATGACATAGGAGAAATTTGAACTTAAAATCTTGTTTTTCTAGCTCAAACCTCAAAAATAGGCCAAATGGGACTCATTCGCCATCCTTGGTGAATGAGTCCCACTTGGATGAGAATTATTCTCCCAAAGTGGTGAATCAGTCCTACAAGGGCTATTTTTCCAGCTCAAGTGTCGGAGAGTGAAGAAATTAAGCTTATATGTTGATATTGTTAGGTTTTCTTATTAAAATATGCCTTGGGATGCACAATATTGGGTCCTAAGGGCCTCTTAATGATGATATTAAGGTCATGAATGAAGGAGGTCCCAAAATCCAATGTGAAAGTGTAAATAAATACACTTTACAACACTAAATTAAGGAAAAATTGTGTCTATTTAGCTTAGAAGGGCTCTAAATACCATGTGAATATGTAAAGCACATTAAAACACTAGATTAGGTCCACTTACTTTATAAACCTTATAAATATAATGTGAAGGTGTAAATAAATACACTTTACAACACTAAGTTAAGATAGAGTTAAGTTAATTTAGCTTAAGGTGGGCCCGAGGCTTAATGTGGATGTGTAAAACACCTCACAACACTAGACCAAGGTGATATCAAGTCTAATTTATCATTAAATATGCCCACATCAAGTGTGAAAATGTAAAGGGATCTATTTTTATACACTACACTCACTATTGATGTCCTTAGTAAGAAATAATTCTAATTTTTCAATAGATGTTCCCTCTATCAATCTACTAAAGAACCAATTTTTCATCTGCTTATCCATTGTCCCGTCCTTTTAAAATATTCTAACTGATTGGGTGTTCCTGAATGATCTAAAAGACCTTGTGAGCTAATGGGGTTCTGGTCCTTTCTTGCATCCTATTATTAATGAATTATGGTTACAAGATCCCTCCTTTGTTTGTTGGCGCATGTGGAAAGAGAGGAACAACAAAATTTTTAGGGAGAAGCAAAGGAGCTATGGAGAGGTGTTTTATTGCATAAAACAACAAATCATGGAAAAATTTAACTCTAAAGTGTTTGATTTATCAAAACTTACTCCAACTTATAAAGACCTTAGAGTAAAAAAGCTATGGGCCCTAAATCATGATCTGACTAAGATTAATTGGGCCAACATCTGAAGTAGGAAAATGACACTATGGAAACCTCTCCCAACTGACTGGGTAAAACTAAATTTTGATGCTTGTTCTAAAGGAAAGTCGAGGATTTTTGTGGATTGGGGTGTAATTATAGATCATAAAGGGAGATGTATTGAATCTTATGCAAAGTGCCTCAAATTTTCTATGAGTGTGGAAGCAAAGGCTATTACTTCCTAGAGAGGCATAAACAAATTGAAGGAACATAGTTTTAATAAGGCCATAATTGCTCAAGGGACTCTAAATTGATTATTGAATTTATTAAAGTTCAGATTCATCCCCTAAGAAAATAAAATTGATGCAAGGCTCAAAAAGTGTGATTAATTCTATGGAAAGGTAATTTGTGACTCATATCTTTAGGGAGGGAAACACTATTACAAACTTAGTCTCAAATGTGGGTCTCTCTAAATCCACAATGTATTTTCTACAATTTATTTTTCTAGAGATTAAAGACTAGGTTTCTAAGGATCGGTTGAGAGGGTTATGCACTAATTGTGATTATGAAGATTCTATCAACTTTGGATATGGAGTGGCTCACTAGCCTAAAGGTTAGGTTAAATCTTAGATTTTCTCGCACCTTTTTCAATTTATTGTAAGAGCTAAAAATATTAGTTCAACACTCAGGAACACCTACAAAAAAAATTATAAACCTTCCACAAGACGATATGCAAGTGTATAAATGTGAATTTGCACCCCTAACACAAATTCCATTTTACCCCCTTTCACTTTAGAAAACCTAAGGTGAAGGCTTAATTCCACTTAAGCCCATTGTCCAAATCACACTTGGCACCTGCTTTGAGTGTCGGTGGGAGAATTTATGTCAGGAATGCATGCATAAAGTGCAGATGTTCGCATGGCATGCTTATGTCCCTAGAAGATTCCTATGACTAGAGACTATAGAGGTGTTACAATTTCAATTGGAATTCAAAGAGTAACGTCCCTCTTCGGTTGGTTGACTCGAACATTATCGTTTTTCATCCTTTCCTTCATGTTCTTCACTCTTCCATCCATTGTTCTCTTCAAAAGAAGTTTGGACGGAGTTTTGCAAGATATTGAATCCATCTCTTCACACTTTTCTCCACTCTTTCAAGCACTCAAAGCTTTGTAGCAACATTATTTTACTCCATTGCAGCAATCCACTACTCTATAACTCTGATAGTGTGAGTGCAAGACCAACACCATGACGACAGAGGCTTGAGTTCCTCTCACTCTTCTCCTCGACAAGCCTTGAGCACTTCGGATGGAGGTGGTAAGCTCCTCTTATCTCTTCTATCGCCTTTGGTTGAGTAAACACATACTGTTTGTAGTGTTTTGTGTTTAAGTAGCTTGTATTTCATTTCTTTACCTTTATTCCTATCATTGCAAACTTGGTTGTCCATGGAGGGGAAACATCAAAACGGTGTCTGACTGAGGCAGGCCCCTAAACAGCCCCAACATTTCCCTTTGTTTTGTGTGAAAGTGGATAAATCTTGGAGAAATCTAGCGAGGAGACTATTGTGCAAGATCATATTCATCACCCTTTCAGTAATATACTTCCTTTATCATATCAATATTTACATTTCAGTCTTCTTAATCTCGTTCTATCACTTTAGAAACCTCTAAACTAGGCTTCTAGTGTCTCCTTTAGAGTTTGAATCTCATCTTTCTAGCTCTCTAGCCATATGGACACTAGTGCACCTATGAGATGCCAACACGCTGCGTTGTCATCCCAGAACCACACTTCTATCCTTAGACAAAGAGATACTCGAGACACAAAGTTGACTCTAAAGGCCAACTCATCTACTCTCTTTCTAGTTCCCAAGATTGTAGAATGATCAGAGGACTCCATATTCTTCATCATTATCATCCCTTCTATCCTAAACTTCCTTTTAACTGGGGTAAGTTATGGCATCCTTTCCACTCTTGGCCTTTTGTGAGTTGGGGCTTGCAGTGGTTGGTCCCCCTATCTTACATTTTTGGTGAACCTAACATGAACCATTTTGGTTCCATTTCGTGATATTGAAATTCCCTTTCCTCATGTTCTAGGAGTGTTGTAGGTGTGATTGTTGTAAGGATTCCACCTTACAACCCAACCTATGACCCTTAGTTGTTGTAGTCAGAAGGTTTTGAGGGTGTTGTGTAACAAAACCTTAATTGGGTCACTATCTTATCTTGTAAACATTAGGAGGCTTTGTAGAAGTATTGTTTGGTGTGGGAGATTGCTTCTTTCTTAAATCAACCTATTCCCTCTATGCAGACTGTGACTAGTGGTAATATCATAACCTTCACTTCACAAGACCTGCTGATGGGCTTCAATAGAGATCCATCTTCTCTTTACATTCCTGCAAGGATAAATGGGAATACTGTAGCGGGTGTTCTTGTTGATTTGACATCTCAAGTGAATATCCTAGCTTATGAGATCATGCTGATTAACTTCTTGCATAAAGATGGGTATGATGCACTTGAAAGTACCATCCGCACACATGATGGACTTTTCATACCTCCTATAGGGAGTATTATCTTGTCAGTCCTCATTGGACCTAAATCTATGAGCCTTAGGTTTAACATCATCCTAGGGTTTGAACTCTTCAAAAAGAAGCTAGGCATCCCCTGGCTAGTAGCTATGAACGTAGCTCCCTCAGTTGTGCACAAATGCCTAAAGTTTTTTCATGGAGGTTTTGTACATGTTGTCCATGACACCGGTTATAGACCACCGATTGCACGTGGCAGTTATACCCATGATAAATTTTGGCCTGTATCTCTTGGTCCTCTCCCACCTAGGAAATACCTTTTGTATTGTACATATCAAAACTATAAGAAAGGGCATGCTAGGCTGAAAGTGAAGTTCCCTCCTTTGCCTTATGCTATTTTTCATAGAGCTTTGTTAAAAGCTAACAACAATTCTGCCAAGGTGCGTAAGAGAGAAGAAAAGAAGAAGTCCTGAGATCCTCCTTCTTCCCCTTCAGTTGCTCAACCCAATGATTCCTCTTGCCCTGCCATGGTGCCATCTTCTTTTGTCTCATTCTTGTGAGAAAAACCCATGGTGCCCACTCAGTGAAATGCCAAGCGTCCCACATTTGAGCTCCTTGTCTCACCCAAGGAGCCTAAGCCCATGTGGTATGGTATACAAAAATCTCCCCATGGAGAGTCCTCTTTGTCTCGGCCTCTATGGCTTCTTACTATTCCTATTTCGAAAATGGGTATGTCCAAGATCATCATGGAAAAAATAGGCCCTTAAGTGGCAAAAATTTCAAAAAAATCAGAGTTAGGCAATTTGACATAAAAATTTGAATAAGATATCTATATTTTTTTATAAGTGTTTAAGAATAGAATCTGTAGCAAATTGAATGTAGTTTCTAAAATACTAGGTTTATTTTTAAAAACCAAATCTATTTGGTGAAAATTTGAAATTTCAATGGAGTAGCACTTAAATTTCAGGGAAAAAATAAGAAGTAGGTATCTGTCTGACCACCCTAACCACAATAAAATGATAATATTTTTTTATAAGATTTTAGATATAAGTAGAGGACTCATGTCCCGATGTGATGCATATTTTTTTGGAATTTTTTTCCAAGTAAATAATTAATTATAAATATTTTATTACAACTTTTGAAAAATATAAAAAATCGTATGTCTAACCACCATATAACTTGGTCAAAACTTCATGAAATTTATTTTTTATTTTTTTAATCCTATAGTATGTGAAACATACAATGTGATGCATATTTTGGATTAAAAAAATGTGATACAATTTGAAAGCTATAGATGCTTTTCAATCATCCTATCAACAAGGACTTTAGTCATAATTCAAATAGAAAATTAATAATAATTATTTATTAAATTCAAAGCAAACCATAATTTATATTGGTGGAAATCTGAGAAACTCTTTTAAAAACCTTTTTTATTTCATCAATTTTGGGTAAAAAAGGTCATCAGCCACATACCCTACACATACCCATCATATCGCTAGTTTTTGGCCTGTCATGATCCTACACATACCCAAATAGTGAATGGGAAGAGACCCGCTATTGAGGCACTAGAGTTGATTCTTCCTGCAAATTCTGAACTTGTTCCTTCAACTCCCATTGAGGAATTTTCCCTTCCACTAGAAATAGTCATGAAGGACACTCCCATGGATGAGTAGCATCCGTTCGCCCCTTCACAAGTTCCAGCTTTTGGTTCAAAGAGTCATAGAAACCACCTTATGTGCTAGCATAAGCATCGAAGAAAGGTTCTCTTGGCTAAGAAAGCCTCCTCACAGAATAAGGGGGAAGAGAATATGGCACTTCTTGCTGTGTCTTCTTTCCCCTCTTTTGTCTCTAATCTAGCTAGTTTTGAATCTCTGCCAGCTCTTGTTGTGAGCGCACATGCATCTAGAAAGGTGCAGGTGTTTATTGCTCCTTCTATGGACCTACGTTTGCTAACTTCCATTCCATATTTCTTACCTTTCCCAGAGTCTGTGGATATGGTTAACAATTTGGTCGTATCCGATGCGGTTCTTTCCTATTCTCCCTTGCCCCACCTTGCTTCATCTATATGGAGTTCACCTCCCCTAGTGAAGAAGAAGGTAGAGTGTGGTCCCTCCAGCAATGAAGGATGGAAGAAGAGTGCACCTCTTCTAAAAGGTGGCCCTACATTGACTTGTTCTATCCTAGTGATAGAACCACCTCCTACCTCCCCCGAGTTTATCACCGCTCCCGAGTCTCTTAGTGAGCTCAACGATGAACCTCGGGTACAAACTACTCCATCCACCAAGGTGAAACATGGAACTCCCATCAAGTGTATGTTTAACTCGGTGGATGAAGTTTTGACCTTGTCAGCGATCTTTGCAAAGTTGTTGACCTTAGACCTATTGTGCATATTTTGCACACACGCCCCGCCATAGGCAAGGACCCTCTTTTTTCCCTCTCGACAGGCTTCTTTTCTCCTACCTCATTTTGCGTACCCCTCATTTTGTTGTCCTAGCTGGTCAACATGCCCTTCAATGTATCATTTTTGGTTGACCATATTTTTACCCAACAATAAAAAATTTCTAAGTCTTGGGTTTTTCAGGCTTCGCCTCCCTGCTCGCTCGATTCGCTTTTTCCTTCATTTTTGACTTTGGGGAAAAGTTTCCCATGGATTTGGGATATTTTTGTGGTGCCTAAGTGAACTGCCAGAGTTTCATCAAGTTTTAGGAAGTTGCAAAATTTTCATTCTGAAACTTCGTCCCTCTGCCGCTGTCTGGGAACTTCATCTATCCCTGGCCATTCCGAAACTCGGCCCCTCCGTGGCCGTTTCCAAGATTTCGTCTCCCCTTTTCCATTTCTTCCATCCATTTACCTTAGGAATTCTGACTTCCAAAGCCCGACCCCTCAATGGCCATTTCTAGAACTCTGTCCCTCCCTCACCATCCAGGAACTTCATCTATCCCTGGTCGTTCTAGAACCCGGCACCTCTGTGGCTGTTTCTGGGATTCTGTCTCCCTTTTTCTGTTTCTTTCATTCGTTTGCCTTAGGAATTCTGGCTTTTGGAACCTGGCCCCTCTGTCGCCATTTCTGGAACTTCATCCCTCCATCGCCTTCTGGGAACTTCATCCATTCCTAGTAGTTTTCAGGATTCCATCTCCCTTTTGTCATTTTGGATATCTATTTGCCTCCAACATTTTGGCTTCTAGAGCTTGACCCCTCTGTGGCCATTTCCAGAACTTTGTCCCTCCACCGCCATCCAGGAACTTCATCCATCCTTGGCCATTCTAGAATGCGGCACCTCCATAGCCGTTTATGGGATTCTGTCTCACCTTTTTCATTTCTTCCGTCTGTTTACCTTAAGCATTCCAGCTTCCAGAACCCGGCCCCTCCGTGGCTGTTTCTGAAACTCCGTCCCTTCGTCGCCATCCAGGAACTTCATCTATCCCTATTCATTCCAAAACCTGGCCCCTTCGTGGCCATTTTCAAAATTTCATCTCCCTTTTGCCATTTTGGACAACCATCTACCTCCGGCATTCCGGCTTCCGAAGCTCGACCCCTCTGTGACAATTTTCAGAAGTTTGTCCCTCTACTGCCATCCCAAAACTTCATCCATCCCTGGCCATTCTGGAACCCGGCCCCTCTGTGGCCATTTCTAGAATTTCATCTCCCTTTTTTTCATTTCTTCCATCTATCTGCCTCCAGCATTCCGGCTTCAAGAGCCCAACCCCTCCATGGCCATTTCTGGAACTTTGTCCTATTGCCTCCGTCCGAGAACTTCATCTACCCCTGGTTGTTCTGGAACCTAGCACCTTTGTGGCCTCCTAATCCAAAATGAACTTTGACCCACATGCTAAAATTGCATCCTCTCCTGCATGAAGTTTTCAAATTCCAAATTTGAAGCTAGGAGATACCATCTGGGGCCCAGACTGTCCGTCGGCCTTTCAAAATGACATTTTGGCCTTTCATTTCTGAAACGTCCAAACACTCTCCCAATTTGAAAATGAACTTCGACCCAGATGCTAAAATTGGATCTTATCCTCCACAGACCTTTTAAATTCCAAATTTGTAGCCAAGAGGTACCATCCGGGTCGCCATGCCTTGTTCATCATTTTCAAAATAGCATTTTGGCCTCTCGGTCCCGAAATGTTCAAACACTCTCAAGCAGTTTCAACTACAATAAGAGGGAAATTAGCTAGAAGACAAAATTGCTACAATGACTAGCCACTACAGGACAAAATAGGAAAAAGACAACATATGTATTTTAAATTGCTGAATAGTGTGGGGTAGGTGAAGCTCTAATGTAATTGAATTTGAGCCACATAATGTAACTCAATCATAAATCATTCCTTTGGGCTTTGGAAAATTATAAATAGGGGTCTTCCCCTCATTTGTAAGGGTTGGAGAGCTGTTGTAAAAACATTCTACAACAATAGAAAGAAACAATTCATGATCTATGGGTGTTACTTTTGAGTTTTCTCATTATGTGTGCATGGTTCTACCTTCCAAGTTAGTTTTAGTTGTAGTTTCTTAAATGGAAGTGGTAATGGTGATTGCTATTTCAGTATTTGATGAATTTCCAGCCTATATTTTTGGCACTTGTTGATGACAAGCTGCTATGGAAAGTTAGCCTGAGCTTCTTTATTTGATTGCTGCAACTTAGTTCACTTGCATGTTCATGATGTGTGTATGTAAACTAAAAATCTGCAGTCCTTAGAAGATTGCACTGGTTTTGTATAACTGTAGGATCCTCTTGGCCAAGCAAAACCCAGTTTAGAGAGTTTATCTACTGTAGCAACCCCCATGATCACTGTTCATTCATAGTTTCAGATCCAAGAACCTTCCTTCTGGCTTGCCTTTTTTCATTTTTTTTTAAGAAACATCCTATGCTAAGGTTTATTGCACATTGTAAAGCCAAAATCTGACGAAACAATGGAGTCTAAGACTGTTATCTAAGCCTGCAGCAAAGTGTAGTAATTTTTTACTTGAAATAACTCTATTCAGTGACCTGCTTCTCCTACAGTTGTATATCATGTAAGATCACCTTGTGATTCCAGCAAATCACATCAAACAATTGATATATTCCAAGCACTGTCAAGACCTAACATTTGAGAGACCTTGGGATAGTTTTCTACAATTTGATTATGGAAGATTGTCTTTCAAGAGAGGTGATGCACCTATGCATTACCTATGTTGAGAAGTGCATAAAAACACTATCAACAGAACTGGCGCTAGAAGGAGGGCATGACACGTTGAGGCTACAAAGCTGAAAGTTGGAAATCGATAAGAGAACTTTCAAACAAGAAATCAGAGATAAGGAGATCTCTTTTAATGCTGAAACTTGAAATTAGAAAATTTTGAGGGCAAACAAAAGCTGAGTCAAAATAGAGCAACATGTGCAAATCAGCATCGCTCAGCTACATGCAGACTTAAATAGGAGATTTAGAAGGCCATTGAAGTAGTTTGCATTGGCAGATAGATGTAGAATTCATGGAACCCACATAAACAATGAATTGGAGTGTCTAACCTTTTGAGTATAATTGAAAGAGTCTTGCAAGGAGAGATTCCCTTTTGGAAAATATATCAGCCTTTAGCCCTTGTAGACCTAGAGGAAGAATTGACAACCATGGCAGCCAAGGCATTTGAAGAGTTGATCCAGGAATGTTTGGGAAGTGAAGACATACCAAGATTGGAGGAAGCACTAATGTCAAGTTGGTGCAGATTTCACAATACACCACATTCAGAATTTACTTGTCCATCATGTGCAAACATTATCACTCAAAGACGGTGTTGTTTGAACAAGTTGAAGCAGCCAAATTTTGATAAGGACGAGTCACTCCATGAGGAAAAGGAGTTGTCAGCATCTGTAGGAAAGCACATTGTAGATAGACCAAGAAGCTCCACATAAATAGATGTTGGGACATCAAACACTGAAGCTAAAACTGAAAAGGAAGAAGTCGATTTCTTTGGGACAGCAGAAAGCTTTGGTGAAGGTTCACTAGGAATGGAGTTGAAAAGCCTCTCCTTCATCAATAAAGGGAAATCCTCCACTCAGGAAGAGGAGCCATTGGCAGTTGAGGATGAGTCAATCAAGTTTGCAACAGTGTATGCTGGGGCAGCCAATGAAGATGTTGAAAATCAACAAGAGGAAGAGGTTGGCAGCCTTGGGACAATAGAAAATGATGATGAAGGCATAACTGAAATTAGATTGGAAGACCTCTCCTTCATCAATGATAGTGACCAAGCATCTGAAAATGCAGATTTGGAGGAGTGGGAACAACTATAGGTCATAGTTGTTCACTACCAGATTTTTGTTTCAAACGATGATGAGAACCTAATCATGGATAGATATAATGAGATAGTGTCAAGGCTAGCAAGGGATTGGTCTAAGCTAAAATATCAAGTGTATTTGGAGGTATTTCTACTACTAAATTGGTGCAAGCTTCATGATTCATCTCACTTGGAGTTCATGTGTGGACTGTGCCAAGAAGCCATGAAGCAAGTTAAAGACCAATCGAGGCAGCCAAGTACACTACTTACTGGAGTTGCTTCAAGGACAGAATGTGAGGACCAAGAGCCTGAGCTAAGTGACAACTCAGCTGAAGGAAATCCTCAAGAGGATGTTGGGACAACAATAGAAGAAAGATAACAATACAAACTTGAGCTTTTGAGCAATGAGGTAGATCAAAATGGAATGCTGTCCACCAGTCATCAAGAATTTCTCCCTCTTCAAGAGCATTTTTGCAGCATGGACAATGGGCTTCCTGGCGAGTCCTTAGAAAGAGATTGCATGGTGGATTTTGGTCCTCTTGATGAGGTGCCATCAATTGATGACTTCTTTCCTTTTGGGAGCTGTGTTGTGGAGGTATGTTCATGCCAAGGAAGAGCACATCCCAAAGGATGGTAGTGATGAAGACATACTCCTTGAGCCTCTGAATGGTGATGCACTAGAGTTTCTAGATTGGGAGAGAGGTTCCTTCTCCATTTATAGCGATAGTGAGCAAGGGGAAATGAGTGAATTTCATGATGAGATGCATGAACAACAAAGAGAAGAAGACAAAGACGGGGGTGCTGAGATAACTGGCAATAGAGATGAAGCACCCGGTCGACTACAAGATGCAACTTGGAGTCCTTCTGCGATGATCGTTGTTGATCCTCCTTCATATTTTGATGGCTGCAATAGGATAGATTCATACATGTCATCATCCCATGACACTGAGCATCATGAAGATAAGTTTGACACTTGGGAAAGGAAGTGGGATAGTGTGCTACCTTTTCGAGACAACAATCAAGTGGATCCCAAGTTTGCGAATGATCAATGTGGAGAAGTACTTCTTTTTGAAGAACTGCCACTGTAGCCTGTGGATCCCACACGTAGATCAAAAGAGGTATTTTTTTCCCCATTCTCCTAGCCTTATGCAAGCTTAATGTCCAAAGTGTTGCACCCTCCACCATGCCCGCCTAAGGTTGTTGATGCAAAGAATGACGATGCAATGCTTGCTCTTGATTGTCAAATGCTGCCACCTCCATGTGATGAAATCTAGGTTCTATCCTTCCTTGCTCCTATTAATTTTCATAGCTACACTTATCATTTTGATTATGGGAACGAGGAAAAATGGACATGTTTATGGATTAATCACAGGTTTAATGAGCCTCCTCAATTGTTGATTCTTCATGATGTTGGGGAAGAATTTGAATGCTGCCATAATGAGTTTATTTTCTTTGAACATAAGGATAAATCTGCATGGTTGAGAACTATAATGACTGCCCATTTTCTTGTACATGGATTGTGAAATATGATGAGCATGAGTGTCAGCTCACCTTACCCGAATGTAGTGCTTTCTAAATATCTCTTTGTACATAGCTCATTTTGTGTAGTGTAGGTTTCCTATGAATACTCCACTTTCCTATTTTCCTTAGGTTAGTTGGTTTGTTGTAGGTTGCTTGCTTTGGAGTATTTTCTTCATTGTTTTCTTTTGTTGTTCTACTTTGGTTAGTTTTTGTGTTTGCTTTTCATTTTCTTTTGTTTTCTTTTGTTTTCTCTTGCTTTGCTGCTGCTTTGTTGAAGGTCCCTTTGCTTTTGGCAAGGCATCTGTGCGCACAACAACCATTCTTATTGCATGGGGTTGTTCTATGTATTGCTTTGTCAAACTCTAATCAAGTTTTCAAAGTGGATGGTGAGGATCTTCTGTTAGTATCAAGCGATCTAGATTTTTGATTCAAAGTGGATAAGTCATTGGTTGGTATGATTCTCAAGTATTCTAGAATCTTATATCTCTCACAAATTTTAAGAATTTGATGGTCACTATAGGTCCTTTGTGAAGTCTAGCTAAGTGAAAAATCTAAAATTCTGCTTCAACGCCACTGTGATTCTTAGCCCTGAGTGCAAGCTTCATTGCTTGCAGGTTGAAATAAAAGAACTGAAAAGAGAAAAGAAACAAAAGAAAGAAAACAAAATATTGAAAATCAAAAGAAGAGAAATTCAGCTTTTCAGGGGTATACGAGCAACTCTACCAGGGCTATGGACATCTGGCCGGTAGTAGAGCAATGTTCGGGAGAATCACAACAAAACCTCATCAGGGCTATGGACTCTTGATTGGTAGTGAGGCAATGTCCCGGATGCTTTTGGAGTTAGAATAAACTATGTAGATTAACTTGATGGAGCTTGGGTTCTTGTAGCAACTAAAGGATGGGAATTAATGCAACTGCACACACTTGGATTTTCAGCATACTGAAGGTTGGATTAACTAGTGGTTTTGATCCTTTAGTTGAACATGAAAATCATAACCAGAGATTCTAGGTTCATGATTCCAGTTTGTCATCGAAATTATTCAGAGAATTTCCCCAACGAGTCACCATTTGTTGTGCATATTTTACACACATGCCCCATCATAGGTAGGGACCCTCTTTTTTCGCTCCTGGTAGGCTTCTTTTCTCCTTCCTCATTTTGTGTACCCCTCATTTTGGTGTCCTAGTTGGTCAACGTGCCCTTCAAAGTATCATTTTTGGTTGACCATATTTTGCCCCTACAATAAAAAATTGCTAGGTCTTGGGTTTTTTGAGCTTCGCCTCCCCGCTCGCTCGATTCTCCTTTTCCTTTATTTTTTACTTTGGGGACAAGTTTCCCATAGATCTGGTATGTTTTTGTGGTGCATAAGTGAACTGCCAAAGTTTCGTCAAGTTTTAGGAAGTTGCAAAATTTTCATTCTGGAACTCCGTCCCTCTACTGTCATCCGGGAACTTCATCCATCCTTGGCCACTCGGAAACCCAACCCCTTTGTGGCCATTTTTGGGATTCCATCTCCCCATTTCCATTTCTTCTATCTGTTTGCCTTAGGCATTCCAGCTTCCAGAACCCGGCCCCTCCATGGCTATTTCTAGAATTTCGTCCCTCCGCTGCCGTCTGGGAACTTCATCCATCCCTGGTAGTTCAGGAACCCGGTGCCTCCATGGCCATTTCAAGGATTCCATCTCCCATTTTCCATTTCTTCTATCCATTTTCTTTAGGCATTCTAACTTCTGGAACCTATCCCTTTCGTCACCATTTCTAGAACTTCGTCCATCCCTGGCCATCCCAGAACCCGGCCCCTCCATGGCCATTTCTGGGATTTAATCTCCCTTTTTCCATTTTTGACATCCCTCCACCTTTGGAATTCCGGCTTCTACAACTCGGACCCTCCATAGCCGTTTCTGGAACTCCGCCCCTCCATCAATGTCTGAGAACTTCATCCGTCCTTGGTCATTCCGGAACCTGGCGCCTTTGTGGCCACATCTGGGATATCATCTCCCCTTTTTCATTTCTTCCCTTCGTCCACCTTCGGCATTCTAGCTTCCGGAGCCTGGACCCTCCGTGGCCATTTCTAGAACTCCATCCCTCTGCTGCTGTCCAAAAACTTCGTCTGCCCCTGGCTATTCCGGAACCCGACACCTTTGTGTCATCCTAATCCGAAATGGAATTCGACCCACATGCTAAAATTTCATCCTCTATTGCATGAAATTTTCAAATTCCAAATTTGAAGCCACGGGATACCATCTATGGCCCCAACTTTTTGTCACCCTTTCAAAACGGCTTTTCAGCCTCTCATTTCCAAAACGTCCAAACGCTCTCCCAATTTGAAAACGAACTTTGACCTAAATGCTAAAATTAGATCTTATCCTCCATGGACCTTTCAAATTCCAAATTTATAGCCGAGAGGTACCATCCAGGTCGTCATGCCTTGTTCACCATTTTCAAAACAACATTTCGGCTTCTCATTCCTAGAATGTTCAAATGCTCTCAAGCAGTTTCAGCTATAGTAAGAGGGAAATCAGCTAGAAGACAAAACTACTACAACGACTAGCCACTACAAGACAAAATAGGAAAAAGACAATAGATGTATTTTAAATTGTTTAATATTATGGGGTAGGTAAAGCCCTAATCTAATTGAATCTGAGCCACACAATGTAACTCAATCATGGCCATTCATTTGGGCTTTGGAAAACTATAAATAGGGGTCTTCCCCTCATTTGTAAGTGTACACATCTAAAAATGGTCACGGTTAATCAAATTGTTAATTAATTAAATATGAATTATATAATTAATATTCTTAAGTCATCTACATTTAAATAAATTTAATTATTTATTTATATTGTTCATTTTTCCAATTCTTCTAGTTTAATTATATAAATAAGTTTATTTAATTATTGCTATCTTCCTCTTAATTAATTAAATAGATTTCATAATTTATTTATATTAATTATCACAAGTTTAAATTCTAAATTTAAATGATATTCTTCATTTCACATTTTAATTAAATATTTCCAATATTTAATAAAATGCTCTCTTTCTAATTCTTCATTCTTCATATAATTAAATATTCTAAAAATATTTAATTAAAAGCTTTCTTCTTTTCTTCCACAATTAAATATTCTAAAAAAATATTTAATTAGAAACTTTCTTCTTTTCATGTTCAATTAAGTATTTTATATATTTAATTAAAGCACTTTTTATCATCTCTCACACATAATTAAATATTATTTATTTAAATTATGGAAACTTCTAATTCTTTGTCACATGTAAGTAAATAAATTTATTTATTTAATTATGGATTTTTCTTCAACTATCAACTAACTCTTCATTAATGAAGTGCACAAATGGTAACTTTCCTTTATTTTTTAATAGAAAAGGTTGTGTTTGAGGAAACATCTCCCATCTTTCTCTCAACCTTCCATCATTTTCTCAACTTCTCGATCTCTCACCGTTCATTTTAACAGGTTTGAACTCAACCGTTGATCCTCGTCAACTTGATTCTTGCATTCAAAAATCTATAAATACAACCCTCTTATGAGATGAAAAGAACCTCAAATCCTAGATTTCATACGTAGTTACTATAGTTGCATTCCAGTATTATCAGCATTCTAACATCATAGCATTTCAATTTCATAGCTTAAATCATATAGTCATGCACATGCATTTTCAATCAATCTCATTCTCCTAAGCTGTCATTTCAACAAGCTGTTGCTTACACAATTGAGATCCAACACCTTTAATCGAATCCTTGGAGATAGATGATGATGGAATGAATTTGAAGAAGTTGTTGTCATTAGAGTTTACATTTATGCTTTCTAGTTAGTTTTCTTTAATAAAATGTTTCATGAGTGTGTTAGTTTACTGTTTAATTAATCCACATTTTCTAACAACACATTTTTGGCACCCACCATTGGGCATCCCCTCATTTTAATCTTTTGATTGCAGCTTTTCTGGTAGGTGACAGACTGAAACAATGGTTTAGCGCATACGAGAACAGTTTAGTGAATACATGACATCTTTTGACCCATCTAGACTCTGTTTTAGTGCATACATGCCATATTTTGGTGCATCTAGGATTTTCTTTAGTGCATACATGGCATCTTTTGGTGCATCCATGCTCTATTTTAGCACATCTGTGTTTTAGCACATACGAGCTATTTTAGTGCTTTTATAGTCAATCTTAAAATGGCCATATCTTGGTCATATTTTGGTCTTTTTCAAAGATTTTTTTTTTTGAAATGGGGTAGAATTTCATAAGCTATATAATGGTGTAGGTGTTTATCAATTTTGATAGATTTAAAATTTTTAAAGTCTAACTTAATGTCAAACTACAATGAAACTTGGTCTAAATTTTAGGGTTGTTATGCTTAATCATTTATCTAACCCTCATATATTCTTGTTTCTTGATCCCATCAAACATTTAGATCTTGTATTGAAAGTTTTAAAGGACCATGGAGCATGAAAATGAAAGAAAAAGCATCATCACATGATTGTAACAAGTGTTTTTAAACACTTTTGGAGAAATTATAATCTCATTCTTAAATTGTTGTCTGGATCCAACGTGACCGCGGCTAGTGGTTGTAAAAGAAAATTCAGATTCTGATGCCATCCACAGACATAATTTTTCAATTCAATTTTTAAATAAAATGAAGCAACCCTAGGATAGAAATTTAAAATATGGAATCTATCAATCATAGGATAGTCACCACACACTATTTTTGTAGTTAAAATGAACCCCATGCCTATTGTGAAGCAACATCTTCACTTAGTTTAGATCATTGTCATTTGGTGCTATTAAAAGAACATTGTTTGCTTTGTCTATGGCAATAGGTCTATGCTCTCCCCTTAACTAGGTGACCAGAATACCAGAGTGCCTTTTTCATTATCCTGCAATGTTTATGCTTTATTACATCCTTTAGAGGGCATGCTCTTGTGGGAAAAAGTACTCACCCAAGAGGAACGGCCTAAGTGGGAACAACCAAAGCTAGGTTTTCCAACCCACTATAATCAAAAATGAATTCAGAGAAATTCCACAATTTGACGGCTGTGTGCAAAGATAACCATCCCCAAAATATTTGTTCTAAAGATTGGGAGGTCTCCTAAGGGAGTTTATCTATTGCTGCGCTGAACGGAAACCTTGACTATGAACCATAGTGTAGAAAGCCAACCGTGTCAATATCCAAACATCATTTTAATCACGGTGCAAGGGGAGGGAAGAATCTGCCCCCAAGACACTCACCATATAATCACCACAGATTATTTGCTCAGGGGATTCGGTATCCACTTCCGTCACCTTGAGTACATACCTGGAAAAGACAAAAACATGGGCACCTTCTAGAGGGTGACATGGCTATGTGAGTCGACATGATTTTAAGCTATGGGCTATGATTTCTATGATGACCTATTTGAAAAATTAAGAGTTAGTCTGACTGAAGTGCTTATCTTGTTCAATACCTATGAAAATCTCAAGAACATATACTCTTTGTTTAGATTTTAGGATTAACAAAACAACTGTCTGCTTCTCTATGTTGTATTTTTCATGTTTAAATTAGATTAAGATCATCCAAAAATATCAAACTATCCAAACATGTCTATCTTAGAAGTCTAAACGGATAATTTAGCACATCCCTGGTCTGTTTCGGTGCATTGCTGCTCTATTTTGGTGCATTGATACTCTATTTCAGCACATCATTGCTCTGTTTTGGTGCATGTGTGCTCTATTTCGGTGCATAGCTGCTCTATTTTAGTGCATCTATGCTCTATTTCAGTGCATTTATGCTCTGTTTCGGTGCATCTGTGTTCTGTTTTGCCACATAGGTAGTCTGTTTTGGTGCATTCATGCTCTGTTTCGGTGCATGTGTTTTCCGAACCTAGGTAGCTTTCTAACATTCAGAAATCGGTCTTCTCAGTTTAATATTTTCCATGCTTAGAGTTTGGAAGTCTATAACTTTTTCCAAGTAGTCTCTAGAAAGGAAGATTAGAAATCCAAAGAAATCTCTTGGTTATAAGAAGTTATTGAAGAAGAGAAAATTTCTATACCAAAGTCGAAAGGTCTTGCTTGAACACAGGACCTTTATTCACCGATATCATGATTATATTACAAGTTTCACTGACGATTATGTTGTAGAACCTTTATACTCATGAGCCTTCTTTCAAAGAAGAGCCCTTTCTCAAAGACACAACCACAGTCAGCGTATTCGTTCTTCTTATATTCCTCAACCTGCAATTACATACGCTACTCATCCTAATCAAATTCTACAATAGAGAGCTCAAGCACATTAGGCATTCATCAAATCCATCTTTTACAAAGCTACGATCAAACCTCACAAAGTGCAAAATCATCTTTATTTTTTATCTTTGGTTTAATTCCCACAAACAAGTTTTTCATCCTTTCAATCAAGGAATCACAAGCTAAAGATTAGAAATATTTCAAGTCATAGAATATTCATTCTATCCCGAATTTCATATCCATCAACAATGCACTATTTCATTCTTTTAATCAAAGTAAGTTGAAATTTAGTGTAAGCATATGCCTATTTCCAAAAAGTCCTGAAAACAGAGAAGATGAAAGAAGAGATCCACTTTAAAACATGGGTGATAGGGAAGAAAAACTTGTTCATAAGCTTTATGGAAATAGTTTAAATGAAGAGATGACAGAAGAAATGCTTCAAATAGCTGAACAAGATCCATAATTTCTCGTAGGTATGGAAAAATTATTAGTGAAAAATAAAGAAGGATACTTTCTTTTATTGGAAAACCAAGGTGCCAAATTGCCCTCTGACTACAATATGGAGAAAATTAAAGAGGATCCTAAAAAGAATGAAAATCCCTTAAACAATCTTAATACTATTACCTAACAAATAAGACCACTCCAAAGGAAAATCAAGGAAATAAAATGGGGCACAACTAAAAAGTCCTTTTACAGAAATATGACCATGACCTCTTCTCCTCCCAAACAAACATCAACCAAATTCAATGTTTCTAAATTTTTGCAAAGGTTAAATGGGAAGCCCAAATCTAAGCCATCAAATAACATTGACCAATCCTATCATGCCATGCATTTATCTTCATACCCCATAATTCAAAATGAACCTCATGATTCTTCCACCCAAGTTAATGATTCCATTCAATCACTTTCTTCTATCATATCCTCTACATCCAATGATTCATTTCAATCTACACATCTCGATCAAAACATTCTTTCCACTCCATCCCATGATACCAAAATTCTACAAACCCTTCCAATATTTGATCAAGATCCCATATCTCAAGAATCATATGATGATCCCCTCCTTTCATTATTCACCCATGATATTCCTCTTCCATCTCAAGAATAAAATATTCTTCCAAGTCCTCCCTCCACCCCATTTTATGAATCCATACCCTCTCATGACTCAATCACATCCCAAGAGCATGACAATTCTTCCATCCTATCCAAAGCTTCTCTTCCATCTAATGATCAAGCTACTCATGTCCTTCATCTAATGATTCTTTTCCTAGTCAAGATCAAAGTATCCCATCATCCTCATGTCAAGGGCTCATCACACCTCTTCAAGCTATCCATGAACCCCACACCTATAAATTGGGATCCTCCACCTTTATCCACTTCGGTTTACTTCCAACACCTATCCTTTCATCCATATCAAATCTTCCTCATAATGGACTTGCATCTTGTTTCACAAACAACCCATATCCCATGGGTAAACGAATGTGTGAAATTATGGATTACAAAGGAAAAGTCTTAGGCCTTCATGAACAAGGTATCCTAGAACCTTTTCTTGTCCAAGCACATCCATATTATCATAGCCTTTGTTATATACCTCATGCTCAACCTAGGTATCCTAATTCATCAAACTCTCCATCCATCCTAGGTCCTTATCCTAGTCCACCAAACACTCCCTCTATCCTAGGTCCTTGTCCTAGTTCATCAAACTTTCCATCTATCCTTTGGTCCTTATCATCCCACCCCTAGTCCATCAATCCATCCATCCATATTAGGGTCCCACATTTCTCCATCTCCTATTCTTCAAGAACAGCACAGGCAGACATCCCTGATCCACTTTCAAAATTCTTCCTACATTAACTCATCCATCATACCTTCATATCATTCATCTCAATACACTCCTCCCATTGCTCTTGGAAGAAACTTTGGGTGCCAAATGTCAAAAGCTTCAATATAAAAATCTACATGTATCAAAGGATCAACATGTCTCCTTGAAGAGTCATGCAAAAATAAAAGAAAATTTGATCCAAAAATCAAAGAAAAATCCAAAAGGCCACAAAGGCCCATCAAAAATCAAAAGAAAATTCAAAAGGCCACAAAGTCCCATCAAGTCAAAAATAAAATACAAAAGGTCACAAAGGCCTATCAAGTCAAAAGAAAAATGTCAAAGACCGCAAAGGTCCAAAAATCTAAGAGAAAAATCTCAAAATGCCACAAAGGCCCATAGAGAAAATATCAAAATAAAAAGTGATATGGATTCCTAAAAGTCTCATAGAAGCAATAAAATCAAAATCGGCATCCAAATTTGCTAATCTGAAAGCCTCTCCCCATCTCCCATCTAAACACATATCACCTTCCAAATCCGCTTTTCCTCCATCACCCTTCAAGGTGTGTGCCAATGTTAATCTTGCCATCCTTTCCATCTATCCATCACCAAGACTTATAGCCTCCTATCCATTATCCAACATCCATCCACCATTCCCCTCCTTTAATTCAAAGCTTTGCATAAGGCCTTAGCTTCTACTATCATGCCAACATTTATAAGTCTTATTCTCATTCCCATGGTCTATTAGAGCACATATTCAAGGGATAGTAGTTGTGAAACTTGATGCTTAAATCCTTCCTCCATCCCCCTATCATGCAAATATTATCTTTCATATCCATCTCCCTATCCATATATTATCTTCCAATTTCCTCTTATCATTCATGGTCATTATTCTCATTTTCACCTTTGATCTTGACAAGGTTAAGGATCTTCTTGAAAATAATGCATCTTATCCTTCATCCAAATCTTCCATACCATATTCTTCATCATGCATATTCTCTTATATTGTGGGGCATCTTGTTTCTTCAATTGGTCATCCCATTCCATCTTAAATTTCCTTGCAAAAATCCCAAAACATCAAAATCCAAAAAAAATAAAAAACACATCGAAATCAGAAAAACTCAGAAAAAACTTCAAAATCCACAAAAAAATTAGAAAACATCAAAATTCAAAAAAATCAAAGTATTCCTGAAATCCAAAGCAAAATCAATAAATTGTATGCTTTCAACAATAAAATGGTCATGTCTCACCCTAGGTTGGGGGAAAAATCCCAAACTCACTAG
The DNA here is from genome assembly GCA_007115665.2 of Sequoiadendron giganteum. NCBI lineage: Eukaryota > Viridiplantae > Streptophyta > Pinopsida > Cupressales > Cupressaceae > Sequoiadendron > Sequoiadendron giganteum. The sequence goes on from CM021102.1 coordinate 627,187,478, forward strand.
GGGAAATCAACTTTTTGAGCAGACAAATAAGCAACATCTATCAATTATCAAGTATCAGATCAACAATCGAATATCCAATCAAGCTTCGTCAAAACAACTTTGAGACATGTCATACATTGAAACTGAAACAAACTGGATGATCTTAATTTGAATACAATGAATGGAACACTTAAAGCAATAAGTTCCAATTGTTGTTGTGATATTTGATGACATCATGTCTTTGGAGTGGTTCAATGATGTACTAAACTAGAATCACAAGGAAGAAGTATGATTTTTTTGATTGCTGTCTGTAAGCTACTCATTAGTATTGTGCAAATTTGTCATGGGACATGCTCTACAATGTATCATTGATGACATTTCAGAATTTGCATAGGAAAATAGTTAACTTTTGTTTATTTATGCAAGCAATACTCAGTTCATCTTGGTTCAATTATACCTCGATGCTTTTATTAACTTGCTATATCAAACATCATGAAAGCAGTACTCAGGTCATCATTGGTGCTAACATACCCTTTGATTCTTGTACTAACTTTCAACATATCAAAAGCTCAATGATGAAACATAAAGCATAAAGCAGCTCACAAAATGACAACTTTTCATTTTAGTTTGCATATTAGATAGATTGCATCCATATTAGTTTGTGCATGATCATTATCATATCCATCACATCTCATTTTCATCATCTCAATGAATCTATCCAATCATTTCTTCCAATCTCATCTAATCAATCAATTCAATCTAGCACAAATCATTTAATCATACCTTTGGTCTTGTTCCTAGCCTTACTGCAAGCCTTGATCATCATCAACATCAGGATGTATCCTTCCCTTATCAACAACACTCTCATCATCATCATCAGGATGTATCCTTCCCTATCCTTGTATTTTTTCAGGGTGAATCCTTCCCTCATCAACAACACTATCATCATCTTCATCAATCCATCTCGACTTGTAGTTTGACTGGGGCAACATCATACTCATTTTTTAATCTATTTGTGTTTCTTTCTTCTCATTTTCTCTTACCAATCTCCTATTGCTTATCATCCTTTCTTGTCCCTCGCATCAATGCATCCAATCATTTATTTCAATTTCTTCTAATCAATCACATCGCTTCTTCTAATCAAACTCATTCAACCAATCAATCATCATCAAATTCTTGTATCAATCCTCTTCAATCAAATCAATCAAATCACTTACTATTTGTTTTTCATCAATCATGAAAGAAAATTTATCAATCTTACTATTTGTTTTTCATTAATCATGAAAGCAAATTCATCAATCTTACTATTTGTTTTTCATCAATCATGAAAGAAAATTTATCGATATTACTATTTTTTTTCATCAATCATGAAAGCAAATTTATCAATCTATCCTATCATTCTTATCAGTTATCATCAATCAATCATCAAAAATTCACTATCACATGTTGAATCAATCGAAAATCATCATCAATCGAGGAAAAATCAAAGTTCTTCATCTTCATATCAATATTTCAATAGGGGTTTTCATCAAATCATCTTTATCGGTTGATGAATCAGATAGCAAATCAACAAAAATTTCCAAAAATCATCTTTATCTGATTCATCATCCGAGGGGGTATATAGCATTGGTTATTTCAAAATTTTGGGGCAAAATTCTTTGAAGCACTGCGTAAAACACATCACTTCAAAGAGGGGCAAAATGTACACATCTAAAAATGGTCACAGTTAATCAAACCTGTTAATTAATTAAATATGAATTATTTAATTAATATTCTTAAGTCATCTACATCTAGATAAATTTAATTATTTATTTATATTGTTCATTTTTCCAATTCTTCTAGTTTAATTAAATAAATAAGTTTATTTAATTATTGCTATCTTCCTCTTAATTAATTAAATAGATTTCATAATTTATTTATATTAATTATCACAAGTTTAAATTCTAAATTTAAATGATATTCTCCATTTCACATTTTAATTAAATATTTCCAATATTTAATAAAATGCTCTCTTTCTAATTCTTCATTCTTCATATAATTAAATATTCTAAAAATATTTAATTAAAAGCTTTCTTCTTTTCTTCCATAATTAAATATTCTAAAAAAATATTTAATTAGAAACTTTCTTCTTTTCATGTTCAATTAAGTATTTTATATATTTAATTAAAGCACTTTTTATCATCTCTCACACATAATTAAATATTATTTATTTAAATTATGGAAACTTCTAATTCTTTGTCACATGTAATTAAATAAATTTATTTATTTAATTATGGATTTTTCCTCAACTATCAACTAACTCTTCATAAATGAAGTGCACAAATGGCAACTTTCCTTCATTTTTGAATAGAAAGGCTATGTTTGAGGAAACATCTCCCATCTTTCTCTCAACCTTCCATCTTTTTCTCAACTTCTCGATCTCTCACCATTCATCTTAACAGGTTTGAACTCAACCGTTGATCCTTGCCAACTAGATTCTTGCCTTCAAAAATCTATAAATACAACCCTCTTATGAGTTGAAAAGGACCTCGAATCCTAGATTTCATACATAGTTACTATAGTTACATTCCAGTATTATCAGCATTCTAGCATCATAGCATTTCAATTTAATAGCTTAAATCATATAGTCATGCACATGAATTTTCAATCAACCTTATTCTCCTAAGTTGTCATTTCAACAAGCTACTACTTAGACAACTGAGAGCCATCACCTTTAATTGAATCCTTGGAGATAGAGGATGATGGGACGAATTTGAAGAAGCTTATGTCATTAGAGTTTGCATTTATGCTTTCTAGTTAGTTTTCTTTAATAAAATGTTTCATCGATGTGTTTGTTTACTATTTAATTAATCCACATTTTCTAACAACACAGTAAGGGTTGGAGAGCTATTGTAAAAACATTTTGCAGCAATAGAAAGTAGCATTGCATGATTTATGGGTGTTATTTTTGAGTTTTCTCATTATGTGTGCATGGTTCTACCTTCGAAGTTATTTTTAGTTGTATTTTCTTAAATGGAAGTGCTAATGGTGATTGTTGTTTCAGTATTTGATAAATTTCTAGCCCATACTTTTGGCACTTGTTGATGACAAGCTGCTGTGCAAAGTTAGCCTAGGCTTCTTTATTTGATTGCTGCAACTTAGTTCACTTGCATGTTCATGATGTGTGTATGAGAACTGAAAATGTGTAGTCCTTAGAAGATTGCACTAGTTTTGTGTAACTATAGGATCCTCTTGGCCAAACAAAACCCAGTTTAGGGAGTTTATCTACTGTAGTAGCCCCCATGATCATTGTTCACTCGTAGTTTCGGATCCAGGAACCTTCCTTCTCCCCTGCCTCTTTTCATTTTTTTTAAGAAACAACCTGTACGAATGTTCATTGCACATTATATAACCAAAATCTGATGAAATAATGGAATCTAAGACTGCTATTTGAGCCTGCATCAAAGTGCAGTAATTTCCTATTTGAAAGAAATCCATTCATTGACCCGATTCTCCTATAGTTGTAAATCATGTAAGACCTCCTTGTGATTCCAACAAATCATATCAAACAACTGATATATTCCAAGAACTATCAAGACTTGACATCTGAGAGACCTTGGGATATTGTTCTACAATTTGATTGTGGAAGATTGTCTTTCAAGAGAGGTGATGCACCTATACATTACCTATGTTGAGAGGTGCATAAAAACACCATCAACAAGACCCACAAGAATTGAGCGATGAAGACCACACAGGTTCCTTTGCCTTAGCCCTTATCGCGGGAGGGTCAAAAGCTCCTCCCATTAACATTACACTGTTGTAGGCTCATCACCCTTCCCCCTACGATGATCTAGGGCGGGAACCTGAAAACCTCTTGGTCGACCAGTGTTAGGGGGAGACCCTCTTATTTATCTTTAGATTATATGTGTGTGTGTGTGTGTGTGTGTGTGTTGTAATGTGCTTACCCCGTAATCATGCTATATGTGCCTAGATGACCCTCATCAACCCTGTTAGTGTTTGGAAATAGGCGTGGTGTTTGTTTTGTAAAATTTACTCTATAGGTATCTCTATTCTTCCATATTTATGATTGATTTTTGGTAAATTGGGGATGATGGAAAGTGTTGGGAGCATTCAATCCTCCTTCCATGTTGACCCAATTTTTTATTTTTACTTTATCTTTTGTGCATTCTTCCTGATCTAGTTGGGGATTGATGATCATTCACCTTGCGCCATTCTTACCTACTAAATATAAATAAAGGTAGATTTGATGCCATGAAACCAGATCCCCCTGTGCCCATTATGTGTGATCTCGATCCTTTCACTTTATCTTTCTGTCTTCTTTGCTTGAGTTGTCCCTTTCATGTGTGACAACGTTACTTTTACATTACATGATCTTTGGAAAATGCAATCGTTGTGGAACAAATATTTTCTCAAAGATCCTTCACACACTTCTTCATTAGAATTAAATTCTCAATTTGAGACCCTAATGGAACATGTTTCCTTCATCATGGGTTTGTAAAGAAAGGACTTGGAAACCCTCCTCCAAAGCCAGAATGGTCTTAGTCTTCCCATCGCATGAGTGCATCTCCTTCCTTTTGAATTCTTTGATGAAGTGAGTTCACATCTAAAAAAAGGATTCCTTGGTGACAAATCGATAAGGGAAAGAATAAATTAGCTTTTGAACAAGAGTGTCCCTTGAGTGGACCCCTCCTCTTCATGTTGGGTTCCCAAGGGACCCCTTTGAAAGATTTGAATAAGTTTTATGGCATCTAGTGTGGGGGCAGCCCGACTAGATTGGTTTTGAATCTTCACGTTTAGCTCATGGGAACCTGACTAGACCGGTTTCACTTCTTTGTGTCTAGTTCGAGGGTAGCCCGACTAGACCTGCATTGCATCCTTACATCTAGTTTGGGGGTAGCACGACTAGACTTCATTCTTCAAATAGTGTGTCCCTTGAGTGGACCCTCCTTCCTTTTGAAGGGTTCCCAAGGGACCCCTTTGAAAGACTTACAACTTAGTGACGGTGTGCATGACTATACATTCACTCGCCTATGTGGCTGCTTCCTAACATGTTCTATTTGCAGGTAAACATGTCACCTTCTCAGACTCTACCGAGTCTCCTTTGCTTAGTCTCCTTCATGTGAGATTTCTTTGAGGATACCTTCCTTCTAGGTTTCTAAGGCACTTTCTTGGTTTCCTTCATATGAGAGTTCTTGGAGGATACCTTCCTTGTAGGTCTGCGGGTCTGTAAGGTGCTTTCTTGGTTTCCTTAATGTGAGATTTCTTGGAGGATACCTTCCTTGCAGGTATGCAGGTCTATAAGGAACTTTCTTGGTTTCCTTTATTTGAGAGTTCTTGTAGGATACCTTCCTTGCAAGTCTATGGGTTTGTGAGGCACTTTCTTGGTTTCCTTCACGTGAGAGTTCTTGGAGGATACCTTCCTTGCAAGTCTACGGGTCTGTGAGGAGCTTTCTTGGTTTCCTTCATGTGATAATTCTTGGAAGATACCTTCCTTGCAGGTCTCTGGGTCTATAAGGCGCTTTCTTGGTTTCCTTATGTGAGAGTTCTTGGAGGATACCTTCCTTGCAGGTTTGTAGGTCTGTGAGGTGCTTTCTTGGTTTCCTTCATGTGAGAATTATCAGAGGATACCTTCCTTGTAGGTCTATGGGTCTGTAAGGCACTTTCTTGGTTTCCTTATGTGAGATTTCTTGGAGGATACCTTCCTTGTAGGTCTATGGGTCTATAAGGCACTTTATTTCTTCACCTTCATAGTTCCATGGAGCTATGAAGTCCTCTTATGCACTTCTGAGTTCGCCAGACTGTGCTCTGCTTCCTCGTCTGTTCAGGTATACATATTTACCCTATTAATTCTTACTAATCTACTTTATTGAAGAACTCATTAGTACTCGTTCTCGCTAAAGTGGGGGAACACTGTATAAACATGAATTTTCACCCCTAATGCAAATTCCATTAAAACCCCCTTGCACTTTAGAAAACCTAAGGTGGAGGCTTAATTACACTTAAGCCCATTGTCCACATCACACTTGGCACATGTTTTGAGTGTCGGTGGGAGTGTTTCTATTGGGGATGCCCATGCGATGTGTAGATGTCTGCATGGCACACTTACATCCCTAGCATATTCCTGTGGGTAGAGACGATAGAGGCATTACAATTTTGATTGGAAGTCAAAGAGTAACACCCCTCTTTAGCTGGTTGACTCGAATATGGCCGTTTTTCTTCATTTCCTTCATATTATTCACTGTTCCATCCATTGCTCTCTTCAGAAGAATTTTGGATGGATTTTTGCAAGATATTGAATCCATCTCTTCACAATTTTCTCCACTCTTTCAAGCACTCACAAGTTTATAGCAGCACTTTTGCACTCCATTGCAATAATCCACTACTCTATCACTCTAATAGTGTGAGCAAAAGACAAACACCACGATGGAAAAGGCTTGAGTCCCTCTCACTCTTCTCCTCCACAAGCCTTGAGTGCTTTGGATGGAGGTGGTAAGCTCCTCTTATCTCTTCTATCACCTTTGGTTGAGTAAGCACGTACTATTTGTACTATTTTGTGTTTATGTATCTTGTATTTCCTTTCTTTTTCTTTATTCCTATCATTGCAAACTTGGCTATCCATCGAGGTGGAAACACAAAAATGAGGTCCAACTGAGGTATGCTCCTAAATAGCCCCAACATTCCCCTTTTTTAAGTGTGCAGGTGGAGAAATCATGGACCAAGCTAGCGAGGAGACTATTGTGTGAGATCATCTTCATCACCCTTATGGTAATATACTTCCTTTATCATATTAGTATTTACATTTCACTCTTCTTAATCTTGTTCTAACACTTCATAAACCTCTAAACTAGACTGTTAGTATCTCCTTTCAAGTTTGAATCTTGTCTTTTTGGTTCTCAAGCCATACGAACACCAACACACCTGTGAGACACCAGTGCACCTTGTTGTCATCCCAAATCCACGCTTTTGTCCTCACACAAAGAGCTACTTGAGGTGTAGAGTTGACTTTGAAGGCCGACTCATCTAGTCTCTTTCCAATTCCTGGGATTACAAAATGATTAGAGGACTCCATAGTCTTCATCATTCTCACCCCTTCTATCCTAACCTTCCTTTTAACTGAGGTAAGTTAGGGTAGTCTTTTCGCTCTTGTCCTTTTGTGACCTAGGGCCTTGCAATGGTTGGTCCCCCTATCTTACATGAAGAATGATATTTATTGATATTAAGACCTCTCAAATGATGAGGTATAAAGTATGAAAACGTATATGATACAAATAATACTATAACCCTCCTTATATAGGAAAGGATGAGATGTAGTAAGCTAAATGATGTTTCCATGTGTCATGATCAAACATGTGACAACATGTACACCCTAACTACCTACGTAGGGAATGATGAAGTGATAAAAATAAGTTCTATATGATATTCTAGAAGGAATCGTATCTCCTAAATACATGGAAAAGGGGATGACCCCATTATTAATGATTTTCCTAATAATATAGCTTAGGACTTAATTAAATAAATAAAAGGCCTAAGTTAAACTTATTCTAGCATAATTAAATAACTAATTATACCAACACCCCCCATAAGTGCAACTTAGGGAGGAAATGAAAAATGCAATGATTATATAATGATGATGATGATGATGGGTCCTGGCTACATGATGGCCAATTTAGGCACCGATTTACAAATGATATGAAATGAAAATAATCTCTCACAAATGGAGCAAAGGGGAAAACCCAGGGGGAAGTAAACCCCTCTCCAAAAGGAGATGAAATGCATATAAGTGAGAAAGGATAGGAATTATGGAGGAATCCATGATACCCCGCAAGTACACCATCCATCACATGAATACAATACAATCAATAGCCGCCCATAGGAGGGAAAAGGAGAGACTATATAGCCCTCTAGAATATGTGATCACCTACAAAAATGGTAAGTTTTTGAAGACAAAACATGATCCAATTTCAACAAACAACTTGTCTCCCTTTCAAAAGAAACAAAACCATGTACAAATATAGGAATACTTTTCATTCTAGATAGGAATTGAAGGAAGGAAGAATGAATATGGTTGATGATGTCTCTAAAAATTTCTCATGTGTCTGCTTTCTTGATGAAGATGAAGATGCTAAAATCAAGTTAGGTACATGCCCAATGAATTAAGAAGGTGGAAAACCAAGACTATGCAAAAAATGATTTTGAACAACATCCAAAGACTGCAATGCAATGATCCTTCCATTGAAGGAATAGATGGAGACTATATTTCCCCCTGAATGAAGTGTCCTCAAAACCACTTAAATAAGTCTCAAGAAAAAAAGGTGTGTAAACCACATGTCTCCCTCTAGGAAGAATAAAATTTAATGGTAGATGCAGAAGAAACTTCGATTCAAGAAAGAAATTGGAGGAAAGAAGTCTGATATAGGAGATATCTAAAGAGAAAAAAAGTGCCTCCAAGCTAGTCTCTAGATCTCTAATCAAAGTCAAGACAAAGGAATGTGGAGACTCAATAAAAATATCCAAAGTAGAATTTGAATAGAGGAGAGATATCCCCTCAATAATTTCCTCCAAACTTGTAAAAATAGCCAAGTCAGAAATACCTAAAACAAAGCCATCTTGTGATGCCAAGTGTGGAAAATTGAACGTGTCCTTTAAATCTGAAATGTGAAACTCCACAAACAAGGATTAAATGTTTGATAGATAGGAATCCCAAATATGAAGAAAATGAGATATTGATAGTAATGAATCACTGGACATGGTCAATGACTCATCACCATGAGAATGTTCCTATTGAATAGGAATGATAGGAGCCTCATTCAATGACTTTGCACAAGGAATCATTGAAGGTGAAGGTACATCAAATCTCTAGTGGAGAATGAGAATTTGAAGAACCCTCATCATGCTCATACGAAGAATCAAAGTATTCTAAACATTCAAACTATAGCATAGTATCTACATCATAGAGTATCCTTTCTAAAATATGAAGAGGCACAAGACAATCTGAAACAAGATCATCTAGGAATAGATGAGTATCATGATCTCCATGTATCTCCCAAATTTTAGTCCAAAGAGTGTGAGGGAAATCACAATGATCAACACTTTTCAAAGTGGAAACATCAATACACATTGCAATGACTCCTAAGACATGATTCCTTTTGTAATTCCAAGAAAACTTTTTACTCTTTGTACTAGGAGGGGGAACAATTGATTATTTAAATGTAGCAACAAATGAAGCCATCAAAGATGTGTTATGATAGCATGTAAGAGCTGAAGATATTAGCTCGATACCTATGAAAACCTGCAAAAACAATGATAAACCTTCCACAAGAGGATATGCATGAATGAGCTTGCTTGATATTAAGACCTCTCAAATGATGCGGTATAAAGTATGAAAAAGTATATGATACAAATGATACAATAACCCTCCTTATACAGGAAAGGATGAGATGTAGCAAGTTGACTAATGTTGCCATGTGTCATGATCAAACAACATGTGACAACCTTTAAACCCTAACTACCTACCTAGGGAATGATGAAGTGATAGAGATAAGTTCTAGATGATCTTCTAGAAGGAACCTTATCTCTTAAATACATGGAAAGGGGTTGACCCTATTATTAATTGTTTTCCTAATAATGCAACCTAGGACTTAATTAAATAAATAAAAGACCTAAGTTATTATGCTAGTGTAATTAAATAATTAATTGAACCAAAATTCAAATAGTCTAGCTTAGATGGTGATGTGAAAAATAAGTGACTAATTGGTGGAAAAAAAAGAGGTTGTGCTAATGTCAACTTGCCTTTGCCCCTTAATCATGTGTTTTCTAGCTTAGATGGTTATGTGTAAAAGAGGTTCTGGTTATTTCTTTTAACCATGTGCTTGAATATGGTTCAAAGGATAATTAAGCATCAAATGATTATAAAAAATAGCTATAAGGGAAAGTTTCCCTTGTTCATAATGCCTAAGCTAATGATCCCATGATTTTGGAAAATAATCCAAGTTGTGTAAAGGTATGTTTTAATGAGACTTACATTTATAAAATTATTTCACTCAAGGGCTATCTTTTTTTTCAGATTGGGTATTACTAGGGGGGTCTATTTGACTGGACCTTTGATCCTATTTTTCCTAACACTAAGGCCTAGGGACTTATTCTAATCATTATTTTTGGGTTACGTAGTTGCATATTTTCTAACTCTTCCCGTCAACTATCACCTCAAAAGGCCCTTGAGCTGAAAATGCATATTAATATATATTATTATTAATTGATGCACCTTTATTCACATAGATTATAGGTCTTTTCCTAAGATATTGAATATCCAGCCTAATATTTATCTAGCTTTATTCCTTGAAAATAACTCAAATGAAGAATTTGATAGATATTTGTAGAATGGTAGAGGTTTTGGTAAAGGTTTTTTAGTGGATGTGAGGGCCTTTAAATTTCCACTAAATGTTTGTGAGGATTATAATATTCTATGAATTATTAAACCTTTAGTCACTATTATTGTGAAGGTTGAAGGTAAAAATTTAATCTTATTTCACTATCATAGTAAATACATAGGTGTTCAAGGAAGTGGTATGAGCCACTTTCTTACGTGCCTCTATGCTAGAATGTTGAGCTCTGGAACCTCTTTAAAAATGTTGGTATGACCCATTTTTTCATGGCAATGAGGGGATATAACAATGACATTACCACTAAATTCTATTATTTTTTGTGGGAGGAAAAATTGTAAATTGGAAATATAAGGTTTTTGATAACTCTTAAAATAACAGTAGAGGTGATTGGTTTGTATTATAGTGGTTTGAAGGTGGAAGAAATAAGAAATGAAAAATATCAAATATTCATTAATAGTTTGCTCGAGGAGGAGGAGAAACTCCAACATTTCTAGAATGCTTATGATAGAGAAATTATCTTTGCTCCTTATGTGGTGGTCAACGTTCACATCATGAAATAATTCACTCTTTAAGGTAGGTAGACTACCATCCATGGTTATCACTTCTATTTTCTCTATCACATTAGGAGGAATGAGAAGATACACATTCTATTTTTATGTTGTCTTCTTTAAAGCAATGTAAGGCGAAAGGGGCTTCGTCACTCGTTCACCAAGGCCTTATCCAATTTCTTTATAATTATGTCTCCACTATAAAACCCTTCCCTGGACCCTCCTTGGATAATGATCCCTATGTTAACGAAGCCCAAATTAACCAATCAGACCCCCACCCTCATCCTAATCTCATTTAAACTCCTGTTGTGGGTACCTCTTTGACTAATCCTCTTCTCAAAAAAGTCCCAGTGAAATCATCATGCTAAAATAATCCTCCACTAAAGGAGTCTTAATGAAAGAGGACCTAGTTATCTCAACCGTGAAAGACAAGAGTATTGGTAACCATACTAGTAATCCTATGGGATTTAAGAGGAAAAGACATGATAGCTCTAAATTTGAAATGGTGAAAAAAGTTACTATCGAAATATGAGATAAGGAAGAATAGGGAAATGTGGATGATTCTAGTAGCAAAAAGGGTGGGAGGAGGTTGGTAAGGTTGGTGGGTCAGTCTACCAAAGGAAAAATATTAAGCTATGAAGACCCTCAAGAAAACCCTTGGAAGAAGAGGATCCACTAGACCTAATTAAGAAGAAACTTTCTATGATTGTTGGTGAGGAGATTGAGGAGGATTCAATTAGCAGTGAAGAAGAATATGAGGAAGAGGGAATTGATCAAGGGGTCATGCAAGATTTAGAGGATAACAAGGAAGGAAATGAAAAAGAAAATGTAAAATATGTTGAAGATGTGATTATGAAAGTTATAGATGATGTGGGTGGGAATGCAATGGGGACCGTGGAGAGGGTGTGCAACCAGGAAATAGGCCATTTGATTTTTATTTGACCTAGTTTTGTGAGCTTTAGGAAAAGTTTAACAAAATGGACAAGGCATTTTATTGGATGACATCTATCACCCTAGATATTATGACGAGGGAAATTTTTGGAATGGTTAATGGTATGGATAAAGTTAGGAAATGTCGTAGGAGGAATAATTCCTCACAAGATGTAGAGATGCAGAAGAAGGAAAGAACAACCGAGGAGATGGAGCAGTACAATGAGGAGCATGAGCGATTGATTATGGAATAGGACTTGATCTACAATACCCAAAAGTAGGTTGTTTTTTTTCTTTGTGTTTTGGAATAGGTGTCTAGTACTTATTGGGTCTGTGAGCCTTTATACTTGTAAGGTTATACATTTTTTTGTATACTTGGACTTTTAATGCTCTCCTGTTTATGTCGGTTTCTCAGCTGTATGGCCTTTTTCTATTTTTTCATCTAGGTTGGGTCATTGTTTTGGTGTGTGGTGTTAGTCCATTTTTTTGTTCTTTATTTGAGTTTAGGGACCCTTGCCCCTAATTTTTTAATCAAAAAATTTTCAATGGTAGGAATAATCCCCCATATATTATGGCATATTTTAAGAATTTAAATCATGTACATATTATGCATGATATCCCCTAAGTTGTGGCTTTGAAAATAATTCATGTACCTCTTTAGTGGTGGTATTATGCATAATTGAAACATAGAAAAAGAGTGTAGGTTCACCAAAACATAGGGTTCCATACTAAATTTGGAATGCTTCACCAAACTTACTATGAATAGAAAGGGTAAAATGAGGTGTGTTGAACCTACCTTCTTTTGTTTCATTTAGGAAATGATATCCTCCAAGATAGAATTAACTTTCATCCCTTAGGTGAGAATCCTATGGAAGATCTAAAAATTTCCTTTATGTGTGTGTGGATGGGGGTACATTTCAAACAACACTTTTGGGAGAAAGATTAAAAATAGAAAATGACCTCAAATATATAACCTGAGACCTAATTCATGTAGATGAATCCTAGATCTAACAAAAATAGTCAATTTTGTATTTTTTGGATGAGTGGAAGATACTTAAAACTTTTCTCAAAAATCGGTTGCTAAGTGTCCAGAAACAGTGAATGGGTAGGATTGAGTCAACTTTTTGAAATGAATTTTTGGGAGTCTCTGAATACATATCTAAGATTCAATTTCCCACTGGTTTCACTAGAAAATGATAGAATAAATCTGAGATATGAGTTTTAGTGATCTTGACAACTTTTCTTGCAACTTTGATAACTTTTGCAAATTTTACAATTTTGCACTTTAGTGATCTCTAATATTCAATTTTCCTTCAACCCAGGACCTACAACAAAATCAAAAGAGGTACAAATTATTATTATTTTTTGAATGGGGGTTTACCTTGGCCAAACCCCATTTGGGTAGTTAAACCTTAAATTGAAATAATGAAATGTGAAAGGAGTGATGAATTAACATTGCAACGTTGCAACTCACCAAACCCTTGAATAAACCTTTATAAATATACAATATTGATGTTGATCATGCATGAAATGGATTTAATATATTTTGATCTTTATTTGATAGCTTGAATCTTGATTTGAATCTTGAAACCTACATCACAATGTTAGCTCCAAAAAAGCATGCATGATTAAACATAACTTTGACATGATGCTTGAGATCTTGAATGTTGCAATAGATGATGAAGAAATCTGCTCTTGAACACCTTTGACAATAATCATCTCTCTTGAAAATATCTAGTTGATTTGATAAAATTGGCTTGTATTTATAGATATATATCCTTAATTTCCCTAATATTAAATGTTACAAGATCACATTGAAATTTGAATTTGGGATTGTAAAATTACCACCAAAAGAATGTTTAAAAAATAGGTTCAAAGGCTTAAGGAGGATGGTCCCATGTCCTTATTCCTAGAACACACATTGCTCAATGTAACGTATTATGTGTTGGCATTAATTGTTGTCAGGTTTCCCCTTCGAAAAATGTAATTTATTAGGCTTGTAGATGTAAAATAGGGCTTATTATGGCATAATTAATTCCATTTACTTAAGAGGGCCCAAACAAAGAGAAAATTAAAGGAGTGCATTATTCTACACTACAATAATATCACATAATGTGTGGCATTACAAATTATTCATGTTCCCATTTAGTGGTCGTATTATGCAAGATATCCCCTAAGGTGTGGCCTTGTAATTTATTCATGTGCCACTCTAGTGGTGAAATTATGCATGATATCCCCTAAGGCGTGGCCTTGTAAATCATTCTTGTGCCCCTTAAGTGGTGGTATTATGAATGATATCCCTTAAGGCATGGCCTTGAAAATCATTCATGTGCCCCTTTAGTGGTGGTATTATTTAAGATATCACCTAAGGTGCAGTCTTACAAAAAGTTTGTCCATCCTTTGTGGTGGTGTTATTTATAATTCCCCCTAAGGCATGGCTTTATGATTCGTCCCCCAAAATGTTAAACTTATGTACACCCCCTCAGGTGATTCATCCCATGTGACATTAAATTATCCCTTGTGATGTTAAAATTATGTACAAACCCTAAGGTGATTCATCTCCTATGGCATTAAATGGCCCCCCATGATTTTAAACTTATGTACACTCCTAAGGTGATTTATCCCTTATGATGTTAAATAGTCTTGTATGATGTTAAACATTTATGCCCTCCCTAAGGCACGATTGAAAAAAAGTCCATGGATTTGGCATAATGAAGCTTTCTTATTCATGAACTCAAGAATTTTTACATGGACACCTAGCATAACTAGACTTACTTGTTAGTGGAGCCATGTGTTTCATGATTCAACTAGAAAAAAAAAATTGGTAGCCTTGTGAAACCCATCATATTACATGGAAAATGGCATAATTTTTCTTGCTAGCCTTATGAAACCCATCATATTGCATGGAAACCTAACATAAAAAAACTTACTAGCCATTGGATCTATGTAGCTCATGAATGATCTAGCATAATTCAACTTGCTAGCCCATATGAGAGCACCATTTTTTTCGAACACCATATTTGATTGATGACGTCTGGTATTTAAGATAAATTTAAGGTTGAGGTCTGTTTACATTACTAAATAGAATTCGTTTAATGTATTAACCTTGTGTTTATGATTTATTATTATTTCCTAATTTTTTACTTATATCTTCATTGTGTTTGCATTATGTTTGCATTCAGTCTGTATTGTGTTTGTATTATGCTTACATTATATTCACATTGTGTTTGTTTTTACATTATGTTACTTTTGCATCTTTATTTTGTATGTTTCATTTTTTAAACTTATATTTTACCTCATGTGTGTTTTCCTTTGTCTTTATATTATGTTTTCAAGAGACATTGTAGTATCACTTTATGTTGTCATTGATGGCAACTCTAATCGATGATAGATTGATAAGGCAAGACATAGTACCTGGTAGCACAATGTTCATCGATCTGTATGAATATTTCAGGTTATTATTTTGTGTTGCACATCTCAGGAAATGATTTTTGGTATAATATCTCTGTTACTTTTGAAGCGTAGTGGCTCGTATCAATTCATATGAAAGTTAGAAGATTTGGTTGGCTTATTCCTAGTTTTTCTTGTATTGGAGCCGACTTCTTAAATGTATTATGTCGCAGATGTATGAGAAGCATTTAGTTAAGTATTTTTGTGCTTGTACATCTTTGTTTGGTTCCCCTCTATATCAAAACTGACTTTGGAGGATGTGCATAAATATTTAATTAAGGATCTAGTTGATGGTGGTAATTACTTTTGTGTTCTATTGAAACCGTCAAAGTGTAAATGAATTCTATTTTGTGAGTAAGAGCAAAGAAAAAGAGTGATAATGCACAATTTCACTTGCACATTGTGTGTATGAGAAAAATAGAGCAGAAGTACATAATCAGTTTGTAAGGCTACAGATCTATTATTGACCTTAAAGGGAACTATAATCAGGCATATTTGGATGCTAATTTTCTCAGTTCAAACTCTCAGATGGTTTTAATCTGATTTTCCTTTTAAGGTAGTGAGCCTTCCCTTTGAGTAGATAGCTCTAGGTAGTGTGCCTAAATGCAAATGAATTCCCCATTTTGTAATCTTCATTTGAGTATACTCAGATAATAATTGTGGATTGGGCATCCACCATGGTTTTTCCCCTAACAAGGTTTCCACGTTAAAATATTGGTGTTATGGTGTTGTGTTTATTTTCTTGTTTATGCATTATGATTGAATGTTGTTAATGCTTTGAAGATAAAGGTTAATAAATTTAATTTTCGCACAACACTAATTCACCCCCCCTCTTAGCGTAGTTTGTTTCCAACACGTTATTGTTCCATAAGACCTTGAGCTTGGGGGCTAGCACATTCCCTAGATTTGATATCATCATATCTTGTCAATGTTTGGATAAATGAACCCTTCTTGGATTATCCTTACTTTAGTGTGAGAATGAGGGTAAGTTCATACTCTCACTAAAGTGAAGGATAAATGTGGCATTGTAAATCACCACCCTTAAAAATTTCACACTAGTTTTAGCCTACACCCAATTGTGACACTAGTTTTAGCTCCACATTTTACCATTTATAAATTTAAACTCATTTGTCAGCTATTGATAATTAATTTAGTAGGAATCCAAAAATTCATAGAAATAAAAGTCTTTTTCACCATTTGAATGGCTAAGGTAATTGAGATCATAAATGAAAATCCCAAAAATCAGTCAAGAGCGCAATTAGCAGAGTTTCCAACACTTATTCTTAGTCAAGATTTGTGTTAGAAATGCATCAAATTTTCATGTAAGTATATTCATGATTTATGTTCATTTATTTTGCAACCAATAGCACTTTCAAGACACTAATCAATTTTCCAATTGTCTTGGAAGGTGATGAAAACAATGACTTTAGTCCATCAAAAAACAAAATTGAGTAGTAAGGTTCAACACTTGTTTGATTTATTATTATTTTAGCCATTTTCCTCTTCCTCACCTAGGGTAAGCACTCTTTTACATCATCATAGAAATTATCGAGGTGGAAACACCAAAAAGGAGTTTTACTTAGGAAAGCCCCTATATGAAATAAACCTTTCTCTCCTCTCTTGTATGTAGTGTTGGCATTTTTTACTACAACCCACATGGATTTCCTAGAAGCTTCTATGAACTTACCACATTCAATAATAAAAGTCTAGGAAAAGTATGGCCAACTTAATGAGAATAGCAATAAGGCTAATTCTCCTACACTTTGGACTCTGTAAAATCTAGGAGGGTATTCCCTAACATGTGCTCTTAACATATAGCATTTAAACAATTCATTTGCACACAGGTAAGCAACAAATAGATCCCCAATAAATGTTAAAGGATGAAATCCTTCAATAAATTGGCTATTCCTTAAAAAGGTTCATGTCCAATTAACAAAGAATCACAAACTCCACATAAGTAAATTGATAGGACATGTTTGAGTAAAATATCCTTATGCCATAACACAAAACATGTGAGAATAAAACGTAATCAGAATTCCAATGCCATATCCAAACGCATGGAGTCTGAAAAAGAGACAACTGAACTACAAGGTAAATCTCATTTTAAACACTTATGATCTATTATGAATTGCATTACAACCCATATATCTATACTTGAGTTTGTTACTCCTTTATGAAACCTATTTGTTATATTGCATTAACTTACTGGTTAACTGAAGCATTTAGCCGATCCTTTGAACCAGAGCTATAGTTAAACATAATTCACAGTAAAGAACAAATGAAAATCAATGAAAATCATCTTTGATCGATATTTCATTAATGATCCATGTAACATAACACAATAGGATAGAAAATAAACTCCAAATATTCATGAGTTTGATACAAACATGCTCAAAAACCCCATGATTGACTAAGCTCTCCAATCTGACTCAAAACTTCAAAAAATTGGACTAACAATTCATACTCTTTGTATCACTAGACTCTTATTTGTCATATTTTGGATATTTCAATAGACCTCTCTCTTGGCCCAGAATTCCCTTTTATAAAAAAAGGGAGCCAACAAGCTTCAGGTCGAAGAGTACACATGTCCATTTTTTATTGGACTGCTAACTCGTGATTCAGTTACAATTCTATTATTCCAGTGGAGAGCATAAGAAATAGATCATAATTAGTTGATAAGGAGGAAAGAAAACATCCCTCCAAACGCTGATCCCCATACATCGAAGGCATGCTTAGTCGTTATAGTATTAACTCCACCTCAACACCCTGTACTTGGAGTCAAAAGGAGAATGCAATTTTAGAATATAATATCTAAGGCCAGACCTATAGTATACATGACCAAGTTGCAATTCTCGACTATAACACTCATAATTCTAGTTCATCAGTGAACACCTTTTTCCATAATTCAAACTCCTCCCCAGAAGGCCACTGGAAAGCCACAACCTGATCAACCTTCTTTCGATAAGGAGCATACTTTACAATTATTGATGTGGCCTTTTTATCAAAGTTCTCTAAGAAACTTATAACAAAAGAAAACTTTTCCAATGTATTCTCTAGCATGCAGATGTCAGCATTTTTGTATATCTCATGTCTTTGAGACATCATTATATTGTTCATTTGCTCCTTCCAAACCTAGAGGGGTTTAATTTCACCCTGACTATGTAAAATATGAGGCAATGGGTTCATGTCCTTTCCATCATACACATCTTTCAACAATTTAATCTTGGATTCCATTGGGGTGTAAAATCCTTGAAACTTCTACTCAACAATTCCCTTGACCAATTGATATGTTGCTATAACAGTAGGATATTTATCACCATGTTGTTTTTCCCCTACTGCCATGAATTTCAACTTCTCCATTCTAGGGCTCCACTTGTTTAGCAATGGGATAGCCAATTCTTTATCCCTTGGAAACATTTTTAATGCTTGCAAAATTAAGACATAATTTGCATGAACACTATTTAGCTTACTTTGGACCCTTCTTTTTAAATTTTTCAAAATAGTGTCCACTATCACTACATTGCTTCTCCCTGCTACATCCCAAATTTGCTTCACCATCTCCTTATACTCTTCAACCTGATGAATTAGTTTCTCCCTAGAAATTCTCCCTCTAGGGATAGTAGCCTTCTCAATAGCGATAGGCACTTGTCTCATATTATATGGAACAATAGCCAAAGATTGTGGTTGTGCAGGAGGTTGAGACTGCTCTATTAGTGGGTTAGGAATAGTGTGGCTAGAACTGGCTTGCTTTTGAGACCTCATGGTATCCATTTGTTGCCTCAATAAAGCCAATTTAGTTTCTAACTCTACTTCCTTTTGTTGATTCTTATTATATTCAATAATAATGTCATTATATTGGCCTCTTAGAGTATCCCGGTCCTTGGTCAAATCTTCAACAATTGCTCTGGTGAATTTGGAAACATTCATGACCATATCAGTAGCTTCCAATGTTGGGGTGTCAGCAACTCTCCTCACAACCAAGTGACCACTGAAGTTAGACGGTTCTACAACAATTGGATTTTTAGAGCCAATGGATAGGGACCAGATTGCCAAAGCATCCTATTCCTCACTAAAGGCTAATCCCTTGAGTGCCAATGTAGCCTCCTCTTTAGTAGCAAGACGTGGCTTATTAGCCCTTCTTATTGTGTCAAACACCACAACATCAGTGATATCCCATTCAGGGAGTAGCAATACTCCACGTTTTTGAAGCAATGCCCAACCCTACTCTGGTGTTATTTCTTTGAATTTGTCTCTCATCTGTTCCCTGACCTTAGCTTGAATTACCTTCTCTAGGAGCTCTAGATACAAAATTCTCTCATGTGCCACCTTCTCAACATATAATGTAGTATGTGCTCTCCACAAAAAATCTTTAAAACCACCGGTTTGAATAAAAGAGTCATCCATCATGAACTCTCTGCAGGATTCTATTCTCAACTCATCATTGCTTGTTATTCCTGTGATTTCATCTTTTCCAAGCCTCAAAGAAACTGTACCTAAACCTGCTATAGTGTCAACTGGGTCCAATGGCAGCTTAGGATGCATTTCATCTAGAGTCACAATAATTTCATCATCCTCATCACCATCACAATAAAAAATATTTACCGTTTCAACCTTTTTCCTTTTTGGTGATAGTGGGCAAGCCTATTGTGAAAAACTTGGAGCAGAATCCAAATCAACAACATTTGGTATTGACTACCTTGAAGAAGATGGTGCAATATTTTTAGCAACATTCTGAGCCCTACTTCCTTTTCTTCTAGAAAAAACCCTTATCTTCTTTTGGGGCTGATAAATAGGCCTCTCCTCTAACTTTACTTCAGGGTACCCCTTGGTGGTTTGTGATTTTCCCCTTTCTTCCAAAACCCTTTCATCTTTCAAAACCCCAACCAAGCTCTCAAAATTATTAATAACATGCACTACCCTACTAAATTCATCTTAAGCATTAGGTATGGGATTGAATCCAGGTATTTTCTCCTGCTTACTTTTTACCATTTTAGAGTAGGAAATGTATAGTGCCTTTCTCTCATCTTGTAATTCCAAATCAGAAATATTCCTGATGATGTCCTCAGGAAAGTAGAAATTATGGAAAAAAGTTCTTGTTCGATGTTTTTCCTTCATTTCAAAGATGAAACCCTCAGGATCATGATTCCTCGGGTGCATAGTCCTTAGCCTATAAGGCCCAAGTAATATGTGCAAATCCTTCCATCCTCCTTTTTCCATAACAAAATCGGCAAATGTTGTATATTCAGGGAAGAAAGAACCTTTCTTCTTTTTAGTTCACAAGTGTAGTTCCTAAGCGCCCCCCAACTGGCTCATGATTTCCAAAAATCCAATTCTAAGGGGCACCTCCCTTGGTAGAACCTTTGGATTGACATTAGTGAAAAAAACCCTGAAAACTATGGTACTATGATAGGGGATAATGTCTCCCCAATTATGCATTATGTTCAATTTAGGCCATCTCTCCATCGGCCTCAAGAAGTCATGAATTTATTTTGGGATCCTTGGGGGGTCATGAACTAGAGCCTTCCTTTATTTAGATCCAAAGACATTATGGAAAGTTACATAATAAAACTTATAATCATGCATGTCAAGAATCCTAGTCCAGTATTGGAAATGCATTTCAATGTTTCCTTCCTTCTTCTTTAATTCCATATCTTTTTCGAACATAGCCTGACCCCTATACAAAAACATGTGGATTAACAAGGAATACCATCTGAATCCAACCCAATTTTTCCCCTCCTTTAGGGCTTACAGACCCGTATGCATCTTCTTTGTCAAATAAGTGGAAAAATCATATATTACATTAAAACCCAGGTGCTGGAGATTTACTGCTATATACATAATATCGGTAGGCAATTTTTTTTTTAAGCTGACTCTTAGAACTTGACATAAAGCTCAAATAGTCTTCTTGAAATAAATAGAGAAATAGTCCACAGGAAAAGGTTCATGCTCATTCCTGCCAATTACTACCTTCTTCTGATTTTTTCCTCTTCCTGAGACTGCCAAATGAGGTATCAAAAAGGATGCTCTGAACAAACCCCTAGTATTTCTATATTCTTGTCCAAAAACCTCAAAGTCGACAGGAACCATATCCTAACTCCATTCGTGCAATTTGAAAATCTCTACAATTTCTTCTCTGGTTATCTTAATCATTTGCACACCGACATGTGTTCTAACAATTCGGGCCACATGGCCATATCTAGCAGCAATGTCCTTTAAAATATCTACATCCATATAAACATTAGGCACCAACAATTTACCCAGGTCTTACCTCTAGGGGTTACACAAAGGAATTGAGAAATTCTTGTTCCCAAACTAATTGGAGAACAATTGCTACCCACTGTATGGTAACTCGACATCTTGAATTGCACATTATTTGTCTGTCAATCCTTCCAAGAGTCGAGGCCCATAGAAGAAAACCTTTCCCTCCTTCTTCTTGCTAGTAGAGGGTTGTAACAAATCAATAATATCTTGGGATAAAGACCCGGTAGTGGTTTCAGAAACAGAACATCAGGCCTTGGGTCCAATTTATACTAGACAAATGATAATTTGACCTAGGGTTTTCTTATTTACTGATAGCAAACAATTACAATTTTCTCCTTTAGCCTTAAATAGAAAAATACCTCATGATTCTAGAGTATTCAACAATTAACTAGATGAGCTCTAAAAGTGAATCTATTCAAACAATTCTTAAAGAATAGAACAAAAAATCCCACGAATTGCCCAGCAAGCAACCATAAAATCTTCTGAATTTACAAGAAATGACGTACTTGCTACTTATGGTTTCACTCATAGAACAACTAGGGCAGTGAAATTGAGAAATCATAACCATAGCTTACTTCAATCGATACCAAACAATTCTTCCTCAATGTAGAGATACAACACAGAAATAGTAATTCACAAATTTTAGCATTTAATTATGTAGGATCAGTCAAACTCGACCATTACTATTCACTCCTGTGAGATAAAATGACTATAATACAATACCAGTTTATTTTTAAATATGAGTATTTGATCAAATGCAATGTTGGCCAAGAGAACGACCCACATTTAGTCAAAATAGTTTGAAAATGCCACGTCCCCCTCCAGTTACCAAATGGACAAGACATTCGCCTAGCAGGCACCACATCAGCACGGAATGAGCCCCACCTTTAGTTATTAGCGCACAAAATCAAAGTCCACATGTCACCAAATTGCACACCTCGCAGCATTATTGAAACTATATTTTTGATTGCACAAGGTTAGCGAGGAATGACCACGATGCGTCGGTATGGAAACAACTGTCTACATCAGCCTCCATCATCGGTCAGCAAACAAAACTGGTCACCATCAAACATGATAGATGACAGTATCTCGCATGCCTCGCACCATGTTTGTGATGTTAACAGAAACCTTGCAAGGTCTGTAAGGAACAACCATGATTAAAATCACTTCATCTGACAGCTGCTCAATCTGTACATGCGAAAAGGTTATTCATAAAGAAAGGGACCGACTAGGTGGGTGAGGAAATGACCCTCAAGGTCAAAAATATTATTTAGAGGTTTAATCTAAAATAATTCAATAGCCCAACACTATGAAAATATAATGCAGTCATGATGCAAAAGACCGAAAGGACGGGTGAACGGGGCCAGTAAAGTCATGACCAAAAAGGTATAAAAGACCACTTAAGTGACTGACCACCATCAATAACAAGTCAATGCTAGAAAAGAAAACCCATGACCCAACCACTCAGAGCTAAGGACAAAACATACCTACAAGGGGAAAAAATTAAAAGCTCCACCAGTGGCTCCAACTGGGGATGTATGCCCCCTGTCGGCATAGCAAGTTTCCAGAATCTCTAGTTTCATAGACTAGATACAGAGAGAACCAAAAACCAAAGACTTGTCTAGACAAGACAAGGAGAAAAAAGAAAAAATAGAAAGAAACACACCTATATACACTACTTATAGGACTGTACAATGTACATGGAAAAAGAGCTACTTCAAGAGAAGTAGTATTTCAATAACTGTCCATATACTGGTAGTTCCAAAACTTCACCCACAAGTTATTGTTAAAAATATGAGTCATCTCCATGTGTATCCATAATTATATATGGGCCTAGCCAAAGGGGATCAAATTTTCCATGCTTTCCCTTATTTTCTGATCTTGCATTCCAGAGCAACACCATTGCTCCAATGTCAAATTTTCTCTCAACTTCCCTTTTTTCATAAAGATGCTTTACCTAAAGTTGTAATATTTCATTTCTCTTATGAGCTTGTCTTCTAGTTTCATCCAATTGACTTAACTCATCCATTCCATGTTGCATCTCATCACATATATCATAATCATATTCTTGGACAAATTCATACATCTTTATCAGGTTGTTTTGTGTGATATGTGCTTCCATCCCATAGACTAGGTTAAAAGGTGAATATCCAATTGCCTTCTTGATAGTTGTCCTATCAGCCCACAGTGCCAATTTTAATTTTGAATCCCAAGCCCTTTTGTTATTCTCAATCATGCGTTTGATGATCTTCATCAAACTCTTATTATTGGAATCTACCTGTCCATTCCCTTGGGGATGATAAGGGGAAGAATATGAAACCATTATACCATATTGATCACAAAAATTAAAATATTCTTCAGATCTGAAACACATAGCATTGTCTGAAATAATTCTTTCAAGTACCCCAAAATGACTCAAAATATTTTTACTCAAAAAATCAACAACTTTACTTGTGGCCATTCTGGCTAGGATTGCTTCAATCTATTTAGTAAAGTAATCAGTTGCCACCAATATCCATGTATATCCTTCATTGGATTTTTCAGATATCTCCCCTATGAAGTCAATACCCCATTGCTTGAAAGGAGCTGAAATATACATTGGTCTCAATGATAAATTGCCATAAAAATTTAACTTTCGAACAAACCTCTGACAGGCATCACACTTTTTAACATATCTATGGGCATCCTTGAACATAGTAGGCCACCAGTATCCTACTCTTAGAATTTTATGAGCCATTTTCTTAGCCATGTAATGGCCTCCACAATCTCCTTTATACATTTCTATCAGTAAATCTTCAGCTTGGTCTCCATCCATACATATGAGTATAATACCTTCAGAGTTCCTCCACTAGAGCTCACCCTCAATAATGACATATCTAATTGCTTGTAGTTTGAGAGTTCTTTTCTCAGTAAGGGGCATACCTTCAGGGCATTCCATCATTTGTAAATACTCAACAATCCTCATGTACCAACCACAAGTTTGCATATCACAAATAGGTGCAATGTTCTGTTGATGTATCTAATTTATTTGATTTACCTCCAGATTTGCCTCAACCATTAACTTAGCTAGACCCCGACCTCTTACAAGCTTGGTAATTTGTATGTCAATGTTAAATTCTTGGATTCTATTTATCCATCTGCATCTTCTTCCTATAGTCTCTTGCTGGGTAAAAATATCTTTAATTTCTATTGTTGCTACATATGCCATAACAGTTGCTCCTATTAGATAAGGTTTTAAATTATTAACTACCTTTACTAGGGCATATTCCTGCTTTTTAGATATGTCATATTTTAATTCTATAGCCTACAATGATTTACTGAAGAATGCAATTGGCTACTCAAAGCCATCATTCTTTTTCTACAACAATACACCAGCTATAGTGTGAAAAGAGGTAAAAGTAAACAACTGTAATGGTTTTGAATAATCAGGCAACTTGAGGACATGGGCCTGCTTAATTGCATCTTTGATAGCCTGGAAATCCTTGCATGGTTCTCCTGTCCATATTATCTTTTCTCCCTTCATCAACATCTTTGATATTGGGCGGACAAAATTTGTGACAAATCTTCTTAGAAAAGTTATATGTCCAAAGAAAGATTGGATACCTTTTACATTTCTTGGTTGCATAATTCTATCAATAGTAGTAACCCTTTTTGGATCAATCCACACCC
Source organism: Sequoiadendron giganteum (assembly GCA_007115665.2). Lineage (NCBI taxonomy): Eukaryota > Viridiplantae > Streptophyta > Pinopsida > Cupressales > Cupressaceae > Sequoiadendron > Sequoiadendron giganteum. Next base: position 627,212,697 of record CM021102.1, read on the forward strand.
CATCTTTTGAAACTAGATGTCCCAACAATTTTCCTTCTTTTACCCCAAAGGCACACTTCCTAGGATTTAAAGATATCCCATATTCCAGAGCTCTGATAAAAAATTTATCTAAGTGAGGACAATGATCTTCCTCACTTTTTCTATGGGCAGTAAGATCATCTTGATAAATGGCAAGGAAAAAATCAATGAAATCAGCAAAGGCTAGATCCATAGCCCTTTGAAAAGTTTCTCCAACATTTATTAATCCAAATGGCATTCTTACATACACATATGTTCCCCATGGTGTGGTGAAAGCAGTCTTTAATTTCTCAGACTCTTTAACCATTACTTGGTTGTACCTAGAGAATCCATCCATCATAGATAACAATTCACATCCTGTAACCTTTTCTAACATAGCCTCCATATTAGGTAATGGGTAATTATCTTTTAAAGAAGCAACATTCAAGTTTCTAGAATCAACACATAACTTGATATCTCCATTTTTCTTTCTACCAAGTTAGAAACCCAAGATGAGTGTCTAATTGGTTTGATGATTCCTACCTCCCTTAGCTTAGCAAGTTCTTCCTGCATTTTGGGTTGTAGGGTAGGCTTAATCGGTCTCTGTTTTTGCCTAAAAGGCTTCATATCAGGTTTCATTGGGATCTCATGTTGGAATAAGTCCTCCCTATATGCTTTAAGGTCTTCATAGGACCAAGCAAAAACATGTCTATACTTCCTAAGAAGGGTAATTAGCATTTTTCTAACATGTGGCTTCATTTTCTTTCCAACATAAACATTCTTAGGAGCATTTTCTGTTCCTAAGTTTGTTTCTTCTAGATCCTCTTTATGAGTAGATGCTTGCTTAGTATTTGACATATCTGGGCCATCAAAAACTCTTTCAAGTGCAACAAGACCCCTAGGGATGGTGTTAGTTTTGAGTTGGATCACTTCATTCCCAAATAGGGTCTCCTGCCCATCAATTTATGTTACAAATGAGCCAAAATCAATTTCTTGACTCTCATATTGATCCACACAATGCAAGAATTTCAGTATGTTTGTGTCATCATCAAACACTTTCCAGTTATAGATATTATTAGGTATTGAGGCCTGGTTTGTACTTCTATTTGTGAGATGCCACCAAAAGTGACATCATCCAGTTTCACAACTATATTTGTTAACAAGTCATCTTAAGCATTTTGTCCTCTTTCAATCCATTCTATACCAAAAGCATTAAATTCCTCTATAGTATCCCATAATGCATTTTTGTATTGCCTAAGTCTTTTATCTTTAGCTGTAAAGCAGGATCTAATCTGGAACACAACTAAATCAGAATCTCCCAAAACTTTTAATTCTTTAATACCATTATTTGAAGCTATCTTCAGACCAAGTATGAGAGCTTCATACTCAACAGCATTGTTGGTACAAGAAAATTGCAATAAGAAAGAGTATTTAAACATTTTACCTTGTGGGGAAGTAAATAAAATTCCTTGTCTTGAGCCATCTTTGGAACAAGCTCCATCAAAATGCATTATCCATAAATCACCATCTACTAACATCTTCAATACTTCCTTTTCAATAGGTGCAGATTGGATTTCTTCTATTTTATCTTCCTCAACTCGGAAATTTTCTAGATCAATTTCCACAAAGTTAATTCTAATGGGTTTTGGTGATTCTTCCACATTTTCAATCATGTGAGGGGCTCTTTTTTCCCTATATACCTTAGCATCTTTCTATTCAATGGAAAATGTAGCAAAAGAAAGATCACATTGTATACTCCCACCCATTGAAGCACTCCAAGGAGGAGATAAGAGCATGCCATAAGTAGGTGGAATATCCACCACCGTAACACTCATGTGTAACTCTTTCGCAAGAAATGCTGCTGGTCTATATGGAACACTATTTATAATACCTATAATAGGTACTTCCCTAGAATCCATTGCATAGCATTTACCATATGTACTATCAACTTTTAATCCCATTGCATGCATTATTTTTACTAGCATCACATTGTTAGATGCTCCTGATTCGATCATGCAATTTCTCAACATTTTCCCATCAATAATCAGACTTAATAAAAAAGGATTGACATGGTTGGGATTAGACATAATAGTGGTACCTAAGTATATTTGGGGACTTTCTGTAATATTTTCTTCCACACTTTTTTTCTTTTCTTGATCCTCTTTTGATTTCACTTGATCAGAAACCACTTTACTTTTTCCACTTGATGGAATACTGTTAATAAGTGCAATAGTCTTATCCTTATGTTCATCTATACGTATCATTTCCAAGAAAGGAACAGTAACCCTAACTTGTGAAAGTACTTGAAACATATCTATTGAAGTGTACATTGGTAATTTAAAAAAAATTATGATTTCAGAAATTACATTTTCTTTTTCTTTGAGAATTTCATCATTAGAGGAGTGTTGCTTGTTGTCCATGATATTCTGGGGTATATATTCATTATTTTTCTTGGTCGTATCAACTTTCTTTGCCCATATCCGGGACTCTCTTGTTTCCTTAGGCTTTGAAATGAGATTCTTAGCCTCCAAATTGACATTTGTTCTAGTTACATCCTTTTCTTTTATGAATAGGCTGCAAGGCTTACCCGAATCACCTGGAATAGTTATGTTTCTCAATTTTATGTTATTCCTTGCCCTTGCAACTAAGGAAATAGTGTATTTTTCAATTTCTTCATTGGAAGGTCTTCTTAAAACAGTGTTATCCACTTCCAGTTCATTCACAAAATAGTCATCATTGTCTCCTTCATTCAGGAACACTTGTTGATGGTGTACATCATTATGTTGTCTCTGAACATCAACATCCATGCCACAAGGCTCATCATCTAAGGTATAATCATCATAGGCCAGATCAACTAGTCCTAATAATACATTTGTCATTGTATCCTGATCCTGGGGAGGCTGAGCATCTCCCTGTTCATCCTAAGATTCTACCATATTTTGTGCTATTGCACACTATCGTGAAGAATGAGGCATTCCACATACTTCACACCAAGGTAAATTTTATGTGGCATTTAGAGAATGCTTCTATAAAGGATCAGGTGGAATTTGATTGTTTCTCTGGTTTCCTTGTAGAGGTTTTCCATTATTCCAATTGGTATTATAGGGATAATCTTGTAGCCTGGGAGGCCTATCATTTATTTGAAAATGAGGCTTGTCATTTTTTACTTGTTTCTGCAACATGGTAAGGACTTGATCTATATTTTTAGCAGCAGCAGTAGGTTTAGCAACCTTTTCAGTATGATTCTTGGTACCTTTAAAAGTTTTAGGATCTTCCCTTCTCCCTACTTTACCAAAAGCTCTTCTATTATCTTCAATGTTCACCGCCATCTTATATGCTTGCCTCAAATTTTGAGGATCTTTATCTCTTAATAAATAGCACATTTTAGCATCATAAGCATTACATTACACAACTAAAAATGTACTCTCATTAGGCCTCAAATATGCAGGAACTCTTCTCATAGCCTTTTGGAAACAAGCATTAAACTCAGTAACCAGTTCATTATGCCCCTTGGTAATGTTATTAAAATAATTTAATTTAAATATGGAGTAAGTTTGATCCTCGTAATGTTCCCTAAAAACTCTAAAAAAAGCATCCCTATAGTCAATACTAGCATTAGGTAACCCTCTATACCAATCCCTAACATCTTCAACTAGTGACTGCATAAAGTATTTCATTGCTACATCATCATCCCGTATTTCAAAGTCTTCAACAAAGCCTTGAAAAGATTTCAAATGGTCTTCCCCACTAAAAGCATTATTACCAGTGAATTTTGGGAGGTGCTTTCATGCATTATCTAGAACTGGATTAGGATATCCTTGAATATTTCCAAAACACAATTGTCTATATCTATCAATTTGGGGCGCTCCTCCACCACATCCACTTCTGGGGGTGCTATGTTGCTCATTATCTTTCTTATCATCCCCATGTGCACCCTTATCACCACTACCATGTTGTTTATCCTTGCCAGTGCTTCCCTCTTCATCCTCAGAGTAAGAACTAAAGATTTTATGACCACCTCCACCTCCACCACCTTGGTTACCACCACCCCCACTTTTATGAATTTTCTTCTCAGAATTCTTGCTCAATGACTCATTCTCACTCTTTCCTGAACCAGAAGCTTGGGGAGTGGGTATAGATATCTTTAATAAGGCTATCTTTCTTGCCATCTTGGCAATAGCAGCTTCTATTTCATCTTTTCTTAGATTAGCCTACAACTGGTCATTTATTAGTTACAATCTTAGGAGCTCAGGATTTTGAGGAAAATCAGATGGTCTAGGATTAATTTCATTATTTGGGCGGGTGCATGGAAATGGGTAGCAATTTCGTGGACACCCCGTAAAAAAATCTTTGGAAAACCATAACGCAAGCATGTTATAATGTGAGTGTGTTATAACGTGAGCGTGTTATAACGCACTCACGTTATGGCTAGTTATACCGAGCCTGAGGCTCAGAAACTACAAACCAATAACGCGAGTGTGTTATAACGTGCTTGCGTTATTTACTGTTAAAAGTAAAAATAGAAATGCAAATCTCTCATTCGGATTTCGACTGGGTTTTTTTTACAGCCACAACCAAAACCATTACAATTTCGCGCTCGCATTCTAGGAGGAGAATTTCAAAAAAATTATTCACCAACAATCCCTATTTATTCGCAAGAATGGCTCCACAATGACGAGGAGCTGTGAGATGTAAGGATTCTATGGTTTCTATTTTGAATTAATTAGTTTTAGGTTGAATTTGTTAGTTTTAGGTTGAATTTGATATCTACTTGTTTGAATTTTCAGGAGATGCAAATCAACCTGAAAACCCTCAAAATCCTCAACAAGAAGACCAACCAAATCCTCAAGATCAAAATCAACCACAACATCAGCCTCCTCCACCAATGACTCAACCCCCTCTTGGCACTCAACAAAATTTAATGATTGAAGTTGAGAACAACAAAAAGATAATTGAGGATTTGATCAGTAGGTTGAGTGATCCAAATGTTTCAACCGCAGAAAGAATGACCCTAGAAAATTCATTAAAAGATATGTTAAAAAATGTAGATTCAATTAGCAAACAAATAACTGGATGGAATGATAGGAGGCAGATGGCTATGGATTATTATGCAAATAAACTATCATACAAGGATGTGAAGGATTTAAAAATTACAAAAGGTGATTTATGCTCATTATTCACCGACCCACACACAAATCAAAATATTACCCTCAATGCGAAGAGGTTTCCTATCCATTGGTGCACCACCAACAAATTAGGGACTAGTTTTATGATAGGTGGTACATGGTCTTCAATTACCCACCATGCAACAATTGCGAGGTCCCATAATATTTCCTTAGGAAACTATACAGTGAGTTCATATTGAACAAAATCCCAAATTATTTTGATATGAGGGATTTCCAGGGGAGAGGTGGGGGGTCAGCTCAGGATAGACCTAGTGCATAGCCAGATCCTACAATCAAGGTAGACGAGCTCTCGCTAGGCCACCTCGTGAGCATGTTGTTATGCCTTGTGTCGTGAAGGAAAGTACTAATGTAGAGACATTGTAGGCAATCAGCACTTTGACCTAGAGTGTCATCCATCATACTATCCCTATTCTACAATGCCATCCATGGGAGTCTTCGAGTGGTGGCCTTCGAACACATGTGTGTCAATCTTGCGGGGCTACTTGTTCATATGACCCCACCAACACTCAGGAGACTGGTACGCAAGATCTATCTGTAGCTATGGAGATGGAGAGGGCATCTGGCATTTTGCATGAGGCATATGGCATTGATAGTCAGGTAAAAGTTAGTGCATGTGTTCATTGAATTTAATTTATTAAATTTTGATTTTGAAATGAAAGATTAACTAAAAATGTTTTATGATTTTAATAAAATTGTAAGGTCACAGTGTTGAGACTGGATAGACTGGCCCCCTACCAACCTATTTCTATAGTACACCTATCACTAGGGTATGTAACTAGTAAACAATTATAAATTTATTGCATGTTAATAGAATTGTTTTACAAATGGTAATTTAATATGGGATTTTGGATGTTGAATAGACTAATATTGGAGGTTTTGATGGAACACTTCCCAGTTGTAGTGGATTTACTCAGACCTTCACGCAAGTAATAGAATAAAGAGCTTAACTAATGAATCAAGTGCTTAATAGATTTGTGTAGTTTATATGCACATCGTTGATTACGTTGAATATCTTGTTGTTTTATTTTCAGTTGTTGCGAGATGAAACACCTCTGAATGTGACGAGGGAAATGGATATTGGTGTGACATCTATTATACAATCCTCGATGGCTCTGACATAAGAGGTATGAGGAAAATTAGTAAATTTCAATTTACATTTGTTGTTATAGATGTTAGTTAGTGAAAAACCAAACCATTATTGATTCACGTAGTTTAATTTCTATTTGTATGGTTTATACAGGGCTTGAGCATGCCTGAGCATGGGCGTGAGGATATTTCCCTCATTGAGAGAGATCGTGAGATGGCTGAAAGTGATTATTTTGTTAAATATATCATTTTTTATAATGTAATTTCTATATATTCATGTCTTTACTTCTTATTGTAACAGTTAAAACTTTACCATAAACTAAACCCTAGGAGGAGTAGCAGGAGCACTCCATGAGCGTAGCAAAAATGAGTGACAAACCTATCATCATCTGAGTGAAAAGGAAAGGGAAATATTTTATTTCCAGGGCATGGAGAGCAATGACTTTTGATTCCAGAGTCCTTTGTTGTATACCTACATGGCAGTTTTGTACATATTTTTTATTGGACATATTTGACATTGTATGCCTATATGGCATTCTCGTAAGCCTATATGGCTATTTTGTACATATATTTCATACTTATATCAACATATATTGATGTATGCCTATATGGTTATTTGGTTAATACAAATATCTTTTATCGATGCCTATCCATATTTTCATTCTAAATTGATGGTTCAATAGTTATGAGTTACATGTATTCAAGGTAATTTCTATTTTAATACAAATATCTTTTATCAATGCTTATACTTATGTGATTGATGTATGTTTGTGTATGGGATCATAGTAATTTCAATTTGATGATGCTATTGTGCTTTTAAGGTTTATTTATGCAAGGGTGCATGAAACAAGTTTTAAATCCTTAAAAATCTTTGAATTTCTTAGGTTTTTCTATCTGTCGAGTCTGGGCTCTAAACCCGAGTCCAAGTAAAAAATTGGCTTGTCAAGTCCGAGGCAAGTTCAAGTCTTGTAACACTAGTGTGAACACATCGAGGAATAATTTATATGCAAATGAAGAGAGAACCCATCCTTGTTTCCAAACTAACCATGGTATAGATATGGGTGGTCGAGATAAAACATCACTCTTCTGGATAGTACGAACTAGAATCTTTCATGGCTATAAACACACCTTCATTATGTGTGTTCTTGATCCTACTGAAGAAATGGAGGAACATGTTGTAGATCAAATATTACAACCCTAAGTCCACAAGAAGGTTACTTGTCCCAATTTCTGCAAATATCTTTAAGATGTTAATCCTTCTTGAGTAATGCCAACCACTATCATCGGTTGCCATGCTTCTAATGGAAAGTCAATTTGTTGCAATACCCAAAGGCTAAAAGGTTCATTCACTCTAATACCAATGTAATGACTCGAGCTTTGGATCAATAGATTTTTTATTTATTTCTTATTGGATTGACAAAGGTTGTCATCCAATATTATTAAGATAGATAATGGAGTCCCCAAATTATAAATGAAATAAATTCTGAATATGAAATCTAATTCAAATATTAATTTGATAATGGAAATTTGATAAATAAATATAATAGTTGTTTCTAATTAATCAATTAATATCATGTGCTAGCTTTGAATATAAATCTACCTATCATTGATATATAGGCCTTGAGAATTGGGATGCCTTTCTTGATCAATACTTTGTACTCATGCATCTAACTTTGAGTCCTTTTTGGATTATATACTTGAAACATATACTCCCATATTAAAATTTTTGTTGGTGTAATTAAATGTTTTGTACCTTGTCCTAGGTCATAATTACACCTTATTTAAGTTTACTTAGGGACCACATAGGAGTTGTTGGAGATTTTTCACCTTTGGTGGACTTATCTTCTTATTACTTTATCACCTCCACCTTTCATGGACATATCATGTGATTAGGTTTCCACCTTTTGTGGTAGATCCACTATTTGTGGTGGTTATCACATTATCACCTTTCCACTTTAGCTGGAGTGATAGCTTTTCATTGTTGTCTCATGTCATAAGATAATGAAACTTGTCATAATCTTATGCACTCCTATGTTCTCACCTTGGCTATATAACCAAGGGGTCTCTACTACATTTGTACACACATTGAAGCAATTACATTATTATTGACATTGAATACAGTTTATTCTTGTCATATTATTTTCTCTCTTCTTGTGCTTTCCATTTGGTCCATAGATCTTGGCATCCATAGCCAATTCTAACATGGTATCAGAGCATGTTTGATTCTAACATGGTATCAGAGTGGGTTGGGTGCCATTGGAGAGTCATTTTCTGAAGAGAGGTACTAGATTTGAGGAGGATCCATTTTTGGTTCTTTATTGCAGGTTTATATCGGAGCTTGCTGGTGCAAATCTAAGCTCACCATTTCGTCCGAAAGGTTTGAGAAAGTCGATTTTTCCTTTTGTTTCATCCAAATCAGACATACGAGGCCAAATCTAAGAGGGTTTGAAGCTGCATTCTGGTTGCCAGATCCAAAAGGTAGCTACATTTTGGGTCAAATCCAACCCTGCCATCGTGTCCAGAAGGGCCAAAAACCCTAAGATCGACTGTCCAATCGTCCAAATAGGAGCAAGTCATTTGGTGAGGCAAAAATTTTTTTCCCAAAGAGCCGTACGGCCCCTGGATCACCATCATTACGTCGACGGTACGATTTCGAAAAATATTGTCGAAAATGTTTTGAAATTTTTTTTATAAAAATTTCGTTTGAAAAAAAAATTGTGTTTCAAATTTTTTTGATTTGAAATCTTTGAAAAATAAAAAAAAAAAATACAAAAAAATCTCTACGGAATTAATCCGCTGACCACAGGGTACCTGGTACCTTCTGGTACCCGCAGGCGGTACCGGCAAGCTCCCCAACGGCCACCACGTGGCGGAACTGCCGTGGCTGGCCCGCACCTCCATCCATCTACGGGCTCCACCCACAAACCGACCAGCGGCACTTCCAGGGATTTCTGAGAGCCTTTCCTCCCACCGGCGGTCAACATCAAATCCGGCTATTTGAAAAATTCCAGTAGCATATACCGTCGAAGATTCCAGAGAATATTCCATCTGGCGAAGAGCATATTCCGAGTAATTTTTCGATAGAGTTTTTTTTTCGACGACGGGCGGGAAATCATAAAATTTAATGCATTGTAATGATGATGTCAGCATGACATCAGCATGACTTCAGCACCTATTTGAAATTTTCTGCCCCCTCTCCATTTGCATTTTCAGTTTTGCAGGCGATTTTCAAAGGCTCATAACTCGGTCATTTTGGCTCTTTTTTTCAAGCAATTTTTTTTGATTTCGGCTAATTTTTTGTGCTCTTCATAGTGGTTCAATAAATTTTTGGTTTTGGCTTCTGGTTTATCCAGAAATAGCAGATATTCACAGGCATTGCTGCTTCGTCCTCATTTTGGGAACTTTGGGAGCTCATAACTTGCTCCTACGGTAATATTTTTGAGTGCCATTTTTTTTGAAAGTGCATGATTTTTCCTGTACTTTCTAGTGGTGTGATCAGATTTATCTCATCTACTATAATTTTTCTACTATGATTTTGTGGCCTATTTTGGCATCTGCATGTACCAAGATCAAAGTCCACTTTGTTGTTTTTAGTAGTGGCAATTGTAAATGCACTAAGTATAAAGTGACAAATCAAATATTGCTTGGGGGGGCTTCATGATTGAGTGATTTTGGGGGGTAATCTTGCAGTGATTGGTTACATTCTTTTGCTTGGTTTATGTTATTGCAATGGGTAAATCTCAAATTGAACTCCTAACTCCACATAATTATGCTACAAGGAGAAAATCAATATGAAACTATCTCTTGGGAAAAGGTCTAATAGGCTATCTAAAGGAAACCGTTTCTCAACCTACTGATGCTAATGAATTGGCAACATGGGAGATTAATTGTGATAAAACACTTGGATGCATATGTTCACTAGTCTCATTTGATTTACAATTTCATATTGATTCATGTACAACAGCTAAAGAAGCATGGGAGACTTTTGAAAACTTGTATTGTAAAACAGATAAGATTAGGGGATATCAGATTGATAATGATTTGATGAATCTTGATCCTAAAAATTTTGACCACATCCAAGACTACATCTCCAAAATCAAGCAATTAAGAACACAGTTGAAAGAATGCAGTATTGAAAAAGAGGATTTATAGTTGATTCTGAATGTGTTATCCAAGCTTGGTCTTGAGTATTCAGTATTTGTTTTTGGCTTTCATACCCATCGACTTTCTATGGGAGCATCATATGTTGATCCTAAGTTTGATGACTTTGCAATTCTCCTAATCCAAGAGGAAGCTAAGTTAATGAACATGGGTCTAATCAAGTCTTCCAAGCCACATGCTTTGGTTTCTAGTGAGTCAAATGTACATAAAGAATCAGGGAATCTTGATAAGAAGCAAAAGATGAAAAAGAACAAGCCACATAAAGAAACAGAATCCACTCATTCAAAAGAAGAATCATCTAAGAAGAAGAGGTCTTTTTGTGCATATTGCAAGGATGGACATGAAGAACATTATTGTTATAAGAAGGATATTGATGAGTTGAAAAATCTTCTCAAAAGAAATCAAATTGATTTTCCTTCTAGAATGTCTGAATCTTCTTCTTCTTCTTCTTCAAAATAGTCTAAGGGTAAAGTTCATTTGGCATCTACATCAGGATATAAAGGTCAAGCTCTTTGTGCTTATTCAAGTCCAAGATCAGGTAGATGGCTTCTAGATTTAGGAGCATCACATCATATGGCATCTTCGCAATCTATTTTCTCTTCATTTCAACCTTGTTCTATGTCTCCTATCTTGATGGGAAACAATACATACATAAGTGTACTTGGGAAGGGATCTATTAGTTTTGGGGACAACACTTTCCAGGATGTTTTGTGTGTTCCTCATTTGACGAACAATCTTCTTTCCATATATCAGATTACACATGGTGGAAATGGGAGATCTGTGGAGTTCACACCTGATTCAGTCATCATTCGAGACTTGGAGAGTAGAGAGATTATTGCTACTGGGGTGGTTGATCATTCATTTTGGTTGTATACCTTTGAAGATTTTGCTTCTGATGGTGACATTATTCCTTTGGTTGTTGATCACACTCCTAGTGTGAACCATGAGGAAACATTTGGCTACTTGAACTTGGGAGTTCTCACATCAGATCCAATACTTGAGCCATGCATTTCATCTCCTCCATCTACTGTTGTAGTTGATGATGCTTGTGATTCCACAGTTTGGGTTCCTTGTGATTCAGTGCAGTAGGACATACATAGTCTTCCAGATATGGCTACTTTGGATGGCTTCTTGACAGGTATTTCAGACTTGTTTGTGGAGTCTCATCTTGCAGATTTGGGGGACATCATTGATGACATTCATCTTCTCTTTGATGAAGATGCTCCTTCTTCAGTTGTTGTGAGGGAACACCCTGACCCTCTTGTTCATTCTCTACATGATCATTCTTTGCAGTTTGACATGAGTGTGGATACTTTTGGACAGCATTTCGAGGAGGCTTCTTTGTATTTAAAGGGGATATTTTTCTCTTTGGATCATGTTCTACATTCTTCTCTACTAGATTTTGGATTGTACTCTTCAACAGTGTGGCATAGAATGCTTGTTTGGAGTGTGTCATCTTTCAACATCGACATGGAGACACTTGAGCATGCTTCAGAGACATCATACATCCTGCATACATTATTGGTTGTGTTTCTTCCTAAGGGGAGGAACGTTGTTCGACGAAATTGGATCATCTTCAACATTCAATGTCGAGCTTCTACCATAATTGTAGGAGACTCAACATTGAGGGGGGGCTGCCTTGTCTCTCTTCTACTTCTCTCTTATGGGGGGGTCTTTTTCCTCACATGGGGTTTTTACCTTCTCATTCATAATTGAGAGCATTTCATCTATTGTATTTCATCTCTCTTTTGGGGAGGAGTTTTGTCCCACTGGGTTTTCTCCTTTTCTCCGTTTGTGAGAGATTGCATTGCATTTGTACATGGGTACCTAACATGGCCTTGTTGTCAGGACCCATCATGCATTGTTTGCATTGTTTCATTCTCCCTAATTTGCACTTAAGGGGGGGTGTTGGTGTAATTAAATGTTTTGTACCTTGTCCTAGGTCATAATTACACCTTAGTTAAGTTTACTTAGGGACCACATAGGAGTTGTTGGAGATTTTCCACCTTTGGTGGACTTATCTTCTTATTACTTTATCACCTCCACCTTTCATGGACATATCATGTGATTAGGTTTCCACCTTTTGTGGTAGATCCACTATTTGTGGTGGTTATCACATTATCACCTTTCCACTTTAGCTGGAGTGATAGCTTTTCATTGTTGTCTCATGTCATAAGATTATGACACTTGTCATAATCTTATGCACACCTATGTTCTCACCTTGGCTATATAACCAAGGGGTCTCTACTACATTTGTACACACATTGAAGAAATTACATTATTATTGACATTGAATACAGTTTATTCTTGTCATATTATTTTCTCTCTTCTTGTGTTTTCCATTTGGTCCATAGATCTTGGCATCCATAGCCAATTCTAACATGGTATCAGAGCATGTTTGATTCTAACAATTTTTTTCTCATATAGACCAATCCCACACTAGGTAATTCAATAATAAAAATAAGTCCATAAATTGATTACCCTAATCTTCCCTTATTCTCTTTTATACTCGAAAACTACACAATTGAATCCTGACAGCAATATCACAATTTGACACATTGTAGAAAATACCTCCTACTTATCAATTGATGAGCTAAAGGGGATTTATAATGAATGTTTCATAAGGCACAACACTTGCTAAAGGTTTTTCAAATGGGGTTGTGAGCTAAGTGGACTTAACCTTGGGGAAAAAACTTTGTGGTTAAGCGCTTGAGCTGGAGTAGTATTGGGATGGGTAACCTCTTGGGAAGGCCTAATGCCTCACCTCTATGAGCATCACCTAAATGCAATGAGTGCTAAGTGGGCCATTCATTATCATGAGAGATGGGTTCTTGTGAACTCAACCCTCTTTCAATGCATGTCAGTCTTGGGACTGTACAGGAAGCTGGAGGTCATACCAAGTATGGGATCAATAAGTTTGTATAAGAAATCTAAAAAACAGAGAACAATGTGAATAATTCTTATCTTATCTTCTCCAAAAGTTCACAACAACCTCCATTTGAGCCTCTCAAGGCTTTACATAGTTTTTTACACCCTTGTCTAACTGATCCATGCCCTCAACTAGCTAAAAACCAATTTTCAAAACAAGTAACCATTGCATTTCAAGTTTGTTGCTTTAAGCAACTTACAAATTTGCATCTTTAGACTCCTCCAACCTAAGGGATCGATCCGGTGGAACATAGCTTAGAGTGATTCCACGTGTTTCAGTGTGAAAGAGGACCATGCCTAGCATAAACATACCTATCTAGATGTGTTGGAATAGTCTGTTTGGTCACACAAGTTGTAGAACGAAAGTTGCACCACTTTGCACTGCTTGCATTTGATTCTTTTTCCATCAAGTGAAAATCTACCACCATGCGAAAACCACTCCGAGATAGCCAAAACCAAGAGGGGATTTTGTAGAGAGGATCAACACAATCCTATAGGATCAGACGAGAAGTTTCTAACCATCATGATATCTGAGTAATAGCATGCTGAAGTTTGCAACCATTTTGCACTTTGGACCCTTAAGGGATAGATTCGATGGAACGTAGTTCAGAGCGATTCCATGTGTTTCAGTGTGAAAAAATACCATTCCTAGCATAAAAATACCTATTCGAATGTGTTGGTACAATTAGTTTGGTCATACGAGTTGCAGAGCGAAAGTTGCACCACTTTGCAACTTTGCACAATGTGAATTTGACACTTTTTCCATCAAGTGAAAATTTGCCCCCAGGAGAAAACCACTCCAAGATAGCCAAAAGCAAGAGAGGCTTTTCTAGAAGGGCCCAGCACCTTCCTGCACGATTAAACGATAAGTTTCTAAATGTAATGGTATCTATGTAATAGCATGCTGAATTTTGCAACTATTTTGCACTTTGGACACTTCAGGGATCGATCTGGTGGAACATAGCTCATAGCGATTCCACATGTTTCGGTGTGAAAGAGGACCATGCCTAGCATAAACATACCTATTCGGATGTGTTGGAACAGTCCACTTGGTCACAGAAGTTGCGGAATGAAAGTTGCACCAGTTTGCAACTTTGCACTACTTGCATTTGATGCTTTCTCCATCAAGTGAAAATCTGCCACCACAAGAAAATCACTCGATGATAGCCAAAATTGAGAGAGGTTTCTGTAGAGAGGCTCAATGTGATCCTGTAGGATTAGATGAGAAGTTTCTAAGAGTCATGATATCCGAGTAATAACATGTTGAAGTTTGCAACCATTTTGCACTTTGGACCCTTATGGGATCGATCCGGTGGAATGTAGCTTGGAGTGATTCCACGTGTTTCGGTGCAAAAAAGGACCATTCCTAGCATAAAAATACCTATTAAGATGCATTGTAACTATTAGTTTGGTCATACGAGTTGCAGAGAAAAAGTTGCACCACTTTGCAACTTTGCACAACTTGAATTTGACATTTTTTCCATCAAGTGAAAATCCGCCGCCACGAGAAAACCACTCCAAGATAGCCAAAACCAAGAGAAGTTTTTCTAGAGGTTCCCAATGCCTTCCTATAGGATCAGACAAGAAGTTTATAATTGTAACGCTATCCATGTAATAGCATGCTAAAATTTATAGCCATTTTACACTTTGGACCCTTTAGGGATCGATCCAGTGGAACATAGCTCAGAGTGATTCCATAGCTCAGAGCGATTCCACATGTTTCGGTGTAAAAAAGGACCATTAATAGAATAAAAATATCTATTCGGACGTGTTAGAACAGTCCGTTTGGTCACAGAAGTTGCAGAACAAAAGTTGCACCACTTTGCAACTTTGCACTACTTGCATTTGATGCTTTTCCATCAAGTGAAAATCTGCCACCATGAGAAAATCACTCTGAGATAGCCAAAACTGAGAGAGGTTCTTGTAGAGTGGCTCAACATGATCTTATAGGATTGGACAAAATTTTTTTAAGCATCATGATATCCTAGTAATAGCATGCTGAAGTTTGCAGCCATTTTGCACTTTGGACCCTTAAGGGATCGATCCGGTGGAACATAGCTCGGAGCGATTCCACATGGTTCGGTATAAAAAAAGACCATGCATAGCATAAACATACCTATTCGAACACATTGGAGATGTTAGTTTGGTCACACGAGTTGCAGAGCGAAAGTTGCACCACTTTGCAACTTTGCACAACTTGAATTTGACCCTTTTTCTATCAAGTCAAAATCTGCCGCCACAAGAAAACCACTCCGAGATAGCCAAAACCGAGAGAGGTTTTTCTAGAGGGGTCCAACATGATTCTGTAAGATTAGATGAGAAGTTTCTAAGTGTCATGATATCCAAGTAATAGCATGTTGAAGTTTAAAGCCATTTTGCACCTTGGACCCTTAAGGGATCGATCCGGTGGAACATAGCTCGGAGCGATTCCACATGTTTCAGTTCAAAAGAGGACCATGAATAACGTAAAAATACCTATTTGAATGCATTGGAGTAGTTAGTTTAGTCACATGAGCTAAAGAGTGAAAGTTTCACCACTTTGCAACTTTGCACAGCTTGAATTTGACATGTTTTCTATCAAGTGAAAATCTACTGCCATGAGAAAAACACTCTGAGATAGCCAAAACTGAGAGAGGTTTTTCTAGAGGGGTCCAACATGATCCTATAGGATCAGATGATAAGTTTCTAAGTGTCACGGTATCCAAGTAATAGCATGCTGAAGTTTGCAGCCATTTTGCACTTTGGATCCTTAAGGGATTGATCCGGTGGAACATAGCTCAGAGCGATTCTATGTGTTTCGGTGTGAAAGAGGACCATGCCTAGTATAAACATACCTATTTGGACATGTTGGAACAGTCCTTTTGGTCACAATAGTTGCAGAAAAAAGTTGTAAATTGTTTACATGACCTTTATATGACCCTTTTCACATTGTTTACATTTCAAAATTCAAATTTTGCAAATTTTCCTATTCAACGCATATACAGAACAAGGTGCTACTACACCTAAAATGAACGCAAGCCTTACAATATTTGAGTATATCTCATTATGTAATTAAATCTTATTACAATGCCTCAGGCACTTCATTCTCACATATCTTTTACAATGTCACTCATACATTTGAGATTCTTTTTAAATGTCTACATCGTAGGTGCTCATTATGAGGTTAACTTCAAATGAGTAACTTGAGATTCCCTCACTAAGCTTCACACGCTCTTTTATAATGGCTTTAAATCAAAATTGAGATTTGTCAAGATCATCAAAATAAGGATGTTGCGTTGCTTTTTTGGCTGAGATTCTCTTTGATGGCTCTTAAATCAACATTTTCTGCAATGAAAGATCAATCAATTTTTAGTAGTTTACTTACAAATACGCAAAGTAAAAGAGAAAAAAAAAGAGAATAAAAAATGGAAATGAAATAAAAATAGATGGAAGGCACTTACAGATGTTGCATGCAGGCATCAAAATAAGGATGTTGCATTGCTTTTATGGCTGACATTCTCTTGGATGGCTCATATATTTGCATTTTTTGCAAGGGGACACCAATCACTATAAAAGAAGATGATAGCATTGGCATCAAACAAATTAATGTGCATACAAGTATAAATTAATAAGAACCAATGTGCATATACTTACAAATTAATCCAACGAACCATCTGGGTCTGCTCTACTCTTTATTGTGTCAAGTATTTCCTCATGGTCAGATTAAGGAACCTTCCATAACGTCCTATTCTAAGGTCTACCCCCATATTTGGTCAAATGAACATTGGATTCCACGACAAGGTTTGAGTAATGAAGAATCTTACGATGCATGCCAAAGTCCCTAAATAGCCAATGCTTAACACTTGAATGTGGGAACCTTCTAGGCCATGTTCCAGTAACCACAACTGAGCCTGTAGGGTATTCAATGTTTTCTCCATCTATAACTAGGGCCTCCAATATTTCTCACCAGATCTTCACTTTTGTACACTTATAGAAGCTAAACCATTTAGAATTTGAAGATGAAGAAAACTAGTGATTTGTGATCTTTTGTGTTGAGAATCTAATTATATTTTTTAAAAAAATTAAAAAATAAATTGTGGATTATTTTATGTAGTTTTTATTACCTTGTTTTTTTTACTAAACATCATTTTCAAAAACTAATGCTTGCTTTCAGCTGCATAACTTTTTTTTATAGAAAGCATACAATTCTAATTTTTTAAATACAGTTTTTTCACACCGTTATCTAGTGGATTGATATTTTTTCATAATTTTTTGTTGCATATATATTTTTTAATTAATTTTCTAATTCAGAGTAATTATAATTTGGATATAGTATACTTTCAATTACATAACTTTTTTTGTATTCATTTGAATTAACTTATTTTTTTTTGTTTGAATAAGGACATCAATAGCTAGTGTACATGCATTTTTAAGAATTTTTTTTCTCTCTTTTCCTATTTTTCCATATGTGTGAAATAAAGACCTCAATGTTCATTGAAAAACATACATTCACAAGAAATAAAAATTAAATATATTTAAAATTATACTTTTTGGGAAGCTTATAATAAGGACTACATGTTTACAAAAAAATAATTTTAAATAAATTAATTTGATCCCCTAAAAGGTAAATCAAAAGTGATTTTTTATCAACATTTTGATAGGTGTAGAGGAGACTCCATTATAGGTATGGTTTAAAAGTAGTGGCTTTCTATCCAAGGGGGTTTGATATAAGTGGGTTTGATCACACCCTCTTTAATTAAAACCCTTAATATAGAACCTTTTTAAGGCTTAAATAATTATATTTTCTAAAAATGTGATTTCAGCAAAAATCAGGATGTCCCAAAAAGTGTAACCCATTATTGTGGTAGCACCCCGACACAAGTAATAGTGTGTTCCCTCTTCATTGTCTTCATCTACAATAACTGCATAAACATTCCCTACATTGATATGTGCAAAATATATCTTGAAATTTGTCAACATTATGAATACAGTACAAAGTAAGATAACGATATGGAATTTCAACAACTAAGAAAGTAGATATATTACCTAGTTGAACTAGATCTGATACATGGTCAAAGACGACCGATGATTCCATCTGTGTTAGTTCCAATGTCGGCGGAGGGTGATACGTGTGAAGTGGGCTAAGATAACTTGTGAACCATTTGTCAACCCACTCCCCTAACTCATAATCATTCCAGGCTTGCACTGCACATGAAGAACAAAAGCATGCCATCTTTCATGTATCGATACTCCATGAACCTTCATTTCAGGTAAGGAAAGAGTGTACCTCACTCGATCCTATTAGTGCATAATAGTCTGCATATGGTGCAATGTTAGTATCATCCATCAACCGAAAAAATCTATGAACTAAAGACACACCTTCATTACCTAGACCCATTAAAGCATTACACCACTCGACGATTGATTTTGCATCTATCAACTTGGCACTGTCTTTACACTTTAACTCTTCTCATGCTAATGCTCTTTTCATGCATGCTCCTACACCATCATGCTCCCCCTTTCCATGTCCAACCTCACAAAAGTTCCACATATGTTGAACACCTGTAATGACATGCATCCTGCACAACCAGTAGAACATATGCGAGCTCTTGAATTGTGCTACATAGTTATCAGACCATACTATATGTTGATTGTATTCTATGCCCCTCTGATCCAAACCACTGTAGAACATCTGGAAGAAACCTTGCATGAACTCTAGAGAATGTGTGCAATCATCACTAATGTAAAAGTGGTACTCTCTCAATACCTTCATTTTCTCATCTATACTATCAAATGCATGAATGAATACTATGTGCACAAATATCAAAACTTTTATGGAGTTTTAATACTGTGATTGCACCTCATGTTGTGGCTATAGAATGTAGTTCTCTGCAAAGTCAACCAAGGATATTATGCTTCCAACTGGAAAGGTGTCCTTGCATAGTTTGAACTGTGTGTCCAACCATCAGGCTCTATGGGTATGCATTGCATACTCAGACAATATACTGTCACAAAATGTGGTCATAAGCTGGTACACTGGAATCTTCTCAATAACTAAATCACACCTTTTTGCTTGAGACCCATCTTTTGTAGCATATGCCACTATTTTATACTTCCCGAACTCTACTAGTTTTTGTCCCACCTCATCTGTGCTTTCCATATGTTGACATACTGACATACGTTGGAAGCCACCATAACGCTCACATGAACCATCCAAGCATGTTGTCCTATAGAATATCAGGCCATCCTCTATTTCACATAATTTTTTTGATAACAACTCTCTTGAAGATTTTGGTGGGGCTTCTATGCCACAATCCTACAAAACATCGTTAGTATGCAAATCTAAACATATAGAATGATAAACATCATAATGGTTAGAAAGTTCAATATGCAGTCTACAACAACAAGTAGTGCATGTGTGATTTATCTTGACATAAAAAGGTTTAAGCAGTTCAAAAAATCTTTGAGAAATACTAATTTGAGGATAATAATTTTCAAATTTTTGAGAAAATTGGGTTTGAGTCATATCCAAAAAATTCTTTGGATGTGGCTTACGATTCCGACTACCGATTCTCCTTCTTACCACATCCCTTTGATTCAGAGATGGCCTTGTGTTATTCTTCCAATACTATTCAATTAGTGTTCTCAAGGCTTTGACAACTTCTTTATCTTTTCGTCACATTCTCCCCAAGAATTCCCATAATTCTTTTGTATCATTACCCTCAATTCTTTGCCACCTTTGAATGGCTCTTGATAAAGTTTTTCTACTAATTCTTGTTTGTTCACTAGTCTTTTTAATTAGGCGATCTCCCTTTGTTTGAAAATTTACCAAAGTCGATGTAATGACACGTCGGGTGACATTACTATCCTTTGAGCATGAGGTATTACCCACACTCTCATAAGCATCCATTAGATTCTTCACAATAGTGTCTTCACTCAATGCATTCGATGCTCTCAACCCAAGAGTCTTCATGATGTTCCTATACTTTACATCCCGCATCATTTCAACAAATAGTTGACATCTTGCAGTCTCATTTAGCCTTTCAAAGAATCATTCCAAAATCTTATCAGCATATTCTCTACAAGTGCGTGTTGAAATCTTACCTTCCATGTGCTGCAAAATATCATTATCAATATTAATCAAATACTTTGGCTTTCTACACAAAATTCTTGGTGGTGTTCTCCTAGGTACATACATGTCAACATTAGGAATTTCGTCAATATTTATTGAGGTGGGCTAGATTGCATACCTTCGATTGAGGGTGGAGAAGATGACATACCTTGAGTTTCACATGGGTATGATGGCATACCTTCATCAATTTTGAGTGATGGTGTACTCACAACTTGAGATGTGTTGGATGGTGTCAAATAATATTCACTTGTGGTACATGGTGTCCCTCCATATTCACTTGCAGTAGATGGTTTCCATCCATATTCACTTGTGCTAGATGGTTTCCCTCCATATTCGCTTGTGCTTAATGGTGTCCCTTCATATTCACTTGTCGTAGAGGGTGTGTCTCCAACTACAATTTCTGAATCTATCTTACGATGATGCTTTTGCATTCGTGCTTGTTATGCTACCAATTCTTGTTCTCTTTTTGACGGTTGAGGTTCCTCTACAATTGGGTTGTTTTCATCAATTGTTTTCCAATTTATTCTTTTCATGATATTCCGCCACTCGAACTCTCTCCTTTTCTTTCAAAGTTTCGTTATCTTTGTCTATTAGTTTCCTCTTTGTCTTTTTCTTTGGCATGGCGGATAATTTTATCTGTACCATGGTAATGAGATGAATATTAGTTCCTAAAAGATGTATCCATTCAAGTTAATTGAAAAATATATGTCATTGAAGGCTTCATTTAAATAATACTTACAATCATCATGTACAAAAGTTAACCTAGCATGTAGACAAATGTGTACAAACTATGGAAGCACTAGGTTGGCCAGAGCACATTTCTAACTAAAAGTGAAAAACCATGATGGTGATTCTGAAAACTAATGAGTGAATGGAATTTTGAGTGTTTGATAAGTTTTTGGTGTAGGAGAACCTTGACAATCTATGCTTCCATTTTGAAACTTGATTCAATTTTGGGTATCTTCATGTTGTAAGAGGGTCATTAAAGACATTTTCCATGTACTGATTATATGAGCTTTCAAAGGCATGTTGTTTGTTAGTTATAGGCATTGGGGGGAGTTGGTTGTCATTGAAAAAGGTTTAAACAACCTCCATTGGCTTGACAGTACATTTGAAGGGAGCAATTGATAATTTTCTGAAATTGCTCATTTGAAGCCAGTCAAGGGTTTGAGTAGGATTTAATTATGAAATGACCATCTCACCCACTGTTATGACTTTTTTCTCAGTGGGATGGCATATAAATTGTTATAGTACGGTCTTATATTGTTGAACATGCCTTGGAATGAAAGTAATGACAATAGGATGGGGTTCTTAGGCTGAAACAAGCACTTTTCCATGAGAATTTGAGGAACCAAGGAGTGATTTTGAAAACGTGTTGAAGGAGTGGTCTATGTAATGAACTTTTGACCTTGTGTAGGGTATTTTGAAGATGTTTGATGCTTTGGAATGGTCTGGGAAGGCCCTAGTATAGGATTTTCTATAAAACCTCCCTCTTTGCATTGAAAAATGGGGGCTTTTGTATTGGAAGCCTAGTTGAGTGGGTAAATTCCTAAGAACTAGAAAATATATTGTTTTGAGACCTAATTAAAGACTTTTTTTGGGTTTGGAAGTCTGGTGTGAGGATCTAAGGGTAGTTCCTTTATAAAATTGGCCTACTTGGAGGCCTAAAATAGTGAAAAGGTCAGTTTTCTTAAAGTTGTCCCAAAGGAGTCATGTGATGGGTTAAGGTATGTCTTGCAACTCTAAAATGGGTGCTAGAATCATTCTTTTATTTTCCTGGTGTTTTTGGAAAGTTTTGGAGTTAAGGGCCCAAAACTGGTTTTGCACAGTAACTAGATTCCAAGGGTGAAATGTGGGAAATAGTGTTTATGTTTGTTGTCCAACTTGGAGGAGTGTTGGGACTCGTCCATTAGACCTTTCTAATCTTCTTAGATGCCTTGGTTTGGGAGATACATGTGACAGTTTGCAGATGCTTGGCTACTAGTAATGTGGATAGTGAACAAAGGAACTAAGTTTGTGTGTAAGGGCAAACTTCTGAAAGGTTTCATTTTTGTTGTACTAACTCAAAAAAAGATTTATTAAAGAATGGTCTGGTTGTGCCTTAAGAATTATAGTTTGTGTTTGTAAATAATGGTGTCATTATGGAAGATTTAAGACAACTTGTGAATGACATAATCATTGGTTGATGTTTTGAGGAACCTAGTTGATTGTAATTAGTTATTTTCAATATTTTCAAGGTGTTTTGAAGGTCCTTAAAAGGAATTGGGAACTCTTAATGCTAATTTGATTATACGAATCAATTTTTTTGTGAAGGGAAATATAGTTGAATAAGTGTGTCAAGAAAGGTGTTGATTTCTTCCTTTGTACTGCATCAATTTGTGCAGAGGTATTGGAAGGTGTTTGGACCTTTCTGAGGAATGGCAGAGGTTTGGACTTGTATTAAAGGATGAATTTTGGTGAGTGGTTCTAAGTTTCTAATCAACTTTATGCTATGTTACAATCAATTTTATGATGGTTAATCTATTTTTTTGAGTCTGACAAAGAGTTGAAACCAAATTCTAATGTTTTGATGAAATGATGATTGAGTTTGTTTGTTGATCTTCTTCAATTTAATTTAGGGTCAGAATTACCCTTGATGATTTTTGGATCCTGGTAGATGTTTTGAATCAATTTTAAAATAGTAATTGGCAAGTGTATATAATTGTGTATATAATGGCAATTTAAAATGTGCATTGACAACCTAAGGTTATAATGACAAACAAAAATGAAAGCAAAGCATAATAGAATGAAAGAAATTTTGTAAAGACTTCACATACCTAAAAATCTAGACTTTCAAATGGAGGAGTTCAACCCAATTATGTAGCCTTAGCTTCTTCTTTCTTTAAACTCCACAATAATTTGACTTGTTCAATAGCTTGTTCCCCTCCAAACTTCAATTGTATGTCAGTTTTCAATGGAATTCAAACTTCAATTGATATAGTATATGTCTTTCAACGTGGAAACTCTTCTATTTCATGCAAATTTGGTAGAAAGATCATGGAAAAGATGATGGAATGTGAAAAACATGCTTGCACACTTCACAACATCATCAAAAAGTCATTTTTTTGTTGGAGCATGTGCAGAACAAAGGGAATATGCAGACTATGGGCCTTGAAATCATGAGTATATAGATTTTTTACCATTTTAGTGGAGTACAACATGCACTCGAGTTATAATGCGAGCACGTTATGTGAAATATGGTTTTTTTTTTGTATATTTCTTTTCTCCCTCTTTGTCTTTACCCTCTATCCTAATTCTATAGCTCTCCCCTACACCATAATAGTAGAGGAGATAGAGGTGAGTGTATGTGTGTGTGTGAGAGAGAGAGAGAGAGGGAGAGAGATGGAGGGAGAGGGAGAGGGAGAGGGAGAGAGGGAGGGAGAGCTAGAGGGTTAGAAATAGAAAGTGGGAGACATGGAGGTAGATATGGAGGGAGAGAGGGGGAGAGTGGGAGAGAAAAAGGGAGAGAGGGAGGAGTGGGAGAGAAAGATGGAGAGAGGGAGGGGGAGGGAGAGGGGAGAAAAGGGAGTGGGAGAGAAAGAGGGAGAGAGAGAGAGGGAGAGGAGAGGGAAGAAAGAGATAGTGGAGAGAGATGGAGGGAGAGGAAGGAGAGAGGGATAGAGGAGAGAGGAGAGGGTTAGAAATAGAAAGTGGGAGACATGGAGATAGATAGGGAGGGAAAGAGGGAGAGGGAGAGAAAAGTGAGAGAGAGGGAGGGAGAGAGAGTGGGAGGAGAGAGAGGGAGAGAGGGAGGAGAGGGAGAGGGGGAGAAAGATATAGTGGGAGAGATGGAGATAGAGAGGGAGGGAGAGAGATGGAGGGAGAGGGAGAGGGAGAGGGAGAGGGAGAGAGGGAGGGAGAGGTAGAGGGTTAGAAATAGAAAGTGGGAGACATGGTGATAGATAGGGAGGGCGAGAGGGGGAGAGTGGGAGAGAAAGAGGGAGAGAGGGAGGGAGAGGGAGAATGGGAGAAAGAGATAGTAGGAGAGGGAGAGGGAGAGGGAGAGGGGGAGGGTTAGAAATAGAAAGCTGGAGACATGGAGATAGATAGGGAGGGAGAGAGGGGGAGAGTGGGAGAAAGAGAGAGTGGGAGAGAAAAAGAGAGAGAGGGAGGGAGAGGGAGTGGGACACAAAAATGGAGAGAGGGAGGGAGAGGAAGAAGGGGAGAAAGAGAGAGTGGGAGAGAAAGAGGGAGAGAGGGAGGGAGAGGGAGAGGGGGATAAAGAGATAGTGGGAAAGATGGAGAGAGATAGGGGGGAGTGGGAGAAAGAGAGAATGGGAGATAGAGAGGGAGGGAGAGAGGGGGTAGAGTGAGAGAAAGAGAGAGTGGGAGACGAAAGATAATTCTCCTTTAACCCTAATCCCTCTACCCCTATACCCTCTTCATCCTTGAACCCTCAACCCTCAACCATTAAAACCTAATCCCTCAACCCCTATACCCTCTTAATCCCTCAACCATCAACCCTCAACCCATAAAATTTAATCCCATAACCCCTATACCCTCTGAATCCCTCAACCATCAACCCTTAAATCCTAATCCCTCAACCCCTATAACCTCTACCCTATAAACTATTAATCCCTCATCCCTAAAATCTAAACCCTTAAACCCTAACCCCTATACCCTCTTAATCCCTCAACCCTCAACCCTCAACACTCAACCCTTAAACCCTCCTAATCCCTCAACCATCAGCCCCTATACCCTCTTAATCCCTCAACCCTCAACCCTCGACCCTCAACCCTTAAACCCTAATCCCTCAACCCCTATAACCTCTACCATATAACCTATTAATCCCTCATCCCTAAAATCTAAACCCTTAAACCCTAACCCGTAAACACTCTACCCTCTACTATAATTCCTCTACTATCTACCCTCAACCCTAATCCCCCAACCCTTAAACCCACTTAGTAAAATCTCTACCCTGATCCCTCAAACCTCTTGACTCTTAAACCCTCAATCCTTAAACCCTTAAACACTCAAACCTAAACCCTCGACCCTCAACTCTAACCCCTTAAACACTAAACTATTAAACCCTCTACCCTCTACCCTCTACCCTCTACCCTCTACCCTCAACCCCTATACCCAATTAATCCCTCAACCCTCAACCCTCGAATCTCAACCCTTAAACCTTAATCCCTTAACCCCTATACCCTCTTAATCCCTCAATCCTCAACCCTTGACCCTCAACCCTTAAACCCTAATCCCTCAACCCCTATACCCTCTTAATCCCTCAACCCTCAACCATTCAAACCTAATCCCTCAACACCTATACCCTATCAATCCCTCAACCATCAACCCCTTTACCCTCTTAATCCCTCAACCCTCAACCCTCGCACCTCAACCCTTAGACCCAAATCCCTCAACCCCTATACCCTCTTAATCCCTCAACCCTCAACCCTCAACCCTTCAACCCTAATCCCTCTACCCCTATACCCTCTTAATCCTTGAGCCCTCAACCCTCAAACCTTAAACTCTAATCCCTCAACCCCTATACCCTCTTAATCCCTCAACCCTCAACCCTCAACCCTTAAAATTTAATCCCTCAACCCCTATACCCTTTGAATCCCTCAACCATCAACCCTTAAACCGTAATCCCTCAACCCCTATAACCTCTACCCTATAACCTAGTAATCCCTCATCCCTAAAATCTAAACCCTTAAACCCTAACCCATAAACCCTCTACCCTCTACCGTCAATCCTCTAACCTCTACCCTCAACCCTAATCCCCCAACCCTTTAACCCACTTAGTAAACTCTCTACCCTAATCTCTCAACCCTCTTGACTCTTAAACCCTCAACCCTTAAACCCTTAAACTCTCAACCCTAAAACCTCAACCCTCAACCCTAACACCTTAAACCCTAAACTTTAAAAGCCTCTACCCTCTACCCTCTACCCTCAACCCCTATACCCTCTTAATCCCTCAACCCTGAACCCTGAACCCTCAACCCTTAAACCCTAATCCCTCAACCCCTATATCGTCTTAATCCCTCAACCATCAACCCCTATACCCTCTTAATCCCTCAACCTTCAACCCCTATACCCTCTTAATCCATCAACCCTCAACCCTCAACCCTTCAACCCTAATCCCTCTACCCCTATACCCTCTTAATCCTTGAACCCTCAACCCTCAACCATTAAACCATAATCCCTCAACCCCTATACCCTCTTAATCCCTCAACCCTCAACCCTCAACCCCTAAACTTTAATCCCTCAACCATCAACCCTTAAACCATAATCCCTCAACCCATATAACCTCTACCCTATAATCTATTCATCCCTCATCCCTAAAATCTAAACCCTTAAACCCTAACCTGTAAACCCTCTACCCTCTACTGTCAATCCTCTAGCCTCTACCCTCAACCCTAATCCCCCAACCCTTAAACCCACTTAGTAAACTCTCTACCCTAATCCCTCAACCTTCTTGACTCTTAAAACCTCAACCCTTAAACCTTTAAACACTCAACCCTCAACCCTCAACCCTCAACCCTAACCACTTAAACCCTAAACGTTAAAAGCCTCTACCCTCTACCCTCTATCCTCAACCCCTATACCCTCTTAATCCTTGAACCCTCAACCCTCGACTCTCAATCCTTAAACCCTAATCCCTCAACCCCTATACCTTTTTCATCCCTCAACCATCAACCCCTATACCCTCTTCATCCCTCAACCCTCAACCCTCGACCCTCAACCGTTAAACCCTAATCCCTCAACCCCTATACCCTCTTAATCCCTCAACCTTCAACCCTCGACCCTCAACCCTTAAACCCTAATCCCTCAGCCCCTATACCCTCTTAATCCCTCAAAGCTCAACCCTCAACCCTCAACCCTCAACCCTTAACCCTCAACCCTCAACCCTCAACCCTCAACCCTCAACCCTCAACCCTTCAACCCTAATCCCTCTACCCCTATACCATCTTAATCCTTGAACCCTCAAACCTCAACCCTTAAACCCTAATCCCTCAACCCCTATACACTCTTAATCCCTCAACCCTCAACCC
This sequence comes from Sequoiadendron giganteum, assembly GCA_007115665.2. Lineage (NCBI taxonomy): Eukaryota > Viridiplantae > Streptophyta > Pinopsida > Cupressales > Cupressaceae > Sequoiadendron > Sequoiadendron giganteum. The sequence goes on from CM021102.1 coordinate 627,240,200, forward strand.
TCAACCCTTAAACTTTAATCCATCAACCCCTATACCCTTTGAATCCCTCAACCATAAACCCTTAAACCCTAATCCCTCAACCCATATAACCTCTACCCTATAACCTATTAATCCCTCATCCCTAAAATCTAAACCCTTAAACACCGACTCGTAAACCCTCTACCCTCTACCGTCAATCCTGTACCCTCTACCCTCAACCCTAATCCCCCAACCCTTAAACCCACTTAGTAAACTCTCTACCATAATCCCTCAACCCTCTTGACTCTTAAACCCTCAACCCTTAAACCCTTAAACACTCAACCCTAAACCCTCGACCCTCAACCCTAACCCCTTAAACCCTAAATTGTTAAACCCCACCCTCTACCCTCTAATCTAACCTCAACCCTCAACCCAATACTCTCTACCCTAAACCCTAATCCCTCAACCCTATAACCCTCAACTAACTTATCAACCTCTAATCTTAACCTCAACCTCAACCTCAATCAACCCTAAACCCTAATCCCTCAACCCCTATACCCTCTTAATCCCTCAACCCTCAACCCTTCAACCCTAATCCCTCTACTCCTATACCTTTTAATCCTTGAACCCTCAACCCTCAACCCTTAAACCCTAATCCCTCAACCCCTATACCATCTTAATCCCTCAACCCTCATGCCTCAACCCTTAAACTTTAATCCCTAAAACCCTATACCCTCTGAATCCCTCAACCATCAACCCTTAAACCCTAATCCATCAACCCCTATAACCTCTACCCTATAACCTATTAATCCCTCATCCCTAAAATCTAAACCCTTAAACCCTAACCCGTAAACCCTCTACCCTCTACCCTCAACCCTAATCCCCCAACCCTTAAACCCACTTAGTAAACTCTCTACCCTAATCCCCCAACCGTCTTGACTCTTAAAACCTCAACCCTTAAACCCTGAAACACTCAAACCTAAACCCTCGACCCTCAATCCTAACCCCTTAATTCCTAAACTATTAAACCCTCTACCCTCTACCCTCTACCCTCTACCCTCAACCAAATACTCTCTACCCTAAACCCTAATTCCTCAACCCTTATACCATGAAATCCAGGAAAACTCTCTACCCTAATCCCTAAACCCTCAACCCTTAATCTCTCAACCCCTATAACATATACCCTATATATTGGACCCTCGACCCTATAACTTAAACCCTCAACCCTTAAACCCTCTACGTTTTACCCTATACATTAAATGCTCAACCCTCAATTCTCAATCCTCAACCCTTAATCCCTCAACCCTCAATCCTTAAACCCTAAACCCTCTACCCTTTACATTAGAACCTAAACCTAATCCTTCAACCATATACCCTCAAACCTATACCCTAAACCCTCTACCCTCAACCAAGTAAACCCTTAACACTAAACCCTTAACCCCAAACCCTTAAACCCTAAACCCTTAAACCTTCTACCCTATACCCTCAACCAAATACCCTCTACCATCGACCCTATTCCCTTGACCCTCAAACCTTAAACCCTAATACCCTAGAAACCATCAACCCTATAGTTCCTCCACCCTAATCCCTCAACCCTATACCCTCAAACCCTATCACTTTCTCTTTATCTATACATCTCACCTCTCCCTCCTTCCCTCCCTCCTACCCTCTCTAATTGTCTCTATCTATTGTCTCCCTCTTTCTGTGTAGCTCTCGTTCAATCAATCCCTACCACCCTCTCTCGCTCCCTCTATCCATCTCTCTTTATGTCCCTCCCACTCCATCCCACTCTCTCCCACTACCTCTCTCTCCCTCTCTCTCATGTCTCTCCTTCCCACCCCCTCTCTTTCTCAGGTCTCTCCCTCTGGCAACCTACCTAGGTAACTCTCTCTTTTTCTCTCTCCCTTCTCTCTGTCTATCCCTCCAACCATACCTAGATAAGTCCCTCTCACTCCAGCCCCCTCTTTCTCTACCTCTATCAGGTCACTCCCTCCCACACCCTCTCCCTCTCCCAGGTCTCTCACTCACACTCCCTCTGGCAACCTACCTAGGTAACTCTCTCTTTTTCTCTCTCCCCTATCTCTATCTATCCCTCCAACCATACCTAGATAAGTCCCTCTCACTCCACCCCCCTCTTTCTCTACCTCTATCAGGTCACTCCCTCCCACACCCTCTCCCATGTCTCTCACTCACACTCCCTCTGGCAACCTACATAGGTAACTCTCTCTTTTTATCTCTCCCCTCTCTCTGTCTATCCCTCCAACCCTACCTAGATAAGTCCCTCTCACTCCACCCCCCTCTTTCTGTACCTCTATCAGGTCACTCCCTCCCACACCCTCTCCCTCTCTCAGGTCTCTCACTCACACTCCCTCTCTCTCCCATGCCCTCTCTCTCTCACTCCATCTCTCTCACACTCCCTCTCTCTCTCCCACTCCCTCCCTCTCACACTCCATCTCTCTCACACTCCCTCTCACTACATATCTCTCAAGTCTCTCCCTTTGGCACCCTACCTACATAACTCTCTCTTTTTCTCCGTCTCTCTCTCCCCCCTCATCTCTTTCTCCCTCTCCCTCAATTCTCTCTCTCCCAGCCCCCCTCTCTCTCTCCCTCTCCCTCAATTCTCTCTCTCCCACCCCTTGTCTCTCTCTCCCTCCCTCTATCCCTCCCACTCTACCTAGATAAGTCCCCCTCACTCCAACCCCTTCTCTCCGACTCCCTCTCTCTTAAACTCACTTCCACCCCCTCTCCATCTCTCTATATTCTCTCTCTCTCTCTCTAAATTCTCCCTTCGTCTAAAGACATACATAAATGCATACATACAAGCATAATACATATAATATTACATCCATACAGGCATACATACATACATACATGTACATACAAACATACAAATATATTAGTATACATTTAATATATTGGAATTTAACATAAAGGAGGACATAACGTGAGCATGTTATAATGTGATCGCGTTATGTCCTAGTTGACATGTTCCCCGCAAAAGCAAAAACCATGTCAAAAGTGAGATATAATGTGAGCGTGTTATAACATGCTCACGTTATATCTTGCTTTGGCAATTCTTGAGCCTTAGGCTTGGTATTTTCCTTGGAATACCAACCCAAAGGCTTGGAGGGCATTTCCAACGACCAAAGACATGTTTTTAAAAAATCCACCATATTTCTCATAATCGAGTTTGTGCTCACCATCAAGTTTGCACATGGTTCAATATCGAAAAAATCAAACACATTGGTAATGTTGGGTTATCTCTTAGCTATCCAATGATGTAATTTTTTTCACTTTCTAAAAATGTGAAGTCTTTCATCCATAATTTTATATTATCTGTATGTCTTTTTTTCCAAAAAGCAGTGTTTGGTATTTTTTTGTAATGAATTAACCGTTCATCAATTTTTCAAATATATTACATTTTTAGAAACTAGACTCTATTATACAAAATTAAAAAAATTAAAAATATAAAAAATCAATTAGTTTCCAAAATTTGTAGGGGTAGCACAGCCAAAATTCTATTTTCAGGAAATGTCCACTTCGCAAATTAGTAAAAAATCAAATATTCATTAAAAAATTATCAGAAAAATTGTGCATCAACTACATATTGTGAGCTAACTTCTAACAATTGCGATTTTAAAAATACTAAAAAAAAGTTCACCGTACAAGGGTCGTACAAGAGTTGCTAGGTTATGTTTTTCTAACAAAAACAACACCAATTTGTGTACATCCCTCATTTGAACCCCTTAATCTCAACCATTTTCAAAATAAATTAGTAGTTTAGAAAGTAGACTTGGACAACTTGAATCCTTCTTTTTGTTCCATCTCAAAATTTTGAGTCTAAGTATCCTCAATTTCACGTCCAAGGTCAGTATTTCCTAATTTCAAAAAAACGTTGTCCACTTGAGTCCCCTTTTTGGGAACCATCTTGGTGCACTTACCCATTTGTTTCATCACTAGTATTAAGATGGCTTCTATAATTTAAAAAATTGTAAGCACTTTTTTGAGGTTGGTCAACATGAGCTTTCCCATGGTCTACAAAGGTTGTCTTCTTAGATCTAGCCAATGGATCTGAAGTTTTGGTAGCTGATATGGAAGGGGTATATGTGGGAGTAGCAGAAGTTCCAATAGAGACTATTACTTTAGAAACTTCTCGAGCCCTATCAGTAGCTGCTTTAGCCACCTTTTCCTTAAAGGTTTTTCTCTTAGCTTCTTCTTCCCTCATCTTTTCAACTTTCTTTTTTTGGGCATTCCTTTCGTACTGCTTAGCTCAGAATCTCTTTAGATTCTCTCTTCTTATTATATCCCTATTATCCTCTACTACCTGCAACCTCTTTTATTCTTCAATTAAGGTTTGCATATCCTTGTCTATATCTGTTTCATTCTCAAGGATATCTCCTACCTCACTTGGAGTAGCAATATAGTAAGGTTGCTCTGCTTGTTCTTCATCTTGAAACAGAGGTGTTTCCTCATTCAAAGAGGTCCATCATGGTTTGAAATTTTGTTTGGTAAAAATAGACATAGTACCAGGTGTTGTAGCTTCTAGGAACTGCTTGTCTTGTTCCCAGAATCCCCATAGTTCTTCCTCCTAGGACATATCAGCTTCAACTTCTCGAGCCATTTCAAAAGGAAAACTACCATGATCCATTTGAGATACAACAACTTCTGAGGAATCTCCACCAATAAAAGCACTATTTATTTTAGCATTCAAAGTAGGAGAATAGACAATAGGAGATGAAATAGACTTACTTGGGGTATCATTTATTTTTACCCATTTCTTGTCATGTCCCGGTTCAAGCTCTAGCATTGGCTCTGGGTTCTTTTTTTCATATTTGCTAGTCTTCTTGATGGTCTTTGGTGTATGATGACTCTTCTTTGCATGTTGTTGTTTGTACTTTGTGTGAATAGTTCTGTTTGAGATATCAGAGTCACCACCCAAAATATTAGGAAAAATGAAGTGATTGCACTTTTCTTTTGCACTTGTGACTTTAGACAAGAGTTTGAACATTACCTGACACATTGACACAAAACTTAGGAAAAATAAATGCATACGCTGAATATGAAAAATTAGGCACACAATGTAAACCAAGTATATTATAACAAATGACTCTGATAAAAATAGTTCTGCACTAGAGACCTTTCATTCGATAGTTCCCTATTAGAGTCGCCATTCTGTTGGCATTTTTTACTACAAGCCAAACGGATTTCCTAGAAGCTTCTATGAACTTGCCACATTCAATAATAAAAGTCCAGGAAAAGTATGGCCAACTTAACGAGAATAGCAATAAGGCTAATTATCCTACACTTCGGACTTTGTAAAATCTAGGAGGTTATTCCCTAACATGTGCTCTTAACATATAAAATTTAAACAATCCATTTGCACACAGCTAAGCAACAAATAGATCCCCAATAAATGTTAATGGAAGAAATCCTTCAAGAAATTGGCTATTCCTTAAAAAGGTTCATGTCCAATTAACAGAGAATCACAAACTCCACATAAAGTAAATTGATAAGACATGTTTGAGTAAAATATCTTGATGCCATAATACAAAACATATGAGAATAAAACATAATCTGAATTCCAGTGCCATATCCAAATGCACGAAGTCAAAAGAGACAACTGAACTACAGGGTAAATTTCATTTTAAACACTTATGATCTATTATGAATTGCATTACAACCCATATATCTATACCTAAGTTTATTACTCCTTTATGAATCCTATTTTTTATATTGCATGAAATTATTGGTTAACTGAAGCATTTAACTAATCCTTTGAACCAAAGCTATAGTTAAACTTAATTCACAATAGAGAACAAATGAAAATCAATGAAAATAATCTTTGATCGATATTTCATTAATGATCCATGTAACATAACACAATAGGAGAGAAAATAAACTCCAAATATTCACGAGTTTGATACAAACATGCTCAAAAACCCAATGATTAACTAAGTTCTCCAATCTGACTAAAAAATTTTAAAAACTAGACTTACAATTCATACTCTCTATATCACTAGATTCTTATTTCATGTATTTTGGATATTTCAACAGACCTCTCTCTCAGCCCAGAATTCCCTTTTATAAAACAAGGGAGCCAACAAGCTTCAGGTTAGAGAGTACACATGTCCATTTTTTATTGGAGCCCTAACTCCTAATTCAGTTACAATTCTATTATGTGAGTGGAGAGCATAAGACAACGATCATCATTAGTTGATAAGGAGGAAAGAAAATGTAGCTCCAAAGGCCACTTCCTATACATCGAAGGAATGCTTAGCCATTATAGTATTAACTCCACCTCAGCACCCTATACTTGGAGTCAAAAGGAGAATGCAATTTTAGAATATAATATCTAAGGCCAGACATGTATTATACATGACCAAGTTGCAATTCTCGACTATAACACTCATAATTCGAGTTCATCAGTGAACACCTTTTTCCATAATTCAAACTCCTCCTCGAAAGGCCACTGGAAAGCCACAACCTGATCAACCTTGTTTCGATAGGGAGCATACTTTACCATTATCGATGTGGCCTTTTTATAAAAGTTCTCTAAGAAAATTATAACAAAAGACAACTTTTCCAATGTATTCTCTAGCATGTAGATGTCAGCATTTTTGCATATCTCATGTGTTTGAGACATCATTATATTGTTCATTTGCTCCTTCCAAACCTACAGGGGTTTAATTTCATCCTGACTATATAAAATATGAGGCAATGGGGTCAGGTTTTTTCTGTCATACACATCTTTCAGTAATTTAAACTTGGATTCCATTGGGGCGGCAAATCCCTAAAACTTCTGCTCAATAATTACTTTGACCAATTGATATGTTGCTATAACAATAGGATATCTATCACCATGCTGTTTTTCCCCTACTACCATGAATTTCAACTTATCCATTCTAGGGCTCCACTTGTTTAGCAATGGGATAGCCAATTCTTTATCCCTTGGAAACATTTTTAATTCTTGCAACATTAGGACACAATTTGCATGAACACTGGTTAGCTTAATTTGGAGCCTTTTGTTTAAATGTTTCAAAACAGTGTCCACTATCACTACATTGCTTCTCCCTATTGCATCCTGGATTTACTTCCCCATATCCTTATATTCTTCAACTTGATGAATTAGTTTCTCCCTAGAAAGCCCCCCTCCAGGGCTAGTATCCCTCTCAATAGCGATAGACACTTGTCCCATATTATATGGAACAATAGCCAAAGACTGTACTTGTGAAGGAGGTTGAGACTGCTCTACTGGTGGATTGGGAAAAGTGTGGCTAGAACTGGCTTGGTTTTGAGACCTCATGGTATCCATTTGTTGCCTCAATAAAGCCAATTCAGTTTCTAGCTCTGCTAACTTTTGTTGACTCTTATTATATTCAATAATAATGTCATTATATTGGCCTCTCAAATTATCGCGGTCCTTGGTCAAATATTCAACAGTTGCTCTAGTGAATTTGGCAACATTCATGACCATATGAGTAGCTTCCAATGTTGAGGTGTCAACAAATCTCCTCACAACCAAGTGACCTCTGAAGTCAGACGGTTCTGCAACAATTGGCTTTTTAGAGCCAGTGGATAGGGACCGGATTTCAAAAGCATCCCATTCCTCACTAAAGGTTAATCCCTTGAGTGCCAATGTAGCCTCCTCTTCAGTAGCAAGAAGTGGCTTATTAGCCCTTTTTATTGTGTCAAACACCACAACATCAGTGATATCCCATTCAGGGAGTAGCAATACTCCACTTTTTTGAGCCAATGCTCGACCCTCCTCTTGTTTTATTTCTTTGAATTTGTCTCTCATCTGTTCCTTGACCTTAGCTTGAATTACCTTCTATAGGAGCTCTTGATGCAGAGTTCTCTTATGTGCCACCTTCTCAGCATATAATGCAGTATGTGTTCTCCATAGAAAATCTTTAAAAGAGCCGGTTTGAATAAAAGAGTCATCCATCATGAACTCTCTGCAGGCTTCTATTCTCAAGTCATCATTGCTTGTTATTCCTTTGATTTCATCTTTTCCAAGCCTCAAAGAAATTGCACCTGAACTTGTTGTAGTGTCAATTGGGTCCAATGGCATCTCGGGATTCTTTTCATCCAGAGGTACAATAATGTCATCATCCTCATCACCATCATAATCAATAATCTTTACTCTTTCAACCTTCTGCCTCTTTGGAGATGGTGGGCAAGCCTGTTCTGAAAAACTTGGAGGAGAATCCAAATCAACAACATTTGGTACTAACTACCTTGAAGAAGATGGCACAATATTTTTAGCAACATTCTCAGCCCTACTTCCCTTTCTTCTAGAAAAAACCCTTATCTTCTTTTGGGGCTGATAAGTAGGCCTCTCCTCTCACTTTACTTCAAGGTACCCTCGGTGGTTTGTGATTTTCCCTTTTCTTCCACAATACTTTCATCTTTCAAAACCCCAAGCAAGCTCTCAAAATTACCAATAGCATACATTGCCCTACTAAATTAATCTTTAGCATTAGGCATGGGATTGAAACTAGGTATTTTCTCCTGCTTAATTTTTACCATTTTAGAGTAGGCAATGTATAGTGTCTTTCTTTCATCTTGTAATTCCAAATCAAAAATATTCTTGATGATGTCCTCAGGAAAGTAGAAATTATGGACAAAAGCTCCTGTCCGATGTTTTTCCTTCATTTGAGAGATGAAACCCTCAGAATCATGATTCCTGGGGCACACATTCCTTAGCCTATAAGGCCCAAGTAATATATGCAAATCCTTCTATCCTCCTTTTTCCATAACAAAATTAGAAAATGTTGTATATTCACGGAAGAAATAACCTTTCTTTTGTTTAGCTGGCAAGTGTAGTTCCTGAGCATCCCCCAACTACCTCATGATTTCCAAAAATCCAATTCTAAGGGGCATCTCCCTTGGCAGAACCTTTGGATTGACATTAGTGCCAAAAACCTTGAAAATTGTGGTATTATGATAGGGAATAATGTCTCCCCAATTGTGCATTATGTTCAATTTAGGCCTTCTCTCCATCAGCCTCAAGAAGTCATGAATTTATTTTGGGATCCTTAAGGGGTCACGAACCAGAGCCTTCCTTAATTTAGATCCAAAGAGGGTATGTGCAGGATCGTCATGGAAAAAATAGGCCCTTCAGTGGCAATAAAAAGACAAAAAATCAGAGTTAGACAACTTGACATAAAAATTTGAATAAGTTATCTATATTATTTCAAAAAATGTAAAAATAGAATCTGTAGAAAATTGAATGTAGTTTCTAAACTACTAGACCTTTATTTTAAAAAGAAACATCTATTTGGTGAAAAGTTGAAATTTCAATGCAGTAGTATTTAAATTTCAGGGTAAAAATAAGAAGTAGCTGTCTGTTTGACCACCCTAACTACAATAAAATGATAATATTTTTTTATAAGCTTTTTATTAGAGGACTCATGTCCCGATGTGGTGCATATTTTTTGTAATTTTTTTCCAAGTAAATAATTAATTATGAATTTTTCATTACAACTTTTAAAAAATATAAAAGCTCTAATGTCTAACCACCTTAACTTGGTCAAAAATTCATGAAATTCATTTTTTTTTTTTTAATCCTATAGTATGCAAAGCATAGAATGTGACGCATGTTTCAGATTCATAAAATGTGATACCGTTTGAAAGTTATAGATTTTTTTCAATCAGCCCATCAATCAAGAATTTATTCATAATTCTAATAGAATTATTTATTAAATTCAAAGTAAAGCATAATTTATATTGGTGGAAAGCTGAGAATCTCCTCTAAAAACCCTTTTGGTTTCATCAATTTTGGGTAAAATAAAAGTCGTCAGCCAAATGGGCCATCATATGGCTTACATATTTCCAGTTTTTGGCCCATCATGATCCTGCACATACCGAAGACATTATGGAAAGTTACATAATCAAACTTATGATCATGCATGTCAAGAATCCTAGTCTAGTATTGGACAAACATTTCAATGTTTCCTTCCTTCTTCCTTAATTCCATATCTTTTTTGAACATAGCTTGACCCCTATACAGAAACATGTGGATTAACAAGGAATACAGGATCTGAATCCAACCCAATTATTCCCCTCCTTTAGGGCTACCAGACCCGTATGCATCTTCTTTGCCAAATAAGTGGAAAAATCATATATTACATTAAGACCTGGGTGTTGGAGATTTACTGCCATATACATAATATCGGTAGGCAAGGTTTTCTTTAATCTGACTCCCAGAACTTCACGTAAAGAACAAACAGTATTCTTGAAATAACTAGAGAAATAGTCTATAGGAAAAGGTTCAGGCTCAATCCTACCAATTACTACCTTCTTCTGATTTTTTCCTCTTCTTAAGACTGCCAAACGAGGTATCGAAAAGGATGTTCTGAATAAATCTCTAGTATTTATATATTCTTGTCTGAAAACCTCAAAGTCGAAAGGAACCATATCCTAACTTCATTTGTGCAATTTGAATATCTCTGCAATTTCTTCTCTAGTTATCTTAATCATCTGCACACCAGCATGTGTTCTGACAATTCAGGCCATAGGGTCATATCTAGCAGCAATGTCCTTTAGAAGATCTACATCCATATAAACATTAGGCACCACCAATTTACCCAGGTCTAACCTCTAGGGGTTACACAAAGGAATCGACAAATTCCTGTTCCCAAACCAATTGGAGAACAATTGCTACCTGGTGTATGGTAACTTGGCATCTTGAATTGCACATTTCTTGTCTGTCAATCCTTCCAAGAGTTGAGGCCCATAGAACAAAACCTTTCCCTTCTGCTTCTTGCTAGTAGAGGATTGTAACAAATCAATAATATCTTGGGATAAAGACCTGGTAGTTGTTTCAGAATCAGAACATTGGGCCTTGGGTGCCATTTGTACTAGACAAATGATAATTTGAGCTAGGGTTTGCTTATTTTTAGATAGCAAACAATTATAATTTTCTCCTTTAGCCTTAAACATAAAAATACCTCATGATTCTAGAGTCTTCAACAATTAACTAGATGAGCTCTAAAAGAGAATCTATTCAAACAATTCTTAAAGAATAGAACAAGAAACAATCACGAATTGCCCAGCAAGCAACCATAAAATCTTCTGAATTTACAAGAAATGGTGTACTTCCTACTTATGGTTTCACTCGTAGAACATCCAGGGCAGCGAAATTGAGAAATGGTAACCACAACTTGCTTCACTCGATACCAAGTATTCCTCAATGTAGAGATACAACACGAAAATAGTAATTCGCATATTTTAGCATTTAATTATGCAGGTAGAGTCAAACTCGACCATTACTATTCACTCATGCAAGATAAAATGGCTATAGTACAATACCAGTTTATTTTTAAATACGAGCCATTGATCAAACACAATGTTAGCCAGGAGAACGGCTCAGATTTAGTTAAAATAGTTTGAAAATGCCACGTCCACCCTCCAGTCACCAAATGGACAAGACATTCACCTACTGGGCACCACATCAGCATGGAACGGGCCCCACTTTTAGTTATTAGCACACAACATCGGAGTCGACACATCACCAAATCGTACACCTCGCAACATTATTGAAATTGTAGTTTTAATTATGCGAGGTCAGCGAGGAACGACCGCAATGTGTCGGTACAAAAACAACTATTGGCATCAACCTCCATCATCGGTTAGTGAGAAAAAATTGTCCCCACCATCAAACGTGATAGATGGTAGCATCTCGCATGCCTCACACCATATTTGTGATGTTCACAGAAACCTTGTGAGGTCTACGAGGAATGATGACAATTAAAATCACTTCATCTGACGACTGCGAAATCTGCACATGCGAAAAGGTTATTCATAAAGAAAGGGACCAACTATGTGGATGGGGAAATGACCCTCAAGGTCAAAAATATTATTTAGAGGTTTAATCTAAAATAATTCAATAGCCTGACACTGTGAAAATATAATGCATTCATGATGGAAAAGATCCAAAGGACAGGTAAACAACGTCAGTAAAGTCACGACCAAAAAGGGATAAAAGACCACTTAAGTGACCGACCACCATCAATAACAAGTTAATGCCAGAAAAGAAAACCCATGACCCAACCACTCAGAGCCGAGGAAAAAACATACCTACAAGGGGAAAAAATTAAAAGCTCCACCATGTAGGTGACTGACCTAAAGTGAATTCAGGAAAGGATTGCAGACCTAATTGCAAGATCAAGTATTAAAGCCTCACATTTCAACAAATTATGGAAAATGGAATTATTACTTGATAGAAAAAGTTATGACATTGAGTCTAAAAGGGAAGAACCTAGGTATGTGTAAGATCATGATGGGCCAAAAATTGGCAATATATAAGTGATATGATGGCCCATGTGGGTGACGACTTTTTTTTACCCAAAATTGATGAAATGTAAAGGGTTTTTAAAGAAGATTCTCAGCTTTCCACCAATATAAATTATGCTTTACTTTGAATTTAATAAATAATTATTATTCATTCTCTATTTGAATTACGACTAAAGTCTTGATTGATAGGTTGATTGAAAAACATCTAGAGCTTTCAAACGGTATCATATTTTTTGAATCCAAAACATGCATCACATTCTATTTTTCACATACTATAGGATTAAAAAAAGATAAAATTGAATTCCATGAGGTTTTGACCAAGTTAAGGTGGTCAGACATACAAGTTTTTATATTTTTTAAAAATTTAAATAAAAAATTCATAATTAATTATTTAATTGGAAAAAAATTACAAAAAATATGCATCACATTGGGACATGAGTCCTCTACTTATATCCAAAATCTTATAAAAATATATTATCATTTTATTGGGGTTGGGGTGGTCAAACAAACACCTACTTCTTATTTTTTCCCTCATATTTAAGTACTACTGCATTGAAATTTAAAATTTTCACCAAATAGATTTAAAAAAAATAAAAATAAACCTAGTAGTTTAGAATCTAAATTCAATTTTCTACAAATTATATTCTTACATATTTTTGAAATAATATAGATAACTTATTCAAATGTTTAGGTCAAGTTGCCTAACTCTGATTTTTTGAATTTTCATCGCCACTTAAGGGACTGTTTTGTCCTTGATGATCATGCGCATACCCACCTATTGATAGTGGTCATCTAACATCTAATTTCTGATTCTAAATATCTTAATTTTTAGGTCTAGGGTGTCAATGTCCTTTTCCATCTAGAGTTTTAGCTGAAATTTATATGTTAGGTTCCTCTATGTCTACACTATGTTCTTCTATGAACCTTTTATGTGTTTTTGTTATATGCTTTCCTACAACCATAACACTTTGAGTCAATTGCATAATTAACCTAGGTACATGTTTGCATCATCAAATTGATTCAATCAATAAGGTCAATCAATCAACCCCGAAGAGAAAGAATGGAAACCTTGATCCAACATTTTTACTCTTCCATAGCGATTAGTAGCCAAGTGGTTGTTTGTGATCATTTTTTGTTCCTTTCATTTTCATGTAGGAGAAGCTACAATTTAGACCCTGGATCCCTTTTTCCTACATCATAGTTTTATACTTTGAGGGGTAGTTAGTTATTTTTTCCTACCTTCTCACCTCTTCATCCTTTCCTTAATAAGTAATAGTCATTTTTACATTTTATAGAACATGCATATGATACATTCTCACTATTCACATTTCTCATTTGTGGATTGTTTTGAGTTTGCAATTAGATCTTGGTTTCTCCAGCATTTAACCTCTATTCATATTAATGAACTAGGTATAGATAATTGTGGAATTTATTTAATTATATTGTGTATGTATTAAATGAATCTTATTATATAATACTATTCAATCTTTTAGTAATGGTCCTTGATCATTAGGGTATTAGAGTGTGATCCAATTTTTGAAGTTTTAATTATTAAACAATGTTTTGATAGAGAATGATTTGCATGTTATCTAGCTTTTCTAGTAACTAGATTTGATGTTAAACAATAATCATTTTTTAATTTTTTTTGTTTGTCATCATATTGTTGGAAGAATGAAGAATATCATATCTCTTGTTAACAGTTTTGTTGTCATTGATGTCACCATGATATATGAGTTGCAAGTTGTGCAAGACTCAGAGTCACACTAATCTAGTATTTTGAACTGGTAATGTAGGATCATCCACTCGTACTTTCCTTTGGAGTCCCCTCCGGTAAATAGCTACTACTTCAGTTTTTAAGAAATGGTCTATGAATGAGAAATGCATGCATGGACAAGAACTAGTGCATAAAAATGTTTGTGGTTATCACCAGTATCATTTTGTTGATTACAATTTTTTTATTAGGTCTATTATTGGCCGACCTATCAAGTGATTGAAGATGTAATGGATTAAATTTTTTTCTTGTGTAATCCATGCCAACATGTTGTCACATGCCACACATTTAAATTATTATTGAGAAGATTTGTGAAGCTGACTTGATTGTTATCTATGGACAATCAGATATATATACAAGATGTTTTTTTTGAAGAGATGGAGATATGAGAGTTGGTGCATGTGAATATTAGTAGACTATGTGTTGAAGCAAAAAGAGTGAAGAGTGATCTACTGGCATGCAATTTTCTTGAGCTACAAAGGTACTGAATCTGCACTTGAGGTGTACTTTCATTAGTTCAATTCTAGAGGTTAGCCATTTTGTTACTTCATTTCTATAGGTAGTAAGCCTCCCATTTTGGATAGTGAGTCTTGGCAGTGAGCCACCCCATTTGTAATATCATATAACCAACTATACTATAATGTGAGTTAATCCTCACCATGGTTTTTCCCACCCTAGGTTTTCCATGTAAAAATTATGGTGTCTCTTGTGCTTTGTGCTTCATGTTTTGTTGATGATTCTTCTTATCTTAATTATCGTATGCTTTGGATTAATTAGATGGTATTTTTCAATGAGTTTAAGGATATACTAATTCACCCCTGCTTTCAATATATTGGATATTTAACAATTTTTATTAGAGCTCCAGCTCCTTTGGATAAGTCTAACAACTTGAGGGAGATCTTGGAGATTGAACAAATGGAGGATAATGCAGAACTCCAAACTACCCTTGATGATCTTGACAAAGCTGAAAATGAGAATAGAGATCTGAAAGAAAATATTGATGAAGCAAATGAATGCATCCAAAAATTGAAGGAACAATTAAAGAAATTCAAAGAGAGACATAGAGAAGTCAGCGACCAATTGAAACAAGCAAATGAAGATGTTACTAGACTAAAGTTGCAAGTGGAAGAAAAGAAGAGGATTGAAGAATGTTTAAATGCAGAGATAAAGAAAAAGTCTGATGAATAATCGAGGCTTGAACAAGAGGTGGTAAATCTTAGAGTAGAACTAGAAAAAGAAAAGGTCTGTCAAGATAGTTTCAAAAAACTCTCTACCAAGCTTGATGAACTAATTGTAGTACATAAACCCTCTAAAGACAAAGGAGGATTGGTACTAGAAGTAGGCGAAAGATCAAAAGCAAAAAATTATCCAAAGGATCAAGATAAAGAGAAGGAGAAAAGAAGTATAGGAAGGAAACCACCTATTAGACAACCAAATGCACAAAGGTACCCATCTTTCAATGACACTTTTTTTCATGTAACAATTTTTAGCATAAGGCAACTGAATGCAGAATTAGGATGAATCATCTTTCTGGTTCTTTCTTTGGACAATTCTATGCCTGTAATAAGTTTGGACATAGAGCTAGTGAATGTAGAACTCAGATGATGAACTCGTTTAATGGAGGAAGGATGAATCAATCCTTTTTTTGTTATTTCTACACATGCAACAAATATGGACATAAAGAGAATCAGTGCAGAAAAAGGTTTAATGGAAGTCAATCAAATCAAAGAAATATTTTGTGTTATAATTGCAACAAACTAGGATATATTTCAATGGTATGCAAAAGCAAAAAAGGAAAATAATTTGTTCTAGTAAAGAAGAATGAACCTATGAAGAACATTGAAAAAGAAGAAGTTAAGCAGGAAATGAGTAAGACATGGAAAAAGAAAGAAAAGTTAGGGACTACTGATGCGTTTGTACCCTCATCTGGTGTAGATGATTCCTTCGGGAACTTGACCTAGGATGGCCGTAGGGGAGCTTTAGCAGAAAATCCTTTAAACCTCATGATTTCAAGCATGTCAATCCTCGGGATGAAGTGAGGTTGTAAGAAATAAGTATGCAAAGGTTTTGAAAAATAAATCGGAAGAAAAGAGGCACGTATGCTTGTTTGCAGAGGATGTTAGGGTTTTCCAATGTAGTTAAGGAAGTTTTCCACATTTTTGAATTTCAAGAGCATTATATGTGAATTAGGGCATCACATTAATCTATAAACTAAAATCATAAAGGAATCTTGATCATTTGTGCATTCAAAAGAGGCGAAGAAAAACTTGGAGAAATTTGGAGTGAATTGAAGTGCGAATGGTGCAAACCCTAGTTTAAGCTATTTGCAAAGAAAAAGGTATTTTTTTTATTTTGTCTTGTTGTGAGCTTGTGAAAATTATTTCTTGAATCCTTTAAAGGCTCGGTAAATAGAAAATGGAAACTCTTGTAGTTGTAGACACAATAGAAAGACCTAGACCCTCCTACAGAAAATACTCAATGAACTTTTTCAAGGATGACCCTATGGGAAATTTCTCTTCGATTCCTCATGGCATCATGCTGACAGAGGATAGAAGTATGTACATTAGGGTTAAGATAAAAATAATTTAATCATACAAAATTGATTGATATGTGGATAAATGAACTCATTGGAGATGACTTCTTGGTAAAACCTGAGTACTCAAATCTTGCAATGAAGAATTTGGACTGCTAGAACAACTTTCCATTTTTTTGTTCCACAGTAGATGATCAGTATGTAAAATTGATCCTCGGCAAAAATGCATGATCAATTCTTATAGATCCATGAGCCACACTTGATAACCAAGGAATAATTCAAAGCCATCACCGAACTCTAGGACACCGAACCAGTACTTGTGCTAAAAGCAGTAAAAAATGAAATGGTAATGAATGTCATCGGCGCAACCTATGATAGGAGGTCTCTTGCAACAAAACCTATCACTAATCCAGCTATGAAGTATGCATCCATTATGATTGGTCACAAAATCTACTTCACCAATAGAGATAATTATGTCTTTACCACAACTATTTATACTGGTTATGATATGACTGTAAATGGTGCAAATTATGATCTATGTGAGATCCTTCAACAACAGTTGCTTGATAATCTGAGAATGTCAAAAGAGAAGAAGTACTAGTTTAATTTTGGTTCTCTAATTGTGTGCGTGTTATTCTATTTTCTCAAAATTATTTTGGGAAAATATGGAACAGTGTATTGGGACCCATCTTGACCGATTGCTCATCAAATTTTTGATCACATGCGTAAGTTGGGTGATGTGAACAACATATCAAATACCTTGACAACATTATTTTTTGTGTTTAAAAAAAATATGAATGATAGAGACAGAATTCCAAGGAAGAAAATGTAATAGAAATGCTCAAGAAATTTGGTTTCACAGATGAAGAGATAGCTCTAACAAGAGCCATTGGAGGAAAGAAGTCTAAAGAAATACCTGGTGTAAGGAGATCCATTAGGAGTCCTCCTTCCAAACTAGATTCTAGAATAGCCTCAACAAAGATTGAGCCCAACACTATGGACAAAGGAAAAGGCCCGACTCCTTTTTGACAACCTACTAGATCACGAAAGAGAAAAGGTGTTCCTTTGGTAGCCCCCATCGAACGAAGAAAAGAAAAGACTGCAAGGGAAAATAATATGTGTGTCACTGATGATCAAGAGGAAGAAGGACAAGATCCAACTGCAAAAGTAACAAGAAATAGAAGGGTGAGTGTTTCCTCCGATAAAGGTGCTTCACAAGAAACCAATGTCGGTTCAAAGAAAGTTCACTATGTTTCATCCTCAGAGGATGTTGACGAATATAATGTTAATGATGCCAAGAAGGCCAAAGTTACAAAAGAAGTTCCATTAGACAAGGAAGAAACAAATGCCTCTCTGGAAAGGCCTGGTTCCCCTCTCAAACTAGATTTTTTGGTGAATAATATGGTGAATAAAGAAAATATGATGAAATCTACAGCGGAAGTGTATGATTTGGTAGGAGAAGAAGATAAAGAAACAATAATATTGGCCATTATCAAACATGTCATCATTTTGGAAGCTAAATGGGATAGCATCAAGAGTGATGTAACTAAAAAAATATGGGAAATTTTGATGAAGAGAAGAGCAGAGGCAGTTGAGCTAGAAGAGTTCAAATAAGAAATAAAGCATATAAAGAAGTTGCATCCTCTTTGTCTCTAGGTGATCTAGAAACATTGAAAAAAATCTGTGCTAATATGTTCAGCATGAAAAGAAGAGTTAATACTCTGATGAAAAAAGGAAAAAGGAAATAAAAAGGATAAGGAAGGAGACAACAAGTACTATTAGGAGTATTGTGGTAAAGTATGGAATGATTGACGCATTCGGTTTGGAACTTGAATCCAAAAGAGAAAATTCTATGAAATTTGTGGAAGAACCTCCTTCTGGTCTTGCTCATGATAATGTACCCCTTGAAATAAATGACAACAATACCCTTCTGAAAATAGGTAGTAAAAATGTTCTATTGGAAATCAATGCTGCTAATGAGAATCCAAAAAGTGAAAAACATGTTGAAGAAAATATTGAAGCAGATGTTCATGTCGTTACCCTTTTGGTACACCCCGAAGAAGAAGATAAAGATAAGGGAGAAGAAGAGAAGAGGGAAGAAGAAAAAGAAGAAGAGAAAATTGAAGAAGAAAAGGTAGAAGAAGAAAAATTAGAAGAAAAGGAGATGGAAGAAAAGAATGCAAAGGAATAGAATGCAGAGGAGGAAAAAGCACAGGAAGAAGAAGAAAAAATTAATAAGGAATTAGGTAACATTGTTGGAAGGAATATAGAAGTATCCCAACAAGTTAAATAGAATCACAAAAGTCCATAGGAGAATCTTCCTCTGGTGATAATGTCTTGAAGGGAATGTTGTTTAAGCATATCAGATTTCAACCTATAACTCCTCCATAACTCCTACAACTTCCAATGAATCACGGTTATCCAGATATGAACAAGATTTATTCAGTATATAAATTGGTATTAGGTGATGTATTTCATGCTTCTGGTAAAATAGAAAGCATCATAAGGGAACTGAGATCATTGAAGATGCCATTAAGGCCTTGTAGGATGTCACACCTAACACATATGTAGATACATCTCTCTCTCCAATTGAGAACTTGAAGCTTCTATTGGAATCCTTCAAGGAGCATGCCACGGGACATGTTGAGAAAAAAATATAGGATGCAGAAGAGAAACTGAATGAGAAAAGGCTATTGATCATTCACGACAAATGTGCCTTGGCCCATACCAATGTAGAGAAGTGCCTTGAATCTATAAAGTCTTGTGAATCTGAAGCTAATTTTGTGTTTTCCTATTGTATAAGGTGGCTTGATGCCACTCAAAGCATAAAAGATCTCATGGACACCATTGAGTCCCAGTTGACCGATGTCTCCAGCACCTACAATGTATCTATGGAGAGAGACATATCAAATTGTAATGCTATTTATATGAATAGAGAAAAGTTCTTTATGTTACAGAAGCAAAAGGAAGAGATAATTAGAAAGTGTGGCTTTATCAGTGATAATATGAGGT
Source organism: Sequoiadendron giganteum (assembly GCA_007115665.2). Taxonomy (NCBI): domain Eukaryota; kingdom Viridiplantae; phylum Streptophyta; class Pinopsida; order Cupressales; family Cupressaceae; genus Sequoiadendron; species Sequoiadendron giganteum. The sequence goes on from CM021102.1 coordinate 627,259,771, forward strand.
TGGAGTATGCTCTTGTAGCCAATGCCTTGGCTATTTCTGAGAATCTGGATAAGATCAATCTAACTTCAAAAACTCTAGATGAAGCTGAAGAAAATTTTATTGCTTTAGAATCTTTGAACAAAATTTGGGTATCTACTAAGCAAAGTTGGGAGAATGGAAAAGCGACCTCGCAAGGAATTCTTCAAGAACTGCAAAGTGTTCCTTCGTCTGGGTAATTTTTTTTTTTTTTTACATTGCTTAGGATAACTCCTTAGGGGAGTTTAGAAGTTTGATTTTATGTGTTAAACATTCCAAACCTTGTGTACATATCTTTCATGTTTTGATCTACCTTTTTCCTTGATGTCAAAGGGGGAGAAGTGGGAAGAGAAATAGAATATATTATGTACATAAGATGTATGTAAATTATTTTTGGCACATGTTTCCATCAATGATAAAAGGGGAAATTATTGGAAGAATGAAGAAGATCATATCTCTTGTTAACATTTTTTTGTCATTGATGTCACCATGATATATGAGTTGCAATTGCAAGACTCCGAGTCATATTAATCTGGTATTTTGAACGAGTAATGCAAGATCATCCTCTAGTATTTTTCTCTAGGAATCCCCTCTGGTAAATAGCTACTACTTTAGTTTTTGGGAGATTTTCTGTAACTAAGAAATGCATGCATGGACAGGAACTCATGCATACAAATGTTCCTGGTTATCACCAGTATCATTTTGTTGATTACAATTTTTCTATTGGGTCTATTGTTGGCTGACCTATCAAGCGGTTGAAGATGTAATGGATTAATTGTTTTGTTTGTGTAATCCATGCCGACATGTTGCATGCCACACGTTTTAATTATTGTTTAGAATATTTGTGAAGCCGAACTGATTTTTATTTATGGATAATCAAATATATATATACAAGATGTTTTTTATGAAGAGATGGAGTTATGAGAGTTGGTGTATGTGAATATTAGCAAGATATGTGTGGAAGCAAAAAGAGCTAAAAGTGATCTATTGGCATGCAATTTTCTTGAGCTACAAAGGAATTGAATTTGCAATTGAGGTGTAGTTTCATCAGTTCAATTCTAGTGATTAGCCATTTTGTTACTTCATTTTTGTAGGCAGTGAGCCTCCCATTTTGGATAGTGAGTCTTGGCAGTGAGCCACCCCCTTTCTAATATCTTATAACTGATTATACTATATTGTGAGTAAATCCTCACCATGGTTTTTCCCACCCTAGGTTTTCCATGTAAAAATTCTGATCTCTTGTGCTTTGTGCTTCACGTTCTGTTGATGATTCTGCTTATCTTAATTATCATATGCTTTGGATTAATTAGATGGTATTTATTTGGAAAGTTTAAGGATATATTGATTCACCCCCCCTCTCAATATATTGGATATTTAACACATATAATATTTATGATCAATAGACATGCTCTTTAAATACAAAAACCCTATTTTTGAGTTTTTGAACCATATGACAAATGTGCAATATTAACACTAACATTTAAATGTATTTTAAAGCTAATGGATTCTAGGAAGGTTCAAATTTTATTTTTAAAGAATATGTGCTATAGAACACTACTCTTGTCTTAAGTTGACTTTCTATCTCTTCTACATGTTTCATGTGTATAGAGAATTTTGTCACCCTATAGTCAAACATTTATCCTAACCATTTGCACCATTTTAACATTAAAAAATAAAGCATAGAGGAGATAGATCCAATAAATATATTTTAGAATTTTAATTGTCTTAATGATCACATGGTCCATGGGCATGTAATATCGCAACAATAATTCTTAATCTTAATTTGTATACTACCCTATTGTGTCAAAGTGTGTATTATAGTGAGTATACTCATTGAATTTTCTAATGACTTGTCTTACTAGACAATATGGCACTAATATGATTTGTGCCATCTTAAATTTCCTCTAATTATCTCTTTCCTATTTATATTTTTTTGTATATTTATTCTCTATGTTTTGGCTTCATGAATAGTTTATCTTTGACTAGGCCCTTTATTTATAATTGTGTCAATATCTAAACTTTAGACATAAATGCACTTACAAAAATATCTTGCAAATTCAATTTTTTTCCATCTCAAGATGTCCATTTTAAAAATTTCAATTTTTCATTAACTCACCTAAGATGTCATATTTAAAGAAAGAGTTTTGGAATATGATTTGTGGCATCTCATCTTCTAATTTTACCTTTTTTATATACTTTTAAAGTACTTTTTGTCCTTTGTGTTTGTGCTACAAGAAATTGGTATCTTTTTTAGGACCCTCTATTCATGATTGCATTGATTTCTAACCCCTATACATAAATGTGGCCAAAACACATCATATTTAAACATCATTTTCTAAATTCTTGAGATGACCCTTTTAAAAAAATTAATGGTTCTTATGGACTTACACATGGAATATAAAATTGACTATCTAAGATGTCATATTTAAGAATAAAGCCTAGGATATTAGCTATCACTGAAGAAAGGTCATCAAAGTTCATTATCAAATAATATAATCATTATAAATCATTGCATTAGTATCTTGCATCATATGATACTACACTCGACATCAATTACAAATTTGAGATATTTTGTCTTATACACTTTCAAAATTTTAAAATAAAAAGTAACCTTATTTGATTGACATTAAGAAAGTAACATGATTTTCATTAACCAAATGAGACTAAAATAGAATCACACCACTTAAAACTAAGTCATGAGAATAATATCACCTATCATAATTTGAATACAAATTAATAATTTAATATTTATAACAATAATCTAATGTTAAAATATAAAATTTAATCATTATACATCACCTAGAACAAAATATCTAATATCAACAATTTTTTATTGACTACCATAATTAAATACCCCTCACCAATTTAATTAAGTTATCAATCATCTTTCACTATTTAACTAAACTTAAATATCACACAATTTCTTTATCCAGAACAAGATTCTTTTATATTACAATAAGATATATAATTTTTTTTAAAAGCACATTGGAAAAAAGGGGTTTGATTTCATTTTCACATACCATTCCAAAGCAACGTCGTAGACATGTTTTACCAAAATTGGTTGTGGCCATCTCTCATACTTTGACGTTACAAAAGACAAAGGAACGAAACTTATTATGTACCAGCTATAAACAATTGGACCAAATGATCCCTATTCATGTTAATGATCCAGCTATAAACAATTGGACCAAATGTTTTGATATTGATGTATATGTCTTGAATGCAACTTATTATGTACCATTCCTCTGTCGTTAATAGTTTCATGATAGTTTAGAAGAATCGATTATTAAACAACTTTTTTTTGTATGTAATGACTTGCATGTCGGCTAGCTTTGATGCGAAATCATAATCAGTTTTGAATTGGTTTGTTTTTCTAGTCGTAGAATTTTTATGATCAGCTGACAGGCTCATTGGAGACAAACATAAGAACACTCAAACAAGTGAGCTCCATAGAGGCAAAAATAGAGGAACTAAAACATGAATGGCAATCAAAAGGATAAAAAATGCACCTTCATTCTATACTGATTCATACATAGAACTTAGTCTATAATCTACGAAGGATTACAGCTCGTTGGCTGCTGCCAACATCAATCATGGATGGATTAGGTCCCCTGAATCTAGATTACTTTATTCATCATATTGGCATCTATTTATTATAATCTCTTTGTATGTTCTTATATGCTATTCATAAAGAGCATACTCTAACCTTGGACAACCAAACGGCTTCAAAGCACCAATTGCTTTAGTTCTTACTTTTTGTCGCCATCGCCCGGGCTTGGAGCAGACTGCAGGATGCGTTCCCTGGCGACATCATTCTGCCCCACCGTGCCGCCTCTGCGGTGACCCGATTGCGACAGGGACATCACCTCAGCACCGTTAGCCCATTCGTTCTCTGATTCCGTACCCGTTCTGCCCCCGGTTGTATTCTCGTTTGAGCTAATGTTCAAGTTGTGGTTCGGCTCCGAGAGCTTCTCCGGAGCGAAAAACAACTCATGTGTTCCGACAGCTTTCTTGAGCATTATCCTGGTTCCACTGCTTACCTCCAATTCAGCAATAACCAAGAATAACAGAGCTATAAGTATCTTCATTCTTCTCTGTGAAGGAAGAATTAAGGCAAGAATAAGTAAGAAGAAGAATGTTTGAGCTTCAGTGAATAGATGATTTGAGAGCAAGGACTGGTATATATAAGAGATGAATTAAGAAAAACAAAATTGCCGGCATAACCTGGACTTACACACTCATTTCACAGCGCATATGTAGGTTGGAGAATCGACAACCGATTGCGATAAAGAATTTCTTAAGAGCCAAAATCCGCAGTATCTACCATACAACCTCCAACTTGATAGTAATCTCTTGGTGGGAAGGTGGAAATTTCTCATCTCACCGCACCACCTCTCGACAAGTGTTGTATTTTTAACATAGATCTATGCCCTCAACAGTTTCTTCTTTCCTTCAGTTGCATTGAAACGGTTTCCACTCGCTGCTAAGCTCCTATAATCGGGGGTTCAATCTCCAGATTATTGTTGAATAAACAGTAAAATCACAACGGCCTTCCAAGTCATTTGTGACAGACCCTCCGACCTTTATTCCTGTGTATTCAGTTATCCGCCGTTTATTTTCATACAATCCATAAATACAATGTTATGATCCTAAAGTGAGCATCCATATACGACCAATTTCACATCTTGAAACTTGAAATTCACACTCACAGTGCCTCGAGAGATATTTTTTCTTGCAATTTGGGTGCACTTGCCTCTTAATCTCAAATTAGGTTGACTATTGGCATGGTTTAAGGGTATAAATTTTTTATGTTTCTTTATTCTTTATTCTTTATTTTAATTTAGTTTTAATATTGTGGGGTTAAGGAGCATTCCTTATTAGTACAATGCCAAATTCTAATAAACATATGCCACCACACACCACTCTCATATTTAATGGACCCTTTAGTATATTTAGTCAATAGGGTATATGTGTAAAATTTTGTTGGAATTTTTGTCAGCCATCTTAATTTTTACGCCTTCTCGTGGTTGGGAAAAAGGTGCCAGATGTTTTTTTAATTAAAAAAAAAAAGTGTTTGACACATGTTGGGAAGAAGGTGGTAGATTTTCCACTATGTGGATAGAGATGGCCAACAAAATTAAACATTGATCGGCATCAACATTAATTGTTGTATGGTTTTCGTGTACTCGTGATGGTTGTAATAACACCTGCCATTTGAAACCTCAGGAAACATAGTGAATGTTTGCTCAATTTTTGATAAGGCATTGTTGGGTCTCATTCTGTTGCTATATATGTTATCAAAGCGATGAGCGAGGAGGGAAAGTTTATGTGAAGGTGCAAGTTCGATCAAGTGTTGTCCAACTTATGTCAAGGTGGTTGGAGGATATTTTGTGTTTTTTGCATGGGGCGATGATTGCAAAAGAAAAACAAAAGTGTCATCTGTGATAATTTTTTGCCCATTTTTCGCAAGCATTCGAGAAACAAGGTAGTGAAGATAAAGCTAGCGGGAAGAGATGCATATTGAAAAAACCCTTTGTGTTATTGTTTCATTTACGGTTTGCGGTTTGTGGTAGGCTATATTGTTTCATTTTTGATAAGGTACTATTGATTGTTTCAAATTTCAATAAGGTATTGTTGAATAAAAATGAATATTGTTTCATTTATGGTTTACATTTTTTGGCTATGGTTTTGCATGGGTTTGTCATTGTGAATTTTGTGGTTTGTGGGTTTCTCCATCTGGGTCTCTGTTGAAACCAATATTGTTTGATTTATGGCTTTCATTTTGTGGTTATGATTGCAATGGAATAAAATAGTTTATGTTGATTTTCATTAGACATTGTTGATTATTCTTCTCTAGCTTAGTCTACATTGTTTGATTTTCAATAAGGTGTTGTTGAAAAGGCTATATTGTTTCAATTTTTGATAAGGTACTATTGAGAAAAGAGTATATTTTTGGATGGGTTTGTTACTGTGAATTTTTGTGTTTTCTAAGTTTTTCCATCTGGGTTGTTGTTGAAACCAATATTGTATAGTTTATGGCTTCCATTTTGTGGTCATGGTTGCAATGCAATAAAATTGTTAACGTTATACAGTTTTTGTTGATTGTTGTTGTCTAGCTTGGGCTATATTGTCTTATTATTTGATAATGTGTTGTTGAAAAAACTATATTGTTTCAATTTTTGATAAGGTGTTGTTGAGAAAAGAATATATTGTTTGTTAAAAGTAATATTGTTTCATTTGTGGTTCGTATTTTGTGGCTATGGTTTTGCATGGTTTTGTTACTATGAATTTTTGTGTTTTGTGGGTTTCTCCATGTGAGTCACTGTTGAAATGAATATTGTTTAATATTGTTTCATTTTTATAGGGTCTTGTTGAAAAGGCTATATTGTTTCAACTTCTGATAAGCTGTTTTTGAGAAAAAAACTATATTTTTGCATGGGTTTGTAAGCTAGCATTATGCAATTTATGTTGATTTCCATAAGACATTGTTCATTATTGTTCTCTAGCTTAGATTGTATTGTCTCATGTTTTATAAGGTATTGTTGAAAAGGCTATATTGATTTAATTTTTGATAGGGTGTTGTTGAGAAGAGACTATATTGTTTATTAAATCCAAAATTGTTTCATTTATAGATCGCATATTGTGTGTATGGTTTTGCATGGGTTTGTCACTATGAATTTTTGTGTTTTGTGGGTTTCTACATCTGGGTCGCAGTTGAAATGAAAATTGTTTGATTTATGGCTTCTATTTTGTGGCACACATTGTTGGTTTGCATGTGGTGCCGATGGTTGCAAGGCAATAGCTTAGGCTAAATTGTTTCATTTTGGATAAGGTGTTATTGAAAAAAGCCTGTTCTATGGGTTTTTCCATCGGGGTTGTTGTTGAGACCTATATTGTTCCACTTATGGTTTCTGTGTGGTGTGGATGGTTGCAAGGGTATTAAATAGTTAGTGTTATTTTCACTAAGGAATTGTTTACAAAGCTCTCGCTATATTGTTTCATTTTCTCCAAGGCAATAAAATAGTTGATTTTATTGTTTCACTTTCAATAAGGTGTTGTTGAAAAAAGATTGTTATGCGAGTTTTTCCATCTAGGTCATTGTTAAGTCCAATATTGTTTCATTTGTGTCTTTCGTTTTGTGGCAATGGTTGCAATGTAATCAAATAGTTTATGTTAGATATATAGTTTATGTTTTTTCCCATAAGGCATTTTTGAGTGTTCTTCTCTAGCTTCAACTATATTGTTTATTTTTCGGTAAGACAGTCTTGGGAAAATAATTTGTCCATGTGCAAGTTTTTTTTTTTTTTTTATTCATGGGTTTCTTACTTTGAATTATTTTGTTTTGTGGGTTTCTCCATTTGGGTTACTATTGAAACCAATATTGTTCAATTTATGCTTTTTGTTTACCGCCGATGGTTCTAACACAATAAAATAGTTAACGTTGTATAGTCTATGTTGTTTTCCATAGTGTATTGTTGAGTTTTGTTCTCTATCTTTCACTAAACTATATCATTTCTGATCTACAATAAAATAGTAAATGTTATAGAGTTTATGTTGTTATCCACAAGGCATTGTTAACTATTGTTCTCTATCTTTGGTTGTATTGTTCTTTTTTTGATAGGTTACTATTGGAAAAATAATTTTCTAGGTTTTTATTGAAACCATTATTATTTCATTTAAGGCTTTCACTTTTTGGTGATGGTTGCAACACTTTTGAACACATTGCACTCTTTGGAACTTCTTCCTTAAATAGCTTCAAAAAGATTTTGAACATAATGTATGTGGTAACTAGTGTTTCTTATTATGCGTAATATAAAGCCTATTATTGTAAGAATTCCTTTTTGAGGATGAAATAAATAACAACTATCTTCCCAAAATGATAAATATGAATTTTTTGTTTTCCTTTCTAAATAATGTTTTGTTTAATATATAATTCTCATTAACATGAATTCCACTCATGCTTCATATGATACTTAATTAGCATAAGAAGGTGTTGAGAGTCAAAGATTTAGTAATTGATATTAAGAATAGAGACCTTAAGCTTCAATAAGGATGATATTATTAGTTTTACTTATAATAATATGTTCACAATTAAATTATTCCATAATAGAATTACTCAAAGGTACATACCTATTTTTCTTATTGGTTGATATTTTGCATTCTTGTTTTCTAGACCTTGCATTTAATACGTGTTGATGTAATAAAATAGTTTATGTTATTTTCCATAAGGCATTGTTGATTGTTGTTCTCTCGCTTTGAATAAATTATTTGATGTATGTTTTTTGTGTAGTGGAGATGGTTGCAAAGTAATAAAAAAGTTCATATTCTTCTTCATAAGACATTGTTGGTTTTTTTTGTATGTCTTTAATGATAGTTCTTATTTATCTGGGCTTTAATAAGGATTTCTTAGAATGGAAGGTTATTTATTAAGTGTGAGAAGAAACATTTGTCTCACTATTGATTATAGTGAAAGACTAACATAAATTGTCCGCCACCATAATAAATGACAATATAAATTTTTTTATTACACTTAGTATAGAGGTTGTTGCGCATATAAATGCCATCTACATCTAATTTCACACAGATACATATCTAGACATAGGGAAAATAAAATGAAACACAAAAAATGAGGCTTGCTCTGCACCCTAACATATTGGGTCATGGAGCCTTATGGGCTCTCACCAAACCCCCGAGCAAGAACATAGATCATCCACTACTTTGATCAATGGCGAAATCAATGTTCCTTATTACACTTAATATACAACCTATCATTCTAACAACTCTTTTTTTGAGGCTGAAAGAAATAAAAATTAAAATGGTACATTTAACTTCAAATTATCCAAATAATAAACATGATGAGTAGTATATATGAATTTTATCTACATCTAATTTCATATAGATACATATCTACACACAACGAAATAGAAATGAAACACAACAAAGAAACACATACGTTTTGTGTTTATATATTTTCAAGCAATAGATTCCTAGATATGTATCCAATGCATGCAATACATATATATGTAGTTGCAAATTTAAATCTACACTTATATATATATGAAGTTATATGAACATATATACACATTGTTGATTGTACTCTACAAAAGACTATATTGTTTTTTGAAATCAATATTGTTTGATTAATGGTTCATCTTTTGTGGCAATGGTTTTGGATGCGTTTGTTATTGTGAATTTTTATGTTTTGAGGGTTTTTCCATCTGATGTAGTGTTTCATTTTTCTTTTCCTATGATCAAATGTGTATGTATTTGAAATTAGATATAGACAACATTCATATATACTCATCTTTATATTAAGCATAATAAGAAATACTTTTCCACATATAATGCATTGAAAAGATTTTTGAGGTCATTTAAGGAAGAATTTATATAGAGATGGTGGCATCAATGTTTGATATAACACTCAAAATATAGCTTATCATTCCAACAATGTGTTAGAGTGTATCAATGTTGTGTGCATCTTCTATGACATAGATCAAAATCTGCACATGGTTCATCAGTGTTTGTCTTGCAACCATCGATACCACACGCAAACCAACAATGCCCTATGGAAATCAGCATAAAATGTATATCGATAGGGTATGTGCAGGATCATGATGGGCCAAAAAGTGGCGATATGTATGTGATATGATGGCCCATGTGGCTGATGAATTTTTTTTTACACCCAAAATTAATGAACTAAAAAGGGTTTTTAAAGGAGATTCTCAGCTTTCCAACAATATAAATTATGCTTTACTTTGAATTTAATAAATTATTATTATTTATTTTCTATTTGAATTATGACTAAAGTCCTAATTAATAGGATGACTGAAAAACATCTATAGATTTCAAATGGTATCACACTTTTTGAATCTCAGACATGTGTCATATTCTATGCTTCGCATACTATAGGATTAAAAAAAATTAATTTCATGAAGTTTTGACCAAGTTAAGGTGGTTAGACATACAATTTTTTATATTTTTAAAAGTTGTAATAAAAAATTCATAATTAATTATTTACTTGGAAAAAAAATACAAAAAAAAATGCATCACATCTGGATATCAATCCTTTACTTATATATCTAAAATATTATAGAAAAATATTATCATTTTATTGTGGTTACGGTGGTCAGATACACACCTACTTATTTTTTCCTTGAACTTTAAGTACTACTACTACATTGAGATTTTAAATTTTCACCAAATAGATTTTTATTTTTTTTAAATAAACCTAGTAGTTTAGAAACTACATGCAATTTTCTATAGATTCTACTCTTACATATTTTTGAAATAATATAGATAGCTTGTTCAAATTTTTATGTCAAGTTCCCTAACTTTGATTTTCTGAATTTTCATCGCCAGTTAATGGCCTATTTTTTCCATGATGATCTTGGACATATCCATTACATTCCCACACATTCTCTTTGTGTGTACATATATATTTGCACAATAGATTCCTATAAATGTATATGACGCATGCAATGCCTATATATGTTCTTGCAAAACAAAATCTACACCAAATTTTGAAAAACAAAATGATTTCTTTTGCAATCATCATGCCATGCAAAAAACACAAAATAACCTCCAATAACCTTCATAGAAATTCCACAACAAATAATTTCACTTGAACCTTCACAGAAGCTTTCCCTCGTCACTCACACCTCTGATAGAAAGTAAACCCACAAAACCACACCCAACAATGCCTTGTCAAAAATTGCGTGGACATTCACTATATTTTCTAAGGTTTTAAATGGCATGTGTTACTTACATCCATTGTCACTACACGAAAATCGTACAAAAATAAAAAAACTCATAGTAATAGACCCATTGAAAAAATTCACCAAAAATTGTGAACCATAAATGAAACTATATTGGTTTCAACATTCACCCAAATGAAAAACCCACAAAAACATAACAATTCAGAGTAACAATCCAACACAAAAATAAAAAATATTGTCTTCCAACCATCACAGCTACATAGAAACCATAAATGAAACAATATACCCTAAACTAGAGAACAACAATCAACAATTCCCTATGAAAAATAGCATAAATTATTTTTGAAACTATTTTGGTTTCAATAGTGACCCAGATGAAAAAACCCACAAAACACAACAATTCATAATAATAATCCAACGCAAAAAAAAACAATATTGCCTTCCAACCATCATGGCTACACAAAGACCATAAATGAAACAACATACCCTAAGCTAGAGAACAAAAATCAACAATGGTCTATGGAATAGAACATAAAAAAAGTTTTAAATACTTTAGAAAGAGATTTTCCAACATGCACCTCCTCCTGCACCTCCTCCCGTAGCTCTTCCTTCTTTCCAAAAGTAATACCAAAGTATTGGTAATGAGACTATTGATCAGAGTGATGGACAACGTATGTCCCCTATGCACATATGTGTATGTATGTCATAGCATATGCAAACAACATTGATTCCATATGGCACTATTTATTGTTGTTCTCTAGCTTAGGGTATACTATTTAATTTTCTATAAGTGATTGTTGAAAAGTATATATTGTATCATTTTTGATAAGGTACTATGAGAAGAAGCAAACAAAATTATATTTTGTTGAATATAAAGAAGAAAGAACATGGAAATGTTGAAACATCTAAAAACTTGAATGATTTTTTCTATATCACATAGGCTACTCCCAAACAACTAATAAACAAAAAGGTAAAGGAAACATTAATATCTCACATATCAATAGGTTAAACACATCACCTCAAAGATACATGTAGAAAATGCATATACATACATACACACTCACATCTTAAATAAAATAATTTTAGTTTCAACAACAACCTAGAAAATCCTATTTTTCAATATCTTATTGGAAAGGAAACAATATAGACTAACAATAAAAAATTCCTTGTGGACAACAAAAAAAACTCTATAACATTTACTATTGCATTGCGAATTGAATATGAAACACTACAGGAAAAGTTGAAGTATTAAAATAGTTTATGCTATTTTCCTAACTTCAAAAATCTTTTCAGCACATTGTATGTGGCAAGCAATGTTTCTTATGGTTTCCATTTGGGTTGGTGTTGAGGCCTATATTGTTCCACTTATGGTTTATGTGCGGTGCCAATGGTTGCAAGGGTATTAAATAGTTTGTGTTATTTTCACTAAGGCATTGTTTACAAAGCTTTGACTATATTGTTTGATTTTCTCCAATGCAATAAAATAGTAGATGTTATTGTTTCATTTTCAATGGGCTGTTGTTGAAAAAAGACTTTTATGTGGGTTTCCCCATCTAGGTCATTGGTGAGTACAATATTGTTTCATTTGTGGTTTTCATTTTGTGATGATAGTTGCAATGTAATCAAATAGTTAATGTTATATAGTTTATGCTGTTTCCAATAAGGTAAATTGTTGAGTGTTCTTCTCTAGCTTTGGCTATATTATTTGATTTTCAATAAGACAGTGTTGGGAAAATAATTTGTGCATGTGCGATATTTTTTTTATTTTTTTTATGCATGGGTTTCTTACTGTGAATTATTTTGTTTTGTGGGTTTCTCCATCTGGGTTACTATTGAAACTAGTATTGTTGCATTTATGCCTTTTTTTTTTAGTCGATGGTTGCAACACAATAAAATAGTTAATGTTGTGGAGTCTATTTTGTTTTGCATAGGGTATTGTTGAGTTTTGTTCTCTAGCTTTCACTAAATTATTTCATTTTTGATATGCAATAAAATAGTAAATGTTATAGAGTTTATGTTGTTATCCACAAGGCATTGTTAGCTATTGTTCTCTAGCTTTTGTTGTATTGTTATGTTTTTGATAGGTTATTGTTTGAAAAATATTTTTCTATGTTTTTGTTGAAACCATTATTGTTTGATTTAAGGCTTTCACTTTTTGGTGATGGTTGCAACACTTTTGAACACATTGTACTCTCTATAAATTCTTCCTGTAACATTAGAATAAATCTATGATAAGATCTGCAACTAGAACAAACAATTGTTAATCCTAATCTAAAATCAAACAATAAAGAACGAATATGAAAACATGATAAAAACTAAACAAATTGAATTGATCTCACCAAATATGCATTGATTCCTTCAAATTATCTCCATTGCTCTTCTCCATTTTTCCTTTTTAGTATTCTTGCCCTCAGATTTCTATGTTTGAATGCAAGCATAGTTGTGCTGAATGTCTAAGCAAAATATCGAAGATTGTTTCTTCTCAAAAATGTATAATGATTTTGGGAGAGGAGGAATAATGATTATGACAAGCCACTTTATAGATTTTGGGTTTTCGAACGATCGGCTCAGATTGAAAGAGAGATCGACGAACGAGATTGATGAATGTCATGCGATGTGAGTTTTGTCTTAGATAGAACGTGAGTTAGAATCATGAGTCAGAAAAGACTAAAAATAGAACAAGATTTTAATCTTTAGTTAAGAATCTTCGAAAATAGAACAAATAGACTTTGAATGTAAAAGACAAAGTTAGAAGTTGAAGAATAATGCATTTGAATGCAAACTTGAGTTAATTAATTAAATAAAGATATTTAATTAAAAAACGCATACATGCATATGAGTTAGAACTAGTTAATCGACTAGTTGTAATGGAAAGTCTTCCTGCAGAGATGATCAGCAGTTGAATTCAGAGATAATTGAAGAACTAAAAATAGATCTTGAGTCAGAAGGTGAGTGAATGATTAGTTAACTGATTGACAGAAGAATGTGACATAAATAATTAAATATGAATTAAATGTTAATTTAATTCAACATTCGAAAATAAAAGATTTAATTAAATAAATAAAGATAATTTATTTAATTTTGACTTTCAAAAAGGGTGGAATTGAATAATTAAATAATAAATTATTTAATTGATATATAAAGGGAGTTTAATTAAATAATACATATTTAATTAAGAAGGAAGAATTAATTAGTTAGTGACATAATTAAACAAATATGATTTATTTAATTAATCAAGTACAATAAAGGTTATTTATGAATTAATGAATTAATTAAAAAGGGGTATTTAATTAATAGAGGAAATATGTGTTAGAAAGGGTAATTAAATAATAAAAATTATTTAATCATGACGATGGATAATAGAAAATTATGTCAAAAGTGGTGTTCGCAGGCCTAGACCAATTTTCGGTGTCTACAGTTTGCCCCTCTTTGATACAATGTTGTTTCAACATTGTGTCAAAGAAAATATGCCCCGGTCGTGCCCCAGTATAAAACAGGTTAGGGTATGCCCCAGTGAAAGGGATAATGACAAGGAGGTAGTGGTATGCCCCCTCGAAAGGATAGGCAGGTTTGAAGAACATGAGTGTGCTCTTGAAATGGATAGATAATGGTGGTGAAGATACAGAAAAGAAGAAATGTTAGCATGGATGATTTCAGAATGTTAGTAAGAAACAATTAATTTTGATTGATTGAGAAAAAAACATAATCTTCGATAGATTTCCAAATACACTATACTTGATTGTTATCATTATTGGGCGGGACATGACACAGATGGATAGTACACACTATGATATGAGATAGACCATAGTGTACAAAGTTATCCACCTGTGAAAAATAGACAGTCGTAGAAAAGGAGTGTCTTAACTTAGACTAAGGACAAGATGCCCCAGTCATTTTGTCGAGACAAACCACAGACAATAGACAAATAAAAGATGGGTCATGAAACGTCATTGCTCCTCTAAATCCTTGATAGGACATCCTTGAGGAAACTAGTAACATGACTCAAAAACCAATGTTTTTAAAAAAGATAGTTGACAGATAGCAACCAAAGAAAAAGAATCATGAGACATCGTTGCTTCTCTAAATCCTTCAAGGGACATCCTTGAGAAATCTAGTAATAGGATCTTGCACAAATCGATAAAAAGATAAGACAAAATAAGATATAAAGTCATAAAGCCAAATAAAAGTATTCGCCAAAACTTGATCTTGTGGGATTGTTTGATGTTTGATGTTTGACATAGCGTAACATGAGAGAATGACACATACCACATAAGATGTTGAGTCTGGTTTCAGCTTGGTGACTTCTGTATAAGGCATGACAAAGCCTGGTTTCAAAAAGACACGTGTCATATAAGATGTTGGAGTCTGATGATGTTGATGTGACAAGCTACATGAGACTATGACAGTGTGATGTATGATGTTTGACATAGCGTAATGTGAGAGAATGACACATACCGCATAATACGTTGAGTCTGGTTTCGACTTGGTGACTTCTGTATAAGGCATGACAAAGCTTGGATTCAGAAAGACACATGTCGTATAAGACGTTGGAGTCTGATGATGTTGAAGTGACAAGCCACATGAGACAATGACAATTTGATGATGTCTATTGATAAGAAAGACATATCTTGCATAAGACATTGGTTGATCGCTTTGACAATGTGTTTGATGTTGACTTGATGATAGTTTAAGATGTTTTGCCTTGTTTATGCATGACTTGTTTGGATTCCTTGACTGATAAACTATGTGTGTGTGTGTTGACCATGTATGACATGAGATGATACCCTAAACTATGATATGCAACTTGTGTGATAGTGATTGTGAATGAACCCTATTGGACTAACCTAGTGTGGTCTTGGGAACTCATCAATTGATTAGCCTTTCCTACATTGTACACGCAGAGACCTCATAGTTTGACACAACCAATGACTTTGAATATACAAAGAGTCATGATTTAAATGTGTGTGATACATGAAAAACCTAGACTGACAGACCTAATGCCTCGGGGGCACATCAATTGATGGCCTTGCCTAAGTCTCAGTCGCAGAGGCAATGTAGTTCGACTATGTCTATGACTGACTGAACATGACCGAATTGACATGACTGACTTGACATGATTGAATTGACTCTGTTTTTGGGATTTTCTGACTTTTTTGATTTGTTTGGATTTTTGGAGTTTTCTAATTTTGGGTTGTGACAAATGCATGTAAATGATGCCTACACACAAGAATCCAAGGACAACCATGATCTTTCTCCTAGTCAAGCTAAATACCAATTGACAGGTGATGATGACAACAACGTTGTTTGACATGGGAAGGACACATCCCGAAACAACGTGAAGATGACAATGATATGACAAGAGGATATAGTCTATAGTAGGGCAAGGGTCAAATTCAAGGAATATTTTGGATGATGCATCAAGTTGCCATATTGTTGCATTTGAAATGACTTGATAAGGACTGGATGGGATGACGAGGAATCTTTAGAGCATAGACAAGGAAAACCAAGATGGATGGTAGGTATAAAAGGACAATGGATGGCTTTGGTAAAAGATAGGAGACATGGATGGCTTGGACTAGATAATTATCATATGGTCTCCAAGGATGATGTCGTATGGTAAAAAGGAGGCTATGAAGGTAATGACATGATTTTTAATGAATAAGGTATGACCAAAAGATAGACATGTCAAAAAAATTTCCAAAGCATGACCTTTTTTTGTATTGTAGTCCTTATCAAGATCAAGGTAGGTGGGAAAATAGATGGGAATGATAGGGCTTAAATGGATAGATATAAATGTCATAAAAAATGTCATTCGAAGGGGATGGGAGATGAGACAACTTGCCCCCAAGTGTAATGATCCACATAGGTAATTTATTTTATGCATGATGCCTATTTGCCAGGTTTTCATCATGGTACTTATCCAAAGTGCCTGTTTGCCAGGTTTTCACCATTGGACGATTTTTTTTTCTTTACTATTTTTGGAGTGTCACCATGATGCCTGTTTGCCAAGTTTTCATCAAGGTAACAATTTTTTCAAGATTGCCTCGATACTTTAGATGATCACTAACTGTGTTGAATCCATTGATGGTGCTGATGTAAAGACTAGTGCCATGATATGCCAATAATGACCTTTATGAAGTAGTTGTCTTGTTAGGATCATAGTGCTTGCATATAATTGATTGATGTCATTGTGATCCTTTGTGATACTAGAGTTGGCCTTATCAGAATATGCACATCGTAATAGAGTGCCATGAGAGTCCTTACATTAAAGAGTTGCTACCAAGATGTGATGGATTTGTGACATGGGATATTTGGACTTTAGATGAGATGTTGGATTATGATGGATGATGGTAGATGTAGGGGGATTGTTCAAAAGTTTAGATGAATCACTTTTTATTTTCCAAACTTGGGATGTTGGATAGTGGAGTTTGGAATTTTGATTGGGATAGTGTTTGGAACCAACACTTTTATATGCCTTGCTTGATGACCATTGTGAAAGAGGTGGACATTTATTATATGTGGGAGTCCTCTTTTCTTGTGACTCCACATTTTGATTGAATTTTGGATTTGAAATATTTTCTTTGCTTGATCCATTTGTCTTTGGGATCCATTTTAACTTCATTTGTCCACTCAGATTTTTGATTGCTTTGATGGTCTTTGAAATTTGATTTTGAACTTTGGATTTGTAATAAATTTCTTTTTGTTGGTTCCAAATAGAAGGTTTATTCATGTTGGAATGACGTTTTATGGTGTGGATGGAAGGAATGTTGGCAGAAATCTTATGGAAAGAACTACTGATGGCCCCCATTTTGATGTTTGTATCAGATAAAGTTGCCCCCAATATCGAGGAGGTATCACTAACATCATTAGATTCTCTGACTGATGAATAACCAAGACCCTGATGTCTAGGATTTTCTTGAAGTTGTACTAGTTCTCGAATTCCTTGCTCATGTAGGCCTAGACCTTTTCCTTGATACTGCATGTTCTAACAGATTTTGTTTACAATGGGGTACTTATTATTGTGGAAGCAAGATGCTAACCCATCCTTATTGTGTATGTAGACATTGTTACTTGGAATCTTCTCTTCTGCAAGAAATCATGCTCTGATAAATATAGATGATCCTATCTGATAAGATGTTGTAGCTTCATTAACATGTTGGATGTATTTCTGATTAACATCTTTGGTTTGATTTTGTAATTCATTAGATTCTGATTTTTCTTCAAAAGATATTAGTGCTTCCATGTCGATGTAGAAATTCTCCTTATGGTCATTATCATGGAGTCCAGTGAATTTAGCTATAGCTTGATCATTTGAAAATATGTCTAGTGTAGAAGACTCTCGTTCTGGAGGAAGATCATCTATGTTTCCAAAGCAGGCAAGTGTCTCATTTTGGGAAATGGTGGTGTTCAAAGTTTGGGTAGGATCACCCTCAAATGTTTGATCATGAATGGCCTATAAAAAATAACATAAATTATTTTCAAAACTATTTTAGTTTCAATATTGACCCAAAAAACACAACAATTCATAGTAATAATTTAACACAAAAAAAAAAAAAATTCCTTCCAACCATCATGGCTACACGAAGACCATAAATGAAAAAATCTATATTGTTTCATTTCCGATAAGGTATTATGACAAGAAGCAAACAAAATTATATTTTTTCTGAATATAAAGAAGAAAGAAGATGGAAATGTTGACACATCTAAAAACTGGTACCATTTTTTTCCATATCACATAGGCTACTCCTAAACAACTAGCAAACAAAAAGGTAAAGGACACATAAATAGCTCAAATATCAATAATTTATACACATCACCTCAAAGACACATGCAAAAAATTCAAATAAAGACATACACACTCATACCTTAAATAAAATAGTTCTAGTTTCAACAACAACCTAGGAAAATCTATTTTTTAACATCTTATTGGAAAGGAAACAATACAGCCAAATCTATAGACTAACAGTCAACAGTGCCTTGTGGAAAACAACAAAAACTCTATAACATTGACTATTGCATTACATATTGAATGTGAAACAATATAGCCAAATTTGAAGTATTAAAACAGTTTATGCTATTTTCCTAACTTCAAAAATCTTTTCAACACATTGTATATGCCAAGCAATGTTTCTTATTATGCTTAGTATAAATTCTATTATTGTAAAAATTCCTTTTAAGGACAAAAAAAACACAACTATCCTAGCAAAAAAATAAACAAGGGGGTGAGTATATATATGAATGTTGTCTACATATAATTTCACATAAGTACATATCTACACATAGGAAAAAAAATGAAATGCAAAAAAGGAAAGACATACTTTTGTCTATATATATTTTGGGCTCCGGGTCGAGGAAAAAGGTGGTAGTTTTTTTTATTTTTAATATTTAACATTCTTTCCATGTCGATAGAGAAGTCCAGTGAAATTTAATGTCGGTTGGCATCAACATTCATTTTTGTATGCTTTCTATCTACTGGCCATGGTTGCAATGTAATAAAACAGTTCATGCTCTTCTCGATACAACATTGTTGGTTGTTTATGTGTGGCCTGCGGTAATAGTTTGCACTATTTTCCATAGGGCATTGGCAATTGTTGAATTGTGGCTTTAGCAATACATGTGGAAAATTTATATACACACATACACACCCACACATACATATAAAAATTCAAAATAGTGAATAACAATTATGGAGATATAAGAGTATGTGGCAATTGAGACAAACAAGAAGCAAATAATTATATCGATATTAAAAATTGGACATATCTATATATACATAAACATATAACCTGAAAGATACATGTAGAAAATACATATGCAAACATACACACTCACACATAAAAACTCACTATAGACACATATGTTTACACACAACTATATCAAGATGTTGTATGCACTGAGATAATTCTATTGCATGCATATATGTTTATGTATACGCATATGTAGATGTATACATGCATACAAACATGTCCACAAGTATATATAAGAACAATTGGAAATACAAAGGATTTTTTCAATATGCATCCCTTCCTGCTTGGTTCAAGTGTACATACCTCTTCCCACCTGCTTTCTTTGTGCCCCCTACTTTCTTGAGCATCTGCAAAAAATGGGTAGTAAATTATCATAGTCAAAACTTTTGTATTGCTTTTACAACTATCACCCCATGTATAAAAGCACAAAAACAACCTCCTTCCAGCTTGATAGTATCTTGACAACGGATGATTGAACTTGCACCTCCAAAAACGCTTTCCCTCCTTGCTCATAGTTGTGATAGCAGATAAAGCCACAAAACGATAGCCAACAATGCCTTATTGAAAATTGCACAGACATTTGATCGTAGTGATGGACAATGTATTTTCCCTATGTGCAAGAATGTATGTATGTCATAGTGGATGCAAAGAACATTGATACATACTAATCCCTATCTTTATTTTTTTGGGACATCCGTGGAATCATAAGTTGTATTTTAAGTGTTATATAATAATGTTTTTTGCATCTAATTTCACACATGTAGATTTCTACACATAGGGGAAATAAAATGAGTGAAAAAAATAGTCAACAATGCCTTATGGATAACAAAATAAAATCCATAACATTTACTATTTTATTGTCTATCAAAAATTAAATAATATAGGCAGAGCTAGAGAAAAATAGTTAACAATTCCTTATGGAAAACAACATAGACTATTTTATTTCAATGCAACCATCACCACAAAATAGAAGCCATAAATGAAACAATATTAAATTTTCTTGTGTGTGCATATGTATGTATGTAAAAGTAGATGTAAACAATGTACATTCATACTCTTGCCGATTTTTATTCTTTTGGGAAAATAGTTGTTCTATGTTTGAGCCTCAACTAGGTATTCTTGTAATGATAAACTATATATTAAGTGTTAAATGGAACATTGAAGTCTTTTTTTAAAGTATTTTGTTTTCCTCGTATTGTTGATGTCTCTAGAAAAAATTGAAATAAAAATTCGAATAATAAAATATATATTAAGTGTTATATGAATCATTGAAGCCTTTTTTTATTAATCCTTTGTTGTCATATTGTTAATGTGTGTACACAAAATTTAGATATAATGTTGTTTTTTGAAGATCTTGTTGGTTGTCATTTTATTCGTGTTTCATATTTCTTTTATGTGTTTTTGTCGTGGTTCTTGTTAGCCTTGGTTTCTTTAATTGAACATTTGGCCCTTGTTTTGTTGTGGAATAGAGCTTGTGGTCGACTATCAGTGTTCCAACTCTCAACTTTTAAAATAGCAGCCTCAACAATGTTAGCGGACTCTGGCTCTCCCTAGGCTGATGAACAATCCTTAAGCATCAGTCATGTAAGTATGTTCCTTGTTTCCTTATTGTTGATGACAATTATATTGGCACTTTTTCATGTGTATCCAACAAACTATGAATATGCTTCATTTAAATTAAAAAAAGTTGTAATATATATTCTAACTAATTTATATTTGAACTCTTTATTTTTCCTTTTCCTTTTGATTTTATAGCCATTTGGGAGTGATCTGTGTGTTAGGAAAAGAAAGGTTGCAATTTTCAAATGTGTCAGCATTGCTATATGCTTTCTTATTTATCACATACCAATAATTTATTTGTTTCATGTTGTCTCCTTCCCTTTCTTTTGTTTCTAGAGTTGTCTCACAACCTTGAACATCTCATTGCTTGGCTTGGCTAAGTAAAATTCCCTTGTAGGATACAAATGTACATCGAGCCTTGACATCACATGTGATATGATCTATTGATGTTGGAGATGTTATCCCATCTTCAATTATTTAGCTAATATATTTTCGAAAAATAGGAGATGAGCAAAGCTCGGTTGAATACTATAAATTTGTCCTCTCTGATGGAACCCACATGCAAATAGGGACTTTTCCTGCAAAATACAATGACCTTTTGTTTATAGGGGAATTAAAAATAGGTTTCATCTTGTGCTTGAAAAAGTATATGTGTAGGAAGCTACAAGAATCAAGGTTGGCTATTATTTTTCACTAATTTCACTTGTTTTTGTATCCTTTCTTGTTTGTGGGGACCACCTTTTTTAGTATTTGATCTTCGTTTGGTTCCAAGGTGATTGTCATATTGTCCTTAAATGTCAAAATGTTAGATTGTCAGCTAATTGGAAAACCTAGATATTTGTTTAGAGATCAAGAAGAGAAAATAGTGGGATGCAAGTCACCCTCCCCATCCAAATGAGCCTCAACATTTGGGATTCATACATCCCTAGTATAGCATAGTGCTCTTGCAAATATCAACCCTTTTAAAGGCATGAATATTTACAAAACCAAATGGACAATAAAAGGTCAAGTAACAATAAATAGGGACATGAGAGCCAAGTATTTAGCTTTGAATTTTTTGACAATGAGGGAATGGTAATATAAATCACTTTCTTTAATGACATAGAAGAATTACGTTATGATAGGGTTTAGGTGGGCTGCACTTATTATGGGTGAAAAGGTCCGATTTATGATTAGAAAAGTAGATAGGAAAGTTAATAAGTTGGCCAACCACATGGAAATCATTTTGGGTCAAAACTCGATATTGAAAATTTGTGACAACGATTCCTTTGTTCCAGACAAAGTATTTAAATTCATCCCAATAAATCAAATTGTAGACTACAACAATAACACTTTGATTGATATTATTGGGGTTGTGGTGCATGTAGGAAAGGTATCAACTATTCAAAGAAAGGATCAGTCTGAAAGGATTCGTAGAACTATCAAACTTAATGATTTGTCATCCTCTTACATTGATGTTTATTTTTGGGGCCCATATTGGGAAGCAAAGGTTGATGACCCTGAAAGGTTGTACATCCCTAGTTCAAATGCCATACTTGTTAATAATGCATGTGTAGGATATTTCAATGGAGTTGCTATGAATACAACTGCAAGGACTATTTTATACACAAATCTTGACATTATGAAAGCACAACCCTTGATCCAACGAGGAAATATTTTGCCACCTACTATTGATCCCTCCTGGATAGTGCCTTGAAAGGTTTCTTTGGAAAATGGTAGAGTCACTATTGGATATCTCGGATCATTGTCTTGGCTTGCGAGAAAATTTATAGGCTATTGTTAAGGCAATAATGAAATATATTAAAACTAATGGATTTTGTTATGTTGCATTTCCCTTGCATTCCAATGGAAGACAATGGAAGAAAAAGTGTGAAGAGCCTACCAAACATATGTGGTACTACCCTAAATGCAAGACAATAGTAGTTGATTGTGACTTCTGATATATGTTGCAGCTAAATATGGAAGACCACATGGGTGAGATTTGGGCTACTTCTTTTGATGAGGCTACAAAAATCTTATTAAAAATGTCAGAAAAAGAGTTTTACATGTTGCAATATGAGTCTTCTACTGTAAAGACTGTTGAGTCTATTATCAATGGTTTCACCTACACCTCTTGTTTTTTCATTGTTCTTATTAAAAATCAAACTTATAATTTAGAAACAAGGCTTAAAACAACAATAGTCAAAGTTGCAAGAATCAATTTTGAAGTTGAGTGCAACTTGTTGCTCTCAAATTCATCTACAATTTCTCCTACCATGTAAGACTCTCCAAAGATAATAGTCATACTACCTTAAAAGCCAAACAACCATTCCTAATTGTGACTAGGATATTTGTTATAGTTTGTGTTGACTAGAAATTTGTTTCTTTTTCTTTTTTTGCAGTTGTTGTTACATCAAAAGACCTTTCCTTTCTACTCTTGTTGCTTTGGTGCTTGTTTAACTAGTTATATATTAAGACAATGGACTATAACTTATAATGTTTAACAAAAAAAGATCCACTTCTTTAATTGTGTATTGTTTATGTTGCTTATAGTTTTATTTCACTTTAACTGTATGTTCCTCATTTTATTTTATATTGTTTGGTTATATAGTTATATCACCCTATTTAACACATGTATCATTATTTATAGTTGTTATTATATATACTTGTGGACATGGTTGTATGCATGTATACATTTGCATATGCACATAAATAAATATATGCATGTAATTGAATTTTTTGAGTGCATACAACAATTTGATACAAATTTTTGTAGATATATGTGTCTGTAATGCATTTGTATGCATATATGCATGCAAATTTGAATGTTTATATGTATTTGTGACTTTTTTTTAATATCAATATAGTTATTTGCATCTTGTCTATTTGAATTGCCTCATACTCATATCTCTACACAATTTGTGTTAGCTATAATTTTGGCTCCATTCAATCCATGGCTATTAGATGTCGTCTTGCCTTTGCATTCATAAAGCTATGTCACATATGGTTATCTTTAATTTTATTAGAGTTGCATAAAACTTTATTTTTGTTATAATATTTTCTATGTAATGTTCAATAATGACTATCCTCTATGGCTTGTGATATGATTTTGTGATTTTTCTTGAGTCCAACTTATTAAAATCTATCATTGCATAAGATTAAAATGCATAATGTAATTGAAATTTTATCATTTGATTTATGTCGTTTGAATCTTCTTTTGAATGTTCTTAGTGCATACAACATATTGATATTGTTGTGTGTAGATATAATATGTTTATGTAATGCATTTGTATGTATGAGTGTGTATGTTTGTATATGCATCTAATGCTTCTTAAATGTTATCCGTAATACCCCTCTGTTTTTCCTTCTGGTTGGATAGTGTGTCCTTGTGTGGGTAAGTTGCTTTGATGTGTTTCTGGTTATTCCAATGCCTTGTTATGTGTGCTTTCTGTTAGTACCTTGACTATGGTACTCATCTGTTATTTGATCGCTATCTGTAAAGAGATCCGAATGTTATATTTTGGTGTGATGGTGTATTTTTCTGATGTTATCATTATGGGATGCTTTGGATTAGCATAGTGGTTATTTGAATTAATGATGTAAATGCTTTGGATTATAACAATATATTAGAATAGTTAGTTAGTTGTATTATATTGGTGAAGGGGACGGTATCGCATCACTCGCTTGCGAGCGCCTTGCGATCCCGTGATTTCCTCTTCATGGTGTGTATTTTATGTTGTTTATATTATATGTTGTTGTTTACTTGATTTTCAGGTTGACAGGTATAGGACATCGATTCCACCTAGTTTCACAGTTTGGAGCATGTTCAATGCCCAATGGTATTTGATTGGGAGATAGTAGCTAGGTTTTCCATGCCAAGCCATCACCCTAGTCCTAGTATGTCATCAGTTGTTTGTCAGGTTGTATTGCTTTGAATATGGTTCCATCTCTTCGTTATTTAATTTCAAGCTAGAAAAAGGGTAATTAAATGGCTTTATGTATTTAAGAGGTTGATCTAATTAATCTAGTTATAATGTGGAAAATATTATTTAAAGTTATTAATTAATTTAATTTAATTACTAAAATAATTTAATCTTGGATTAGATTTATTTTATTGAATTAATTAAATTAATTAATTTGAATTAAGCAATTCATTTTGGAAATTATTGGATATTTGTTGAAATTGAAAAAAATAAGAAAAATGATTTAAAAGTCAAATTAGAAAGTTTGAATTCAAAAAATTAAAGAAATTGAGATATTTTGCATTTTCTGTTTTGGAGAATTTATGGGGGTGGTTGTAGGAATTTTAGGGTTTTATCCTTATGTTTGAATTTCTCTTGTAAATTTTGGATCATGATTTTTTTTGGAAAGGATGGAATTTGAAAGGGGAAGGATATTTCAATTTTGTGGGTTTTGGATTGAATTTGAGGAAATTGTTGGTTTGAAGAGGGAATCGAAGCAAGGATCTACGCATCATCCGGATCTTCTCAAGTTCTTGGATTACCAGGTTCAATGTCTTTAGTTTTTATTTGTTTGAAAAATATTTAAATATGTTGTGTTGTTTGAAATCATATTGGAAAACTCAAAAAAAAAGGCCAAATCTATGTTGGATTCTTCATGTTGATTTTGTTGGTAAATCTCAAACCTTTGTTTTTCTCTATTTGGGTTTCTCAAGAAATAAAAATTTGTTCTTGGCTGTAAATAAATATTTCAATTTCATTTCCTCAATTTATTTCTTCCATGGGGATGTTGGATCCTAATATATATAAATATATATATATATGTATTGATATATATATATATATATTTATAATTGATTTAAAATTTCATCCTTGGAAGGGATTTTTTTGTGGGTTTTCTTTTTTAAAATGCCCTAGAAAGAGGCACGGATTTCAAAAATCTGGAGGTTTGTTTTCTTTTTAATAAAATAAAATAAAATTCATTGGGGGAGGTTGTTGGGGGCTCACCCCCACCATGCCTCCCATGAGAAGCAGGTGGAGGGAGCCGTGCCCAGCACGCTCCCCCCCACTCTTCCAAACTGCCACGACTACCAAAGGTCGGGGGATGGTTGTGTTAACACAGTCGCTGCCCGCTTAGGGAGACGACTATGTTAACATAGTTGCCCCTCATGGCAGGGGTCGGCTATGTTACACATAGTCGTCGTCCCACCAAAACGTTGCCACCTGGTGCAATATCGTCGCCCTGTGTGAACCCGCGACCGACGGAAAAGCCAGTCGTCAATTGAGATTAGGGCACGTGCGTGTCCCAAGGCTGCTTTAACATTTCATTTTTTTTATATAAATTAAGGAAAAAAATATATATTTTAATATTTTTAATATTATAAATTTATAATATTAAAATATATTTCATATTTTCAATATTATATTTTTATAATATTAAAATATTATTATTATATATAAATAAATAGGATTCATAATGTAATATTTATTATTATATTATGTGGTATTAAAAGATTAATATGTATATATATCATTTTAATATATATATATATATATATATATATATATATATATATATATATATGTTTTAGTGGTGATGTAAATTTAACAGGCATTAGAATTGTTGATTTAAGTGGCATGATTTAGAGGTGATTAATAGTTTAAATTACGATGCTCTTAGTGAAATTATGGATTTTAGTTTAAAATAATGGATTTAATGAAATAGTAGATTTGATTTTGGTTGATTAAGTTAAGTTAACTGTTTTAGAAATGATTGTGGTGGAAAAGAAGAAACAAATATTATTTTTAAACGATGTTTCTAAATGGTTGAAAATAAATGTCTAATTATATTCATTTTAAAACAGTTAGTGAAACTGAATATTTGATTTAAGTTTATGCTTATGTCTAGAAGAGACATTATTAAATTAGTTTTATTGTGGCTATAACCTATGAAATTTTATTTAAAGAATTGGATTTAGGAAATCCGAAGTAGATTTGATTATGGATTAATTGCTTGTTTAAATATGATTTCTTCTGTTATCGCCATGGGGAAAGTTGGTCAAAAGTGTTGTTAAGCCTTCCAGATGGGGTTTTCAGTTCTATGGGTTGTCATTTTGTGTTTGTCAACCTTTTGTGAGTCCCTTGGGTAGTGCATGGGGTCTAGTCTGAGTTTAACCTGGTTTCCATGAACGGGGATGTTTTGTGCCTCCTTGGTTTAGGAGTGGATTATGGGATCCACATCTCCTTGTAAGGAGTGACCTTGTTAAATGATTTGTCGCCTCTAGTGTTTGGATTTAGTTTATTTTATGTCGCCTCCTGAGAAAGGAGTGGTCATGATATCTTGTGTGTTGCACTTTGTACCCTTGGTTTTTGGATGGTATGTGTGTTGTCAAGTAGAAGAGTGGCTTCTGTAGGGGCTAGAGCCCGAAAGAGGTATGATTGGGTAACCTTTGGAAGTGGTTTAATCAAGTGATAACTAAAATAATACTTAGAAGATTAGGACTAACTTCTCACTAATCAAGATAATTATGCCTCACTCATGGACCCAAGTGCTCAGTTAGGCTTGAGATGGGTGGGAAGGTCAGGAACGGCAAGGTCATCTATCTTGTCTGTACGAAAGGTATTTTATTCCACATTAGTAAGTATGAGGGTTAGGGATCAGTTTGAGGCCACCATCTTGATGATCCGCAATGGGTAACTCATGACGAGCTATGTGATGACACTTTGTCTAAGACAACAGTTGGTTTTTTTTATTTCTCTTTAGTAAGTATGAGGGCGGAGGATCAGTTGAGGCCACCATCTTGACAATCCGTAGTGGGTAACTCATGATGTGTTGTGTGATGGCACTTTGTGTGACCATAATTGGTATTCGATCTTGTGGGTATGGTTTCCTTAACATACCTGATGTGACCATAGTTGGTATTTAATCTTGTGCGTATGGTTTCCTTAACATACCCAATGTGACCATAGTTGGTATTCGATCTTATGGGTATGGTTTCCTTAACATACTTGATGTGACCATAGTTGGTATTCGATCTTGTGGGTATGGTTTCCTTAACATACCTAATGTGACCATAGTTGGTATTTGATTATTTTGTGTATGGTTCTCTTAACATACTTGATCTATTTTATTTCTGGAAGCAATGTGACCATGTAGAGTTGTACTTGTGTGGTACTCGTGATGCTCTTGATTTGTACTTATGTTTTCCTTGAGTTGTACCTTGGGATGTACTTGTGTGGCATGTGGTTGGGTATGTCAGTTTTGTTTAGTTTTGTGTTAGCCTATGTCTAGAGGTAGATGGTCTTGGCTAGGATTCCTTGTTACTATCTCCTAGCACGGGGGGTGGTCCTTTGGGTTCCACTTGGTTGGGTGGCATGCACCTAAATCCATTGGGATTTCTTCATGTTCATGTGGACGAGACTTCCAGTTGGAGAGATTGTTGGATCTAGTATCAGTTCTTTCTTTTTTTTATTTTAGTTGATCTTGTATTATTTTACCCCTCAGTTGTTATCGAGGTGGAAGTTGTGATTGTTATTATGTTTATTGGACTTTCCTCATTCGGGGAATCAGAGATGTAATTGTAATATTTAATTATGGATTAATGCAATTGAAAGTTATCTCTTATGCTTGTTGTAATTATCTTATTTGGAATGTATGAGTTTAAATTATTAAGTAACTGAATGGCATGGTTTATGTTCATGTGTTTTGTTGAGGTTCTATATAACCTTTGTCTCATAACCTTAGAGGTTGTTGGCAATGGGTAGTGAACTTGCTTATTAATTATACGTAAAAAAAAAAAAAAATTAGCATGTTTAAGTAGTTGTTTGCAACTTCCTCTAGGGTTGCATGGTGGGGAGTTACATTATCCCTACTACTTTTCCATGTGATGAGACTTTCAATTTCCTAAGTGATTCTAGTTAGGGTTTTTGGATTTCAAAGTTATCCTTGGTGTTTTTAAGTGTCAAATTTTACAAACCCTCTCGTTATGTTTCAACAGTGACTTACTACCAGGGATAGTCAGTCACTTAAGTGAAGTGTTATCCCCTTTTACTAGCCCCTTTTACTTGATTCATCGGTCTTTCTGCAAAGACAGCTTATACTTTGCACCATTAGGAGTTTCAACATGGGTCCCACTTGGATGTTTTTACTGAAGTCTGTTGAACCATCTGATCAACAGTTAAATATTTGGGTTGTTTCTCATTGACCTCGTAGGTTTTTCTGCTATCATCACCAAAGTGGTGCGAGGTTAGCGAGATGTCACCATCTGGCATGAACTGATGTGTGGGATCTCTTCTCAAGGTGATGGTCATTAATAACAAGGTTAATTATGGCTTCTCGCACACCTCGCACGATCGGAGTAAATATTTTGAGGACTGTTGTGTGGTCTATGAGGGTGTGACATGTGGCTCTTTTTCTTCTGCTAATGAGGCTATGTGGGTCCCACTATGTGGTTCAGATTTTCTATTTTTTGACTGTTTTGATTGGATATGTTTTCCTAGGTGTTGAGGTGGATGGTTAGTATCTATTGACTTGATCTCAACCCTCTGTTTTGCCAAGTGTGTCTCGAATCAGTGCTACAAATTCATTGAGGGGGTGTGCGATTTTTCTGACTAGCATATGATGCCTTGTTGTTGCTAGTGTCATTGATCACACTAATTTTCATTCTCCAGAGGATCTCTTCCTGATTTTCTCTGGTGTGTGAATGGTGCCATCCTACTGAAAGTATTCATGTTTATCTTGGTCACTAATTTTTTGAGTGCTTGAATTACTTTCGAGCAATCGTACTCTGCATGCTTGGTCATTCTATAAATGTCGACTAAGTTGTGTGCAATCAGCATTGCATCTTCTTGTGTCTATATGCAAGAATTTTTTTTCTCCAGTGTGTTGCAGGGCTCTGTTTCCTTTATAGATAAATCAATTGAATGCAAGAGTGCGAGGCTAAGGGCCCGAAGGTCGCCGGCTATGGTGGAGCCTGCTACTTGGACTATATGAAACTAAATCGGACTATAGGTTGGTAAGATGTGTTCGCTCCTATTTTTTCCTCTTGTGGACGTGGACGTGTGCGTGCTTTGCACAAAATTTTGTTATCCGATTAGTTACTGTGTAACCATTTTGATTCCTTTGATCATACACGATATTATCAAATGATAAGGAATGTGAATTTGAATTTCACTTTAGATTGAAATTCAGTTTTGTACTGACAATGTAGCATGTTGCTTGTTGCTCTCCTGATATATAAGGGAGATTTCATGGCTCATGTGGGGGTCATAAATTTTGGGTCCAAAATCTTGGAGTCTGTATAGATACCTGTAATGTTGAAGTGTTATGAACATTTTGTTCAGGAAATCATCCCGAGTAAGGATTTTTATATAGTTAGTATGCTATGCTTCTTTAATTACTAATATCGAAATAAATCTACAAAATTAAAATGGTTTACTCTCCTGTGTGTGTGCCATGGATTATGAATTGAGTTATTAAGGGTTTCTCTTTTCAGTTTCAACACTTAATTGAAAGTGTAGTTATTTTTCTTGCTTTAACTTAAGGAGTTAATCAAATGCTTGAAAAATCAATTACATGTCCATGGTTCTATATGCTCAGAATGCATGAAGAAGTACTATTTTAATGTATTGAAATATCTCATGGTAGTAATGCTATATGAAGATAAGATCATGGGTGATCCCACAATAATGGGTTACACTTTTTGGCCAAACTTGACATTGAAATCAACATTTTTCACTAGATCTTCACTTCTGTACGCCTATAGAAGCTAAACCATTAAGAATTTGAAGATGAAGAAAACTAGTGATTTGTGGTATTTTGTGTTGAGAATCTAATTATATTTAAAAATAATAATTAAAAAATATATATGAATTATTTTATGTAGTTTTTATTAACTTATTTTTTTTACTATCCATCATTTTCAAAAATCGATGCTTACTTTCAGCTGCATAACTTTTTTTATAGAAAGCATACAATTTTAATTTTTTAAATATAGTGTTTTCACTCCATTATCTAGTGGATGGATATTTTTTCATAATTTTTTGTTACATATATATTTTTTAATTAATTTTCTAATTCAAAATAGTTATAATTTGGATATATTATACTTCCAACTACATAACTTTTTTTGTATTCATTTGAATTAACTTATTCTTTTTTGGTTGGAATAAGGACATCAATAGCTAGTGTACATGAATTTTTAATTATTATTTTTTCTCTCTTTTCCTATTTTTCTGTATGTGTGAAATAAAGACCTCAATGTTCATTGAAAAACCTACATTCACAAGAAATAAAAATTAAATATAGTAATAAAATTAAATATATTTAAAATTATACTTTTTGGGAAGCTTATAATAAGGACTACATGTTTACAAAAAATAATTCTAAATAAATTAATTTGATCCCATAAAAGGTAAATCAAAAGTGGTTTTTTATCAGCATTTTGATAGGTGTAGAGGAGACTCCATTATAGGTATGGTTTAAATCTAGTGGCTTTCTATCCAAGGGGGTTTGATATAAGTGGGTTTGATCAAACCCTCTTCAATTAAAACCCTTAAAATGGAACCTTTTTAAGGCTTAAATTATTATATTTTCTAAAAATATGTGATTTCAGCAAAAATCAGGATGTCCCAAAAAGTGTAACCCATTATTGTGGTAGCACCCTCATGGTGCCAGAATTATACTCTATATGAATCCGTTGCCCAGTGGATGAGGCACTGAATAATGTTTACAACCTTCTCTTTGTTATAAAACTATAAGCTCTAAGCATGGTACTCCGAATACTAAACATAAACACATGTTAAAAATTTGTCTTCCTACGGGAAGTATGTCCTTATTGATTTGTGGGTCAATTCCATTGCTCTTTGGTGCTAGTAGTCATTCTCTGGTATGCCAATACCATGAATGGTGACTATCCCCTTGAGTGTGTAGGGATTGTTATTTGTATACAAAGGGTGTTCTGACCAAGTTATATGGCATTCTTATGAACACATGTAGGTTTACTCACCTTGGTCTTACAAAGCCAAAAGTGTAGGAGAGAATTAGTTTCTAACTAAATCTCGTTAGTTGGCCACTAGTTGTTGCAATAATCCTTGATAGAGGTTGGCTACCTCTTAAGGAACTACATTGTCTATGTGGGAATGAACACCAATAGAATGGCAACTCCATTGGGGATGAACTCATAATTTTTTGTTGCAGATGGTGTTATTATAGAGTCATTAAAGTGTTGAATTATTTCTATAACCAGAGGTTGCACATTATTGAACTATTTTCCCATTCGAGTCACCAGCAAAATGGTGACTCTGTTGGTGACATTTTGAATCTCCAGGTGTAGACGGTTATAGAGTCATATTAAATGATATATTGTTCTAAATTTACACAGTGAATGTTTTCATTTCAAGGGGAGAGAGATGGTTCAAAGTAACCCTAATATTCTTGAGATCTATGGTTTTCGGTGCACTGGATTCAGGAGTTCTAGGGTTATTCATTGAAGGATGATTTTATTGGGGAGAACTTCTGTGAAATTTAAAAAAAAAATGAGAGAGGTTGGAGGAGCTTATCCAGAATCTGTTGTTCAAAGTAAATATACATGTTAGACTTCTCTTGTAAAAGATTATGGTTCTAAAGGATATTACTGATGGTATGGTGCAACTCTGCAATGGGTATTGGAACCCAGAATCCAACAGAACCTAGAGAACAAGTTGTCAAAGGCTTTGAAATATTGTCCTCTAAAAGGAGTTGACGACTCCATCTGAAGAACCAGTGAATGAATGAAATGATACTTTCCGAACTATGCGATTTACAGTCTAGAAAGGAGGTTGATACACGCTTCACACAAATACCAGGTATTTCATCAAAACTAAATTAGTTCACTACTTCTAATGATAATGGGTGTTTTTGATAAAGGTTAAAAATGGTTCCAAACTATATATCAAGCATAAAAGAAGGAATAATGGCTGGTTTTACCACATTTTGGTAGTGAAAGAATTTATGAAACATGTTTGTATTGCATAAAGTCTCAGAAAGCAAGGAATGCTATTATTAGTCATTAATAACTACTAGTTGAGATAACAAGTGAAGTGCTTGATAATTATATGTTGTTGAGTAGTCTCCCATGTGTAAGGTCAGATATGAATATGCAAAAGGAAAATGTTGTATTAAACCCCTTGGGGAGTTTTGTAACTCAAAGGTATATGCCTTTTGTGTTTAGTGGTATTAGTAATTATCCTAATTCAATTCCTAAGAAAATTAGGAAGTATTTACCTCAATATACAGGGCAAGTTACAGAATCGGCCTCTAAGCATTTACAATATTTTGTAGATGTAATGGGTGATTACGAAATTATTCATGAGGATGTTGTCATGAAACTATTTGTGCAATCCTTGAAAGGAGATGCTAGGGACTGGTTTTCCTATCTGCTTGCCTTTTCTATTAACTCATGGAATTAGTTGGTGATAGCTTTTATGGAACAATTTGGTGAAAGAATCAATCCCAACACATTGAGAAAAGGATTTATGGGAATTCAAATACAAGAGGATGAATTAATGCCGTATTTTAATCTCAGGTTTTCAAGAGCTTTAAGGGAAATCCCTAAAAAAATAAGACCAAATGAGACTCAAAGCTTGGTTGTGTATCTGAGTGCTTTCAACAAGAGGATGAGTTTTTTATTGAGGGATAAAGAGCCTACTACTTTGCATCAAGCATACCAGCTGGCTATGGAAATTGAAAATAATATGAACTATTCAATGATGAAGAGGTATTTGGCTGCAAATATTGATTATCTTAGCCTAACCTTTACTAATAGAATGTCAGAGCCAGTTATTCAAAAAAATGATGATAAAATTATTGCTAGAACAGTTATGAGTCCAGGAATGCAATTTGATGATAATAAGACCCAAGTTGAAACCTAGTCCAATTTGAGTGAAGAGGATTAGGCTTCTTGTGTATCAAAACTGTATGATATGAGAAGGCAAGAGAAGGAATCACCATATGATTTTTTCCTGAGCTTTTTGGGAATCTTAATACAAATTCCTATAGATCAAAGACCTGATGATTATGAGTGCATTGATTTATTTTGTGAAATATATGAATCAAGACTGAGTTCCTTACCAGAGGAATTGATACCTGCTAATTT
The DNA here is from genome assembly GCA_007115665.2 of Sequoiadendron giganteum. NCBI lineage: Eukaryota > Viridiplantae > Streptophyta > Pinopsida > Cupressales > Cupressaceae > Sequoiadendron > Sequoiadendron giganteum. Next base: position 627,293,880 of record CM021102.1, read on the forward strand.
GGCTCAAGCGATTCAATGGATAGAGATTGAAGAATCGGCCAGGAATGCATCTATACAAAATAAACATGGTGCTCACACATAATAGAATGTTTGCATAAATAATGACGAAATTGAGAGGAAAAATGATGTAGGATTGTATGAGACACCTATTGTGTTTCCTAATCCTAATTATGAGTCACATACCACTAGGATTCTTTTGCAGACTAGTGATTATGATTTCAAGGGCAATGATTGCAGTACTTAGACTGCATCAGAGCTATTATTTCTAGGATACAAAATTTGTATGAGAATGAAGAGCCCCATGTTTGTTTCCAAGTAAAGGAACAATTTTAAGATGATGTATGTCTGGAATGTACCTCAGATATATTAGCATTGGAATAGGGAAGCTGTATAAATGGTGAACAATCTAAGGATGGTGACATCTGTGATAAGAAAAGTACAAATGGAGGTAGCCAATATTGTGATGAATGCATTGGCACTATGGTCTTTCTTGACTATTTATATGAAGTGGAGATGGAGTTGTTACTTCCCTTTGACCTTGATGTGGCCAGTAAGGGGTTTCTAGATTGTGCTGAGTTATTCACTTATAAATTAACATATTCAAGAGATAGTGCTGAGTATAATGAAACCTATATGTATCGCTCTATCTTATCTGATCAAAGTGAAGTTGATGATTTTAAACCTATCTCTGAGGGTTTTCATATTGAGATAAGTGTTGAAATACAAGAAAGTATATGTATGGAGTGGTCATATATGAATATTTTTGTGCATTCCCTGAAGTATGATGTAGCCCACACTGCTAACTTCTATAATGTCCTGATGTACTCCCAATTGATTGATCTCATAGAGTGGCAACTAAACTTGAATGGGTAATTCCAAGAGAAAATTTCCTCGAGTTGTGTATCATCTTTGTTAAGTGATGGAAAAAAGGACATATTACATACTATTCTATATGACACTTTTCAGTTCAATATGCAAATTGCTGATACTAGAATAGATGATGCTACGAACCAGGTGAGTTATGAAAGTTTCCATTTCCTGGTACAATTAATCCTACATTCTATGAAATATGACCAAAAAGGTGACAAGGTGAAGTATTATCATGGTCATATGTTGCTTTTAGAATGGTGGGACAAAGCATTGGTTAGATCAGTATAGGGGCAGAGTGTAAGTAGCCATCAGGGTATTCTCAAAAATAATAGTTATCTCCTAAGTTTCGAAAAATCGGATAAAGAATGGTGCAAGCTGTCCTTTCATCAGCAAAAGGGGAATTTTTTTTTTGATAGAGGTAGACCTAAGTTTCTCTTGTTTGGTGGCCTGGGGCTACCAAGTTGTGCACGCAGGACCAGTGAAAAGAACAAGGTAATATGTCTATTATAGAGCTTGTGTAATTCAGTAATTTGGTCTGCGCAACCAGCAATTCTAGATTCTTGCTATGCCCACAGGGGGCATACATCCCCAATCGGAGCCACTAATGGGACTTTCAATTTCTTAAGTGATGCTAGTTAGGGTTTTGGTATTTCAAAGTTATCCTTGCTATTTTTAAGTGTCAAATTTTACAAACCCTCTCATTATGTTTCAATAGTGACTTACTGTCAGGGATAGCCGGTCACTTAAGTGAAGTTTTATCCCTCTCGGGTCATGACTTTATTGGCCCCTTTTACCTAATTTGATGCTCTTTCTGCCAAGATAGCTTATACTCTGCATTGTCGGGAGTTTCAATGTGGGTCCCACTTGGATATTTTGACTGAAGTCTGTTGAACTATTTGATCGATGGTTAAAGATCGGGGCCATTTCTCACCAACCTCATAGGTTTTTCTGCTATCTTCACCAAAGTGGTGTGAGATTAGCGAGATGTTGCCATCTGGCATAAACTGATGTGTGGGATCTCTTCCTGAGGTGATGACAGTGACGTGTGGTCGTCTCTTCGAGGCAATCGTCATTAATAACAGGGTTAATTATGGCTTCTCGCACACCTCGCATGATCAGAGTAAATATTTTGAGGAGTGCTGCATGGTCTATGAGGGTGTGAAACATGGCTATTTTTCTTCTACCAATGAGACTATGTGGGTCCCACTGTGTGGTTCAGATTTGTTGTTTTTTGAGGGTTTTGATTGGATATGTTTTCCCAAGTGATGAGATGGATGGTCAATATCCATTGACTTGATCTCAACCCTCTGTTTTGCCAAGTGTGTCTTGAATCAGCGGTGAAAATTCATTGAGGGTGTGTCCAATTTGTCTAAGTGGCATATGATGCCTTGTTGTTGCTAGTGTCATTTATCACACTAATTTTCATTCTCTATAGGATCTCCTCCTAATTTTCTCCGACATGCGAATGGTGCCATCCTACTAAAATTATTCATGGTTATCTTGGTCACTAATTGTTCGAGTGCTTGAAATACTTTCGAGCAATCGTACTCTGCATGCTTGGCCATTCTATAAATGTCGACTAAGTCGTGTGCAATCAGTATTGCATCTTCTTGTGTCTATATGCAGGAAGGTTTTTTCTCTAGTGTGTTGTAGGGCTTTGTTTCCTTTATGGATAAATCAATTGAATGCAAGAGTGTGAGGCTAAGGGCCTAAAGGTCACCGGCTATGGTGGAGCCTGCTACTCCCACTATGCCCTAGGGTACTAAAAATACTGGAAAGAAGCCAATGCACTATTCATCCCCGGTGATCATATTGGATTCTGATGAATCTGACATTGACTCAGACTATAGGTGTTATTTGGCCACCTTAACGGAGCTCATGGTAGTAGATGAGGAGATCCTGGTAGTTGAACTTGTATCTGTTGTGGCACCAGGTCTGATTTTTTGAGGTTGTGCTGACAAGGTTGGTATGGGAAAGGTGGCCCCCTCATTGTCTCAAGCACACACTCGAAGCGGTTTCCTATACCAGGGCCGTGTGTTCTCTTGATGGTGATTGGTGGTAGGTTGGTTGGATGTGTTTGCTCCTATTTTTTCCTCTTATGGACGTGGACATGCACGTGCTTTGCACAAAATTTTACTATCTAACTGGTTACTGTGTAACCGTTTTGATTCCTTTGATCATACACGATATTATCAAATGATAAGGAATGTGAATTTGAATTTCACTTTAGGTTGAAATTCAGTTTTGTACTAACAATGTAGCCCGTTGCTTGTTGCTCTCCTAAAATATAAGGCAGATTTCACGGCTCATCTAGGGTCAGAAATTTTGGGTCCAAAATCTTGGAGTCTGTATAGATACCTGTAATGTTGAAATATTATGAAAATTTTGTTCAGGAAATCATCCCGAGTAAGGATTTGTATATAGTTAGTATGCTATGCTTCTTTAATTACTGATATCAAAAGAAATCTACAAAATTAAAATGGTTTACTCTCCTGTGTGTGTGCCATGGATTATGAATCAAGTTATTAAGGGTTTCTCTTTTCAGTTTCAACACTTAATTGAAAGTGTAGTTAGTTTTCTTGCTTTAACTTAAGGAGTTAATTAAATGCTTGAAAATTCAATTACATGTTCATGGTTTGATATGCTCAAGATGCATGAAGAAGTATTGTTTTAATGTATTGAAATATCTCATCATAGTAATGCTATATATATGTGTGTTTTCTACATATAATCTTTAGATGCATATATACCTATATATATTTTTCTTGTAAATGTATATGTGGAATGTTTAATTGCTTCTGAACTATCGCCACTACATGGAAACCATAAATCAAATTCTCAACCCTTCTCGCATTGGTCTCCTAGTTAGGAAAAAGATGGTGGATGTTTTTTATTTTTAATTAGAATTATTTGGGGTGTCGATAGGGAAAGCCAACCTTTCTGGTTTTAAAGCCTCAAGTCATCCAACTAGCAGTTGGGAAAAAAGTGGTAAGATTCTTGGCATGTGGATAGAGAAATCTAACAAAGTTAAATGATGGTTGGCATCAACATTAATTGTTGTATGGTTTTCGTGAAGTGGTGATGGTTGTAATAACACCTGCCATTTAAAACATTGGAAAACATAGTGAAAGCCTGCACAATTTTTGATTAGCCATTATTGGGTTTCATTCTCTTGCTTTCCCTACTATCAGAGCTTTGAGCGTTAGGTGCTTGGAGTTTATTTTGTGTCGTATTTTCATGGGGCAATGGTTACAAAAGAAATAAAAAGGTTTTGGCTGTGATAAATTTTTTTCCCATCGTTTACAAGTCATGGCCAACATTCATCCCTATGTGCAAATATGTATGTATGTGAGATCAGATGTAAAGAACATTCATATATACTCCTTCCTATGTTTATTATTTTCATAAGGTAGTTTAATTTTTTTTGGTATGTCTATACTTTAACTTCTCCTACACAATTTTTTATTAGCCATTGTTGGGTGTCATTCTCTTGCTTTCCCTATTATCAAAGCTTTGAGCGATAGGTGCTTGGAGGTTATTTTGTGTTTTCTTTTCATGGGGCAATGGTTACAAAAGAAATAAAAAGTTTTGGCTGCAATAATTTTTTGCCCATCTTTTACAAGTCACGACCAACATTCATCCCTATGTGTAGATATGTATGTATGTGAGATCATATGTAAAGGACATTCATATATACTCCTTCCTATGTTTATTATTTTCATAAGGTAGTTTCCTTTTTTTGGTATGTCTATACTTAAACTTCTCCAATGAAATTAATTGATACTTGGCATTATGTAGCCCTATGACTATTCATTCAAAATTATCATAACATCTAACAAAATAATGAGTACATATATTTGAATTGACAATTATAGATTTCCTATTGGAGAGAAGCATCGTGCATTTTTTTCAAATTGATTTTGTTAACTAAAACATGTGGTGCATATTCTTGTGTGAAGTAATTATCTCAGGCTTAGTATTTTCAAGTTATTTTTGTAAGAAAATAAGTGGGGACAACATCCACAACATGTGTGAAATTACATGTATCCAAATATCTATCTCAACCTCATCTATGTGTTGCTATCTTAGTGTAATGGTATCATAAGATGATTATTAATGGTTCCATGAGGATTTTTACATGTGGTCACTTGATCTTTGTCAAGTGTTACCATGATTGGCTATTACATACATTCTTGTGGTTGTATGTAGAATGAATTTTGTCAACTTACAGTCTATGTTATTCCAAAACAACGAACCAATTGTTAGTAACACCTTCAATTTAAAACCTCAAAAAACATAGCAACATCTGTGAGGAGGGAAATATTTTGTGAAGGTGTAAGTGTGGTTATCCATTGTGCAATTTATGTGTAGGTGGTTGGAGGTTATTTTGTGTTCTTTGCATGGGGAAATGGTTGAAAAATCAATACACAAGTATTTGTTGTGATAATTATTTGCCCTTTTTTTGCAAGTATCAATCTTGCATATAACACTTTAAAATATAGTTTATCATTCCAAGAATGTCCCATAAAATATAAGGATCAATATGTATCAATGGAATTTGCATCTACTATGACATGCATACATATCCACACATAGGGGAAATATATTTTCCACCACTGCGAACAATGGCGGCATTAATATTCCATATAACACTCAAAATATAACTTATCATTCCAAAACTATGTCAATATGTATCAATGTTGTTTTCATCTGCTATGAAATACATCTAAATTTTCACATTGCATTTCTCATCACTATAGTCAGTGGTTACATCAATTTTGCATATAACACTTAAAATACAACTTATCATTGCAAGAATGTCCCAACAGAATAAACATAGGTATCAGTATGTATTAATGTTCTTTGCATCTACCATGACATACATACATATCTACACATAAGGGAAATCCATTATCCCTCACTCCAATCAATGGTGGAATCACCAAGAATTTTCTATTGGTTTAGCAACCATCCTCCCATGCAGAAAAACACAAAACAAGTGATTTTTATTTCTATCTTCTCCCTACAAATTCATCTAAGCCATGAAATGCCTATATATCTTCTTGGGAAAAAAAATTACACCGTTATATAGATATCTGAACTTAAATACACCTTTTTAGTTATTATTTCTTTCAACCTCAAAAAGGAGTTGTTTAAATGATAGGTTGTATTTTAAGTATAAAAAGGAACATTGATTTCACCATTCATCAGAGTGGTGGATGATGTATGTTATTTCTTAGGGGTTTTGTGAGAGCGTGTGAGGCTCCATGACCCAATATGGTAGGGTGGTGAGAAAGACTCATTTTGTTGTGTTTCATTTTATATTTCCTATGTGCACTACTTGATTCTTCACTTGAATCAAGCTCTTTAGCAATTTGTGTAGATTTTCCTTTCTATTTTGCTAGATACTGCAAGATACATGTTGACAATTAAAGTGTACAATGAATCAAAGAAAAGGATAGTCTCCAACAATTGTGTTCATTTCCATCATCATGAAATGTTGCTATTATTTACAATAACTATCTTGCTTCTCTTTCCCCTCTTCATTTCCATGCATATAGAATTTCCACCATTTCAAAAATTCACTTCCTTATCATTTTTATATACGAGATGTAATCATGGTCATACTACATCGTGCCATGTATAGAAGGTATGTCTGAATATTCTTTATTTGATCTCTTCTATTGTAGGTGTATTACATATTTTTTTGTTAAAAATTATATAACTAATTAAATTTCATAATCTAGATATTGGTTACAAATGAAATATGTTCACCTCACTAAACTTCACATTTTCCTTTTGTGTAACTATATCCGAGTCAAACCATTTTATATTTCAACTAAATTATTTTTACATACAAGGTATATAGATCTTGAAAATGATAAATAGATTTATGATCACACATTTGGCATGGTGTACAAGTTGCTACTACATTCTATCTATATACAAGGTAACACTATATATGTTGTATTCCATCTCTTATTTCACAATTGCTTATCAATTTCTTAAAAATGTATATCATTGATTTAAACTAATGAAAATTCTTTTGTTGTCTTCATACTGCATTCTATCAAGTTTACAAGGTATGCCTACATTTATTTATTTCATCCCTTCTATTACAAGTGCATTGCATATTATCTATTATAAATTATATAACTCTTTATATTTCGTGATTTAGATATTGTCTAGAAATGACACATTTTCATTTCACTAAACTTCACATTTTGTTTTCAATTTTGGAGAAAATACTCAAGCCATAATGGAGATTTTGATGAAGTAATTTTTTAGAAACAACCTTTTGAATAATCATAGTGATAGAAAAATTAGTAACAATGGTCAAATAGACAATTAGATCCTCATAGGCTCTTTATTAAGTGTAATGAGGATCATTTATTTCACCATTGATTAGAGTGGTGTATGATGTATGTTCTTGCTCGGGGGTTTGGTGAGAGCCCATTAGGCTCCATTTCCCAATATGGTAGGGTGGAGAGCAGGCCTCATTTTATATTTCCTATGTGTAGATCTATATGTTTTTGACATAAGATGCAGACAAGATCCATGTGTTTCATAGGCTATATATTTAGTGTAATATTAAACATTTCTCCGAAAATTGATTACATCGAAATAACATTCTCTATTTTTAAACCTTGCACCCAAATTTTTTTATATGTGATCTCTTGAGATATATTATGATCACATGTAAAATCAGATTCGGAAATAAGATAAAAATATATAGCTCAAATTTTTTGTATCAATCTACTTTTTAATTAACATTAACAAAATCCTATGGATGCAATTATCTCTTTATTTTTATGGTTGTCCATGAATTATGTAAATATTCTTATTTGACATTTGTATGTCCTATTCCAAATTAATAATATTATAATCTTTCAAATAATTATATTATCCTTTTGACATAACCTACATGTATTAGTACGTTTATCTATTCCCTACTGTCTTCATGTAATGGTATCATAAAATGGTTATTAATGATGCCATAAGGATTCTTAAATGTAGTCAATTGATCTCTCTTGGTATGTATCAATTTTTTTTGAATCTGCTATGAAATACATACATATCTACACATAGGGGTAATAATATGAAACACAAAAAAATCAATGTTCCAAATAACACTTACAATATATCTTATCATTCGCTACGTGCAAATATATAATCATCCTCTACTCTCTCTCAGATTGTATCCCTATCATCTGGACTTCCCCTTCTCCTATCGATTCATCATTGCATTCCACTACACACAACTTCTAGTTTCCACATTGCATGTGCATAGAGAAATTATTCACCTTGTGGTAAATTTAATTCATCATAAACACATCCATTCATTATATAAATTTCATTCATCACCATTTGGAGGGAAAAAAATAAAGAACATAAGAGATAAGTTTCAAACAATGTATTTGGACTCTCAATTATTGTAGCATGAACACAACCCAAGTACATGTAATGTTGTAGTATTATTCTTATTCCTAAAATTTTTGGGGACATGTATATCAAAGCATGCATTGTAACGAATATACTCATTTTTAATCTTTGTAATGACTTTTCATATCAAAAAATCTAACAATAATAAGATTTGTGTGATATCACATATATTCTTATGTAATTTTTTAATATTTCATATTTTCTATGTTTTTAATACATAAATAATATATAATTAATTGGACCCTATATTCATGACTAAATAAACATCTAACACCTAGAAATAAATGCATTTTCATCCTATCCTTCCAATTTAAATATCTTCTCACGATTTCCCAAGATGGCTCTTTCAAAATGTTTCAATCATTCATCATAATATTACTTATGGAATTCTAAAAATTAACCACTAAGATGTCATAATTAAGGACAAATATTTTTATGCACTTTCATATATTTTATAATTTAATAGAACTTTTATGTAACCTTTTTAGTATTATTTATTCTCTATGTTTGGGTTGCATAAATAGGTTGTCTTTAACTAGACCCTCTATCTATGACATCATAAATATCTATCCCATCATCATAATTCTTATTGCAACCCTATCCTTTAAATCTAAAAATATTTTAGTACCTTCCTAAGATTAACATATGAAAACATATCTCATGATCAAACACATAGAATATCTGAAATTTGATGAAAAATCCTAGGAAACTAGTTATCTAGTCAAATAATTATAAATTTTTTAATAATAATATTGTATCACATGATACTACACTTGAAATCACTAAGGTATTTAACATTTTTTTCTTTTGTACATTTTTTTATTTTGTAAATTTGAAATCACCTAGATTGATCTACATAAAGGATGTCAATGTGTCCAAGGGGATGACCTGAATTTTATAAAGCATTGAGTTATCATTTTTAAGATGAAAGTTTGAATCCTAAAGGGACATCTATTAGGAAATTCTATGTTATGACTCCTGGAATTCCATATTCTGCTTCTAATGTTGAAGTGATTTCTAAATAAGTACATTTCTAAGTTGTGACTCTTGTTCTTCCATAACTGATTTCTACTGTGGTATCTCAAAAGTGTCTAATATTAATTTTATGGTTGTGGAGATCAAAAGAGCATGGATTTATCTCATGTGTAAGTGCACCAAGATGGTTCCCAAAATGGGGACTTAAGTGGACAACTTTTTTTTGAAATCAGGAAATACTAACCTTGGATGTGAAATTGAGGATACTTAGACTCAAAATTTTGAGATGGAACAAAAAAAAGGATTCAAGTGCTCTAAGTCTACTTTCTAAACTTCTAATTTATTTTGAAAATGATTGAGATTAAGGGGTTCAAATGAGGGACGTACACAAATTGTTGTTTTTTTTGTCAGAAAAAACATAGGATAGCAACTCTTGTACGACCCTCGTACAATAAAAATTTTTTTAGTATTTTTAAAATCATAACAATTAGAAGCTGGCTAACAGTATGTAGTTCATGCCTGATTTTTCTGATAATTTTTTAATGAATATTTGATTTTTTACTAATTTTCAAAGTGGACATATCCTAAGAAAATAGAATTTTGGCCATGCTACCCCTACAAATTTTGGAAACTAACTGATTTGGTTTTTTTTTTAATTTTTTAACTTTGTAGAATGGAGTCTAGTTTCTAAAAATGTAATTTATTTGAAAAATTGATGAACGGTTAATTTATAACGAAAAAAATACCAAACGCTACTTTTTGGAAAAAAAAAGACATAGATAAAATAAATTATGGATGAAAGACTTAACATTTTTAGAAAGTGAAAAAAATTACATCATTGGGTAGCTAAGAGATAACCCAGCATTACCCATGTGCTCGATTTTTTTGATATTGAACAATGTGCAATCCTGACGGTGAGCATGAACTTGATTATGAGAAATTTGGTGGATTTTTTAAAAACACATCTTTGGTCATTGGGAATGCCCTTCAAGCCTTTGGGATGGAATTCCAAGGCAATACCAAGCTTAAACTTCCATAATTCTCAAAGCAAGATATAACACGAGCGAGCTATAACGAGAGCACGTTATAACGTGCTCATGTTATATCTCACTTTTGACATGATTTTTGCTTTTGCGGGGAACATGTCTACTAGCACATAACGCGAACACATTATAACGCACTCGCGTTATGTCTTACTTTATGTTAAATGCTAATATATTAATGTATGCTAATATTTATTTATGTACATATATGTATGTATGCTTGTATGGATGTAATATTATATGTGCAAATGTATTATGCTTGTATGTATGCATTTATGTATGTCTTTAGATGAAGGGAGAATTTAGAGAGAGTCTAGAGAGATGGAGAGGGGGTCGAAGTGAGAGTTTAAGAGAGAGGGAGTGGGAGAGAAGGGGTTGGATTGAGGGGGACTTAGCTAGGTAGGGTGGGAGGGATAGAGGGAGGGAGAGAGAGAGAGAGGGGTGGTCGGAGAGAGAGAATTGATGGAGAGGGAGAGAGAGAGAGAGGGGGGTGGGAGAGAGAGAATTGAGGGAGAGGGAGAGAGAGAGAGAGACAAAGAGAAAGAGAGGGTTATGTAGGTAGGGTGTGAAAGGGAGAGACTTGAGAGTGTGAGAGGGAGAGACTTGAGAGTGTGAGGGGGGTGAGAGGGAGAGACTTGAGAGATAGGTAGTGAGAGGGAGTGTGAGAGAGAGGGAGTGAGAGAGGGTGGTAGGGATTGATTGAATGAGAGGTACGCAGAAAGAGGGAGACGGTACAATAGAGACAATTAGAGAGGGTGGGAGGGAGGGAAGAAGGGAGAGGTGAGATGTATAGATAGAGAGAAAGTCATAGGGGTTGAGGGTATAGGGTTGAGGGATTAGGATGGAGGACCTATAGGGTTGATGGTTTCTAGGGTATTAGGGTTTAAGGTTTGAGGGTTGATGGAATAGGTTTGATGGTAGAGGGTATTTGGTTGAGGGTATAGGGTAGAAGGTTTAAGGTTTAAGTGTTTAGGGTTGAAGGGTTTGGGGTTAAGGGTTTAGGGTTAAGGGTTTACTTGGTTGAGGGTAGAGGGTTTAGCCTATAGGTTTGAGGGTATATGGTTGAAGGATTAGGTTTAGGGTCCAATGTAAGGGGTAGAGGGTTTAGGGTTTAAGGATTGAGGGTTGAGGGATTAAGGGTTGAGGGTTGAGAATTGAGGGTTGAGGGTTGAGAATTGAGGGTTGAGTGCTTAATGTATAGCGTAAAGGGTAGAAGGTTTAAGGGTAGAGGGTTGAAGATTGAGGGTTTAAGGTATAGGGTCGAGGGATTAGGGTTGAGGGTCCAATATATAGGGTAGAGGATATAGGGGTTGAGAGATTAAGGGTTGATGGATTAGGGTTTAGGGTAGAGAGTATTGGGTTGATGGTAGAGGTTAGAGGGTAGAGGGTAAAGGGTTTAACAGTTTAGGGTTTAAGGGGTTAGGATTGAGGGTCGAGGGTTTAGGGTTGAGTGTTTAAGGGTTTAAGAGTTGAGGGTTTAAGGGTCAAGAGGGTTGAGGGATTAGGGTAGAGAGTTTACTAAGTGGGTTTGAGGGTTGGGGGATTAGGGTTGAGGGTAGAGGATATAGGATTGGTGGTTGAGGGTAGAGGGTTTATGGGTTAGGGTTTAAGGGTTTAGGGTTTAGGGTTTAGGGTTGAGGGATTAATAGGTTATAGAGTAGAGGTTATAGGAGTTGAGGGATAAGGGTTTAAGGGTTGAGGGTTGAGGGATTCAGAGGGTAAAGGGGTTGAGGGATTAAAGTTTAAGGGTTGAGGGATGAGGGCTGAGGGATTACTAGGGTATAGGGGTTGAGGGATTAGGCTTTAATCGTTGAGGGTTGAGGGTTCAAGGATTAAGAGGGTGTAGGGGTTGAGGGATTAGGGTTTAAGGGTTGAGGGTCGAGGGTTGAGGGATTAAGAAGGTATAGGGGTTGAGGGATTAAGAGGGTATAGGGGTTGAGGGATTAGTGTTTAACGGTTGAGGGATTAGGGTTCAAAGGTTGAGGGATTAAGAGGGTATACGAGTTGAGGGATTAGGGTTTAAGGGTCGAGGGATTAGGGTTTAAGCGTTCAGGATTGAGGGTTGACGGATTAAGAGGGTATACGGGTTGAGGGAATAGGGTTTAAGGGTTGAGCGTTTAGCATTGAGGGATTAAGAGGGTATAGGGGTTGAGGGATTAGGGTTTAACGGTTGAGGGATTAATAGGGTATAGGGGTTAAGGGTTGAGGGATTAGAATTTAAGGGTTGCGAGTTGAGGGTTCTTAGATTAAGAGGGTATAGGGATTGAGGGATTAGGGTTTAAGGGTTGAGGGTTGAGGGATTACGGTTTGAGGGTTGAGGGATTAAGAGGGTATAGGGGTTGAGGGATTAGGGTTTAAGGGTTCAGGGTTCAGGGTTCAGGGTTGATGGATTATGAGGGTATAGGGGTTGAGGGATTAGGGTTTAAGGGTTGAGGGATTAAGAGGGTATAGGGGTTGAGGGATTAGGGTTTAAGGGTTGAGGGTTGAGGGATTAGGAGGGTTGATGGATTAAGAGGGTATAGGGATTGAGCGATTCGGGTTTTAGGGTTGTGAATTGAGGGTCGAGGGATTAAGAGGGTATAGGGGTTGAGGGATTAGGTTTTAAGGGTTGATGGCTTAGGGTTTAAGGGTTGAGGGTTGAGGGTTGATGGATTAAGAGGGTATAGGGGTTGAGGGATTAGGGTTTAATGGTTGAGGGATTAAGAGGGTATACGAGTTGAGGGATTAGGGTTTAAGGGTCAAGGGACCGTGGTTTAAGGGTTCAAGATTGAGGGTTGAGGGATTAAGAGGGTATAGGGGTTGAGGGATTAGGGTTTAAGGGTTGAGGGTTTAGTGTTAACGGATTAAGAGGGTATAGTGGTTGAGGGATTAGGGTTTAAGGGTTGAGGGTTTAGTGTTAATGGATTAAGAGGGTATAGTGGTTGAGGGATTACGGTTTAAAGGTTGAGGGATTAGGGTTCAAGGGTTGAGGGATTAAGAGAGTATAGGGATAGAGGGATTATGATTTAAGGGCTGAGGGATTAAGAGGGTATAGGGGTTGAGGGATTAGGGTTTAAAGGTTGAGGGATTAAGAGGGTATGGGGGTGAAGGGTTGAGGGATTAAGAGAGTATAGGGATTGAGGTTTTAGGGTTTAAGGGTTGAGGGTTTTAGAGGGTATAGGGGTTGAGGGATTAGGGTTTAAGGGTTGACGGATTAAGAGGGTATAGGGGTCAAGGGTTGAGGGATTAGGGTTTAAAGGTTGAGGGTTGAGGGTTGGGGGATTAAGAGGGTATAGGGGTTGAGGGGTTAGGGTTTAAGGGTTGAGGGTTGAGGGTTGAGGGATTAAGAGGGTATATGGATTAAGGGATTAGGGTATAAGGGTTGAGGATTGAGGGTTCAGGGATTAAGAGGGTATAGGGGTTGAGGGATTAGGGTTCAAGGGTTGAGGTATTAGGGTTTAAGGGTTAGGATTGAGGGTTGAGGGATTAGGAGGGTATAGGGGTTGAGGGATTATGGTTTAAGGGTCGAGGGATTAGGATTTAAGGGTTCAAGATTGACAGTTGAGGGATTAAGAGGCTATAGGGGTTGATAGATTAGGGTTTCAGGGTTGAGGGATTAAGAGGGTATAGGGATTGATGGATTAGTGTTTAAGGGTTTAGGGTTTAGGGTTGACGGATTAAGAGGGATTAGGGTTTAAGGGTTGAGGGATTAGGGTTTAAGGGTTGAGGGATTAAGAGGTATAGGGGTTGAGGGATTAGCGTTTAAGGGTTGGGGAATTAGGGTTTAAGGATTAAGGGACTAAGAGGGTATAAGGTTTAAGGGATGAGGGATTAGAGTTTAAGGGTTAAGGGATTAAGAAGGTATAGGGGTTAAAGGTTGATGGATTAGGGTTTAAGCGCTGAGGGATTAAGAGGCTATAGGGGTTGAAGGATTAGTGTTTAAGGGTTGAGGGTTGAGGTTTGAGGGATTAAGAGGGTATAGCGGTTGAGGTATTAGGGTTTAAGGGTTGAGGGATTAAGATGGTATAGGGGTTGAGGGATTAGGGTTTAAGGGTTGAGGGTTAAGGGTTGAGGGTTGAGGGATTAAGAGGGTATAGGGGTTGAGGGATTAGGGATTAAGGGTTGAGGGTTGAGGGATTAAGAGGGTATGGAGATTGAGGGATTAGGGTTTAAGGGTTGAGGATTGAGGGTTGAGGGATTAGGAGGGTATAGGTGTTGAGTGATTAGGGTTCAAGGGTTGAGGGATTAAAAGGGTATAGGGGTTGAGGGATTAGGGTTTAAGGGTTGAGGGATTAGTGTTTAAGAGTTAAGGGATTATGAGGGTATAGGGGTTAAAGGTTGAGGGATTAGGGTTTAAGGGTTAAGGGATTAAGAGGGTATAGGGGTTAAGGGTTGAGGGATTAGGGTTTAAGCGTTGAGGGATTAAGAGGGTATAGGGATTAAGGGATTAGGGTTTAAGGGTTGAGGGTTTAGGGTTGATGAATTAAAATGGTATAGGGGTTGATGGAGTAAGGTTTAAAGGTTGAGGGATTAAGAGGGTATAGGGGTTAAGGGTTGAGGGATTAGGATTTAAGGGTTGAGGGATTAGGGTTTAAGGGTTAAGGGATTAAGAGGGTATAGGGGTTAAGGGTTGAGGGATTAGGGTTTAAGGGTTAAGGTCTTAAGAGGGTATAGGGGTTAAGGGTTGAGGGATTCTTGTTTAAGCATTGAGGGATTCAGAGGGTATAGGGGTTGAGGGATTAGGGTTTAAGGGTTGAGGGTTGAGGGATTAATGTTTCAGGGTTAAGGGATTAAGAGGGTATAGGGGTTAAGCGTTGAGGGATTAGGGTTTAACGGTTAAGGGATTATGAGGGTATAGGGCTTAAGGGTTCAAGGATTAGGGTTTAAGCGTTGAGGGATTTAGAGGGTGTAGGGGTTGAGGGATTAGGGTTTAAGGGTTGAGG